>JBBDHG010000091.1:2050000-2650000 GCA_037951165.1 Lophius americanus | reverse complement strand
TTCACAAGAACTTCCGTTTTAGTTTTATATCCTTGAGACATACCTTAAGTTAAATGAGCTGATTAGTTTGACCTGGTTTCAATGTTAAGTACAACTGTGTGTCAGCTGCATAACAATGCCAACTGTAAGGCAGTGTTTCCTCTTTATGTTACCTAAGGGAGCATATATAGAGTGAATAATCTTAGTCCAGACACAGAATTGTAGAGGATTCATCATGGAGATGTACAAACTGACATTAGATATTATCACTTAGATAGGATTTAATTCAACATGAAGCAGGACCTTTAAAGTCAATTAAATATTTGAGTCTTTGCAATAGAATGTGATGGTCAATAGTATAAAAATGTTTTTTTGTTTTTTTTAAGAATATTGAGAACATATAAGTCCCAAATCACCTGTGTTGTACAAGCAATCTTCATAATTGAACTTTGAAAAAAAAGAGTAAAATATGATGTTCACGAGACAGATGTCCAAAACAGTATTTTTCATGAAAAGCTCCCCTAGAATGTAAAATATGAACTACTAAAGTGAAAAATGATGCATACAAGATAGATCTCGTTGAATCTATTCATATGGACAAGTTTGGACTAAATCGGACTTAATACCCCGGACCTTTCGGGGATGTAATAAACTGCAGTCAAACAAACATGAACTGATATCCACAACCTCGTCAAAGTCCGGACCTTCGTATTGAGAACCATCACAGCCAGTGAACCCTTCAATGTCCCCACCAAGAAAAAAATATATATTTCTTTGTATATTTTATTTCTTTGGGGCATTATTAATTTTAATATCCAAGACACTCTAAATTTACCAGAAAATAACAATTTGTATTTAATGGATTATTTTATTTTAATTCGATTAGTTCTACACTTTGGTAAAGTGTGTATTTAGAAATCCCTCAGGGCTCTATGCTTGACTGAGACATATTATAATCAGGTTCAGTTAAGTAGCACAGAATCTTCCATAAAAAATAGTGACCTCAAATGTGCTAAGCCAAACAGTTCAGCAGGACATTTCAGGGTACTATGGTTAACTTTGTATAAGGATTTTGAATGAATGAATGAAAATAAAATTCCGTTTAATATCATTCCACCACCTTTTCACCTGTAATATTCAAAGAATATGTGGTAAAAACAATAGATATATAGTCAGGCAGCAAATTTCCCCCAATGTCAGTACTCTCTATTTCACTAGCAGGGCCGTGAAATATAGCTTCTCCATAGCATCTCACTGGTTTCCATGCTGAGTCACAGTGTCGGCGCTCTATTGATGATGGATTCTGATAGTCCTCCTGCACTCAGAGATAACAAACACACAGTTGATTGAACCATCTCGGATCCGTTTAACCCCAACCTCAGCGTTAAACTTGCTTCATGGAATACCCCTCAGGTGTTCTGCACATTCGTGGTATTCGACTTAAGCACGCACAAACCCAATTTCAACATCTTGAGACACAAGCTGAACTTATGTAACAAGCTGTTCAATTTGCACCTAGCTCATATATTTGTCTATGTTGCATTGGCAACACATTTCCTTTTTGATGCACATTTGCTGTGTTTTTTCGATACAAATTCTCTTTGTGTCACGTCCCTTTGCTTGTGTTGTATTATGTTGCACTGGTTTGAACTGTCTTGGGCGCCATTCAATGGAAACTTTTTCTAGCCAAAAAACAAGATAATTGAAAAGACACTGCCGCCCAGAGCCATAAGAGGAGGTGACAATGGTTTGGTTGGAACATTGGGATTTATGTTATTACAGAGTTAGTACTGTGTGTGTAAGGAACTGTGATTTAGCTATTTATCGTGTTGTTCTCCCTGACTCTCTTGGTTGTATAATATCTATTTCAACAAACAACGAAGCCATCATACAACATAAAAACAAAGACACTTAAACTACACTTTCCTATGGATCAAATGAAACCCCAACTAAGTCAAACTCGTGGACAAAATACTTTATTAATTCTGTAGAGTTCCAGCAAAAGAAAGATTTCCAAGCTTATAACAAAAACATAATTGAACATTTAAACATTTAATTTGCCCAAAGATTCAGTTTCACATTCATAACATGTTTGACTCCCTGTGCCCTCAGATTCAATTTGAATCAGTATAATTGTTCAAAAAGCTTTTTACTTCGTCTGGCAGAGGTGCATCACATTGCCCTTTTCAAATAATTTCCATCTCTGATTTGATTTAAATGAACAGCAGCTTCACCATAGATGTCACATTCTATGTCCCTTGTGAAATGAGAAACTGATGATGGTAGGCAGTTTGCTTTAATGTGCATATTGTAATGGTTCTAGAGTAAAACCATCAGTGTTTGGATTGGTTCCCGGCCATTTGCCCGCTACCAGCTCTAATCTCTCCTCTTGGCAGCCTGGTAATGTTGTAATCTTTTCTCATATCTCCATTATAGATAAAGATGCAGCATTAGCATAAAACAGAAGAGTTTTTTTCTTTCGCATTTAAAAAAAACAGCTGTAGCATACAACGATGGTACGAAAAACCTCAAACTTGTAGTTTGGTAAAACAACGTCCACATCAAAGTAAGAATACAAGACCAGTAGTTGGTGGTGTAACTATTCAAGATCTACATTTGGTGTACGAGCATTAATAAACTACCCATTTTGTTGATGTTGTCGTTGTTCTCTTTTCTGTCTTGGTATAGAGTTGCAAGCTTAATATCCATCCTCAGACACAAAGAGTTTCGTCGCAGGTTTTATTCAAATTACATTTTCGACTGCAAAAAAAGATGGAGACTGGCGTTTTCAAAAGATGACAAAAAATAGGCCTGACCATAAAAGAATTGTGATTCCATATTTTTACATTTTGAGAAGGTATCAAAACAACATCTTGGGTGCCTAGCAGGGATAGTGGCATCTAGCAGCTAGTTGTAGATTGTAACGAATATTACAATCTGAGGATATAGTATATTAGCTCAGCCTGACCTATCCAAAAAACCTAGGATTGCCTTCAACCGTGAAATATGTAATCCAGAAACTGTTAGGAAATACACTGGTGAGGTCCATCCAGTTCACCTGGAGAATTCAATTCAGTGGGCCATGGACAGCTGCTAGACTGGTCGCTTGGCAGGAGGAGGAATGGCGCAGCAAGGACTCCATGCAGACAGGTATGGAGGCATCGCTGAATATAGATTAAATACATTTAAAATGTATTGAATTTATTTTCCTTTCTGTATTTGGTGTGCTTCTGTCCTAATGTGTATCTTGAGCTACTAAACGTTTTGTGGTTAATTGGTATAAATTACCATGAAATGAGCCAACCTTTGATGGAATAAATGCATCCAAATGGATGTGATTTAACAGCTGCAAATGTTGGTGGGACTTTTCCCTTAAATAAATATTTTCTCAGGATTTTTTCAGGTTTACCAAATCATTATCTTCACTTAATTTCTTTATTTGTTACTGTAAGAATTGCTGCATGTATGTGGATCAACTGCATTGCTACACAAATAGAATACATTTTCTTTTTATGAAATGAAAAAAAGGTGGAAATATTTCATCTTAGTCTCATGTATTAGATCTGGACTTTGATTAAGTGTTTTGGAATGGTTGGACATAATGAATGAGTTTCTTTGTCATGTCAGTTGATAAGTTACGGATCATTTGGATTAGTATTATTAGGGTTAGGCGCTATATTAATAAAATTGAATTGGACTAGATGAGGTTTTCCAAAAGTGAGACGTTTTGAAGTTACACCGTGTGATAATTTAACCCGATGAAACGTTTCACCCGTCGTTGGTAATTCTTCATCGTCAAATATGTTGTCTTTCAATTCATGCGTTGCTGTGACAAAACCTTTGTAACCAGAGTGGATCACATGGCAATACACGTGATCTCAAACAATGTGACATCCTTCTATCCCAACAGTAAAAAGAAGGACCTACAGGCATCAGTTTTATAGATTTTGTACCTCTTACCTGTTTCATGAGAGAATGTAGGCCACATAAGCACACATCCTGCACTGCACTACATAAGACAGGAATTTGGTGATCGAGTCATTTGTGCATGTGACTGCTTTTGAGCTGCGGCACCACCTTTAATGTTCTTGAGGAAGCAGCCAGGCGAGTGTGAGCCTGATATCCAAATAGAATAGTCTGTGCTCTAATTAGTGTGATGCTACTTTTACTTTGAGAGATAATTAGATTGATTTAAAAGTCAATTTGCAGGTCATTACCCGCCATGAAACACTGACCTAGGTCTGCTTTACGCACACCCACGCACACATGCACTTACACGTACACACGCACCCACACACACACACACACACACACACACACACACACACACACACACACACAGAGGCACATTTGTAGTCAAGACAAACATTTGTAACAACCTTTACTCTGTTCAGAAAGTCACTTCCTGTCACTGACCCTTTTTTATGAAAGCATGAAAATCTGCAAAGCTTGTACTGTGTAGATTTTCTAAACTCCATAAAATAAAACAAAAAGTCGGGTATAATATGGAATTGTCATCGCAGCCGCCGTGTTTGTGTCTAAGTCTGACACAGAACTTGTGTAAGTGCAACAACACAAAAACTATTCAATGTCTCAATCGTCGGTCTGATTTAGTCGAAATTTGATGCACATGAATCGACTCAAGGAGATCTATTTTCTTATATCATACTTTACTATGATAGCCAATGAAATGTTTTATTGGCTTTTAATCAAATTAATCCATGTTTAACGTGTCCTCTATAATGAATAAATTAAATGGCCAAATAACATCCTAAAGAATTTTAATTCTCTCCTCTAACATCCAAAACATTTTTTCAAAATAATATTCTGCCATGCTGTTTCAAAATTTAGTTTGGAAATCACCCATGAAGCAAGTAGAACTAGATATGCGTCTGGAGCTGTGAATACATGAATCCGATGGCAGTCTAGAAGACTCTGCCTTTAACTGCTCATTGCATTATTTACATTGAAGTGAAGTCATATTTCCTTTAATGTTAGGAGCTATTTTTAGAACTCGAAGGGAAATGCAGGCACAAAGGGTTATCTAGGTCACATGGTAGTCCAAGTGTGTGTGTGTGTGTTTGTGTGTGTATGCCATGTATGGGGTAGTACAAGCCTGTGACATGTACAGTGGTACCTCCGTTTACGAGTGCCTTGCTTTAAGAGTATTTTGATTTACGAGCAAAGATTCTTCAAAAAATGTGCTTCACTTTACGAGCGGTGATTTAACTTACGAGCGTTTATTTTGCTCGATTCACGGATTTTTCCGGATACGAACGAGTACCTGTATCTTGTAAGAAACTTGATTGGTATACGAGTGCTCTGCTTTGGTTCACAAGCATCCTGTTTGAACAAGTGGAAGATGCGAGGGTGGGCTTCCTTTGTGCGCCCCAAGGCTGGAACGAAAAACATATGGTAGCAGGTCAGCCTTCCTCGCGCTCGCTCTCAGTTAGCGTCATACACTCGCAGAATAGTAGCAGAATCGTGCCCGCTTACGTTCGGAAGGAATCGAGTGAAAAAAATTAAGTGAGCCAGAATCTGCCGGCTTTTATATCATTTATCATTAATATTTGTTGGTAAAATTACTTTTATTCTGTAAAAAATAACATGGAAAATATTTTTGGGATATGGAACGAAATAATGGGATTTCCATTCAGTTTAATGGAGAAGTTTGTTTCGGTTTTATGAGCTTTTAGGTTTGCGAGCAAGATCTCGGAACGAATTAAGCCTGTAAACAGAGGTACCACTGTAGTTAAATTGAAATGTAATTTATGGGCAGTGATGAAGTAAAGTTAAGAGAACATACAGTTGATCAGTACCAATAAAACAAAAACTGAACTTGGACTGAAGGTTTAGCCAAATTGCGAATTAAGAACAGTTAAAAGCCGAGTGATAAGACAAAGAACAAGTTATATTTCCATCATTTAATGAAAGAAACTTGTCCTCATGTTATCTGAATAACACTTTAAATCATGCTACCACCATCATGTCTCAAAAGTCCCACTTTCTAGACCAATAGTTCATCCTGTTTCGATTCGTACTATTCGACCACAACAAGTGTCAACCCAGAGCCTTCGGTGCTGAACTCTTGCGATCTCTTCCGAAAGAAAAAAAAAAAAATACAAACTGGAGTATGGATCAAGGGTTCTCCAACAGGAGACATGTTGTCTCACAATAATAAGCTAACTCTTAGTAACGGGTAACACCGTTAGTAACACCTGTGAATTCACACCAATCAATGTGAATTTATTGTACATTTTGTACTTCAAGTTTATTTTTCAAAATCTTCTTTATATATTTTTCTTGCATGTTATTCTACCTACCCGCTACGCATTTACCTAATTATCAATGTTCTTTGAAATTTACACGACCTTGTACAGTCAGAAAAGTCAATACGACAAAATTGTGCTCTTCAAGTACTAAAATTCAAGAATCACAGAAGCCAGAAAATAGACATAGCATAAACACGAACACTCTAATATGTTGTCTTGTTTTTCAATATATGTTCAAAAAAACATCTTATTTCAAAGCGTCATGTACTCTTGTCTGCTTGTCAACGCTGTTGAACGTACCTGAACATCGGGTCCAGCTGAGTGCGGCCAGGCTTTGCCTCTTACAGAGCTTCTTCTTGGTCGGCTGCATCCAGGAGTATGTTTGAGTGACGGTTGGTTGGAGCTGACGCGCTCTGACCGGAGTGCAATTCAATGAATGGGATGTGCTGCAGATCTCAGGTCAGTGATTATCAACCGAGAGGCTCAACGATAGCATAATAAAATATTGATGACTATGTTCTGTGTGTGCACTTGCAGTTGAAAATGAAAAAAAAAACATTTTATCTCCATGGAGCAGGTCCCAACTTTCATTAGGAGGTCACCATGTTCCTACAGACTGAGAGGGATTTTGATGTTTTTAGTTGTTACTGTGTTTTCAAAAATGGAGGATCATACTTATTAGTCAGAACATGAAAAAGCAATGAAGCGTCCAGCCTTTCTGTCAAAGTTAACATGAAGACTCATGAAACGTTCAGACATAAATAGAAGAAAAGTTTAATAATGTCAGAAAGAAATAAAATGATAAAAATAAGGGTCAGGTGTTGGATTATACCTGATCCATTTTTGTTAGGTGGCAGGCTAATTATCCTGCTGAAGGAGGCCACTGGCATTATGGAATTTGGAATGGTCTGCAACACTCCTGAGGCAGGTCGTACATGTTAAAGTAACGTCCACATGAATAGCAGGGCCCGATGTTTCCATAGAACATTGCCTGAAGCATTACACTGCCTCCCTCAGTTTGGCTGAAGCCCATAATACATCATGGTGCCAAATCTTCCCTGGCTATGTGACACAAACGCACCAGGCCATCCACACGATGTAAAAGGAAATGTGAATCTTCAAACCAGGCCTCCTTCCATCGCTCTGTGGTTCCGTTCTAATGCTGATGTGAAAATTGTAGGCATTGAACAGTCAGCATGGATACTATTTTGTTCAGCGGCTATAAAGCCCTTCACTGAGCCAGCAGTCATTTCCTGGCTGTTCTGACACCTTTCTATCAGAACCAGTATTCATTCATTCAGAAAGTTTCGCTCCAGTAGCTATTCTGTAGAATTTGATAATACAGACTAGCCTTCGCTCCCAATGTGCATCAGTGAGCCTTGGGCATCCATGACCAGTTCGCTGTAGTCCTTCCTTTGATAACTTTGGTAGGTCCTAACGGCTGCAGACCAAGAACACCCAACAAGACCTGCAGTCCTGGAGATGCTCTGATTCTGTTGTATAGCCATCACACATTTGTCCTTGTCATAGTCGGTCAGATCCTTATGCTTGCCCATTTTTCTGGCTTCAAACACATCAAATTCATGAAAGAATGTTCACATGCTCCCTGATATATCCGCCCAGTGACAGGTTCCATCAACGTTATTCACTCCACCTGTCAGCGATTTCAATGCGGCTGATCAGAGTGTAATGTAGACTGATACGGTTTACTAATTTTAATGTTCTTTATTACTCGCCACAGGGCACTACTTTGAAGGATGTAATATTTTTTACCATTTTTGAAAGCAGACTCTTATGCTACCATATTTAACGGGAAGATTGATGCCAGAGTCTGAATGTGAAGTACAGAGCAGATTATAAACGTAGCATAATATGAAAGACTGAAAGAGGGAAGGACTGCTAGCGTAGCTTTCTCCAAAATGTCATACCATGATCTCTAAATGCATGTTCAGACAGAAACAAAATGTCATACAATTCGAAAATATGCATACAACATTTCAAGAAACTCAAAAGATTTCTCTGAAAGGAAAACTAATCTTGTTTAAAATGATTTGCTTTAGAAAAGTAATATAATTATAGAAAAATATATATCTACACTTGATATTACAGCTAATACTGGGCTAGATTTGATCAGTAATAAGGAACAGCAACGGTATGCATGACAGATATTTTATATTATTATATATATTATTATTATTATATTTAAGCAAATTTTGCTTCATTTACATTGATGTTTTTGCCGCATACAATTTATCTTCCTTAAAGTATCATTATGAAAATAAACAAAAGCAAAAACAAATTTCACAGCTTTAATCAACATTAAATATGCCCATATATTGCAGTATAGAGTATTATTGGTCACAAAACAGATGCTAGTTTACAGCAGTATCACATGGATCAGAGGTTCAATATGCTTTATATATATTCAATTAATGCTATTAGAGATACAGCTGTAAAGCATCCTTCCATTCTTCCATTATCCACTTGGAGTTACTCATCAGTGCTCGGGAATATCTGCTCCAACCAGCTAAAGTATGCTACTGACTGAGGCCGCTAAATGAGATGAACAAAACAATAAAGCAACGCCAACAAAACAGAAAATTTATATATTTAAAAAAGCCTCATAACTAATTTTACAAAAGTACAGGTTGGAAATAATGCAGAGACTCGCCGGATATGTCTTAAACCTATAAGAAATTATCCTTTTACAGACAATATAGCAGTACAATATTTTCCGAACTCCGGTCTTTGTCTGAACCAGCTGTCACAGGTTTACAGGTGAATGCTTTCTGTACCCCTTTTCTCAGTTGTAAGTAGCAGAAGTTGATGCCAACATGCATATTCTATTTGACTTCATGGTCTTGTGATGGATGATGTAATATTCCAGTAGCCAATGCAACTGATCCACAAAACCCATGGATATGTTGAATGAATGTATATTATTCCAGTCATTGTTGCATAACAATAATAATAATAATAACATATTAGCAGAAAATCAGTAATTACAATGATCATGTGAAAACATAAAATTGTATAGAAATGTGAAAATTATCACATAATGATAATGCAAAAACATGAAATGTGTTTTGTAAAAATGTTAAGATTTTATATAAAAACAAACATTTTCATGCAAAAACGTGACATTTATTATGTAAAAATATTGTAAAAACGTAAAGATGGTTGATGAAAACATGACATTTATTATGTGTAAACCTGAGATTTATCATGTAAAACTTCATTGGAATTTCTAAATCCTTGTAAAAATACCATGTTACAATGTAAAATGATCATGTGAACATATAAAATGTTAATGTAAAACCGTTAGAGTATTATGTAAAAGCCTGAAAACTATCATGTAAAAACGTGAACTTTATAATGTAAAAATCTGAAAATTATGGCGTACGTATCGCACCTTATCGTGTTGCTACAAAGATTATTGATGTTAGCAGTATTCCCAGTAATTACTCTATAAGTTTGAATGGACAGAACTCTCTTGTATCTGTTTATTTCATAAAAAGAAGCTTGACAAGGAACTTTGCGGAGATTTACTAACAGCATGCTGTCCTGTTGTTGTGTTACATCCATCCCATAATCATCATATCTATATAGATGTAATCTAAGTTTTATTTCATCAGAGGTAAAGGCAGTGCATATCTAAGTTTATTATGACAGACTGTAAACTGTTACAATTGTCTTCCCAAAAAAAAGTAAGGAAAACTTTATTAGATAATTCCTTCAACTTGAACAACTTCCAAATTAACGGTTTTATGGAAATTTCACAGTCATTGGTTTCATTACTTCTTTTTTATTAATAGGGTCAACTCATTATAATGTATATTTGTATTACTGACAACACCATTTCATCACCTTTTCACCTCTATCCACATCTGCAGAAGTCATGCTAAATGTCAGGTGGTCTCAAAGTGAATTACAGAGGTCAATGGTTTCTCAAAAGGATAAATTGCCATGTTAAAAAATGTTTGGATATTTATTTATAGCTCTTTTCATTATAAAGTGGCATATTCACACTATCTGATCAGCCTTCTACATAAGGATGACGGTGTGTGAATTTAGAATTAGCAAAAGGCCTCTGCAGCGCCTTTGTACGTTTTTTTTACTTTTAATCACTGTACTAATTAGAAGTCCTCCTCGGGTCGTGGATGAAACAGGAAAAGCAATGATGTATCGGTTTACAGACAAAGAGAGAGAGAGACACTCAAGGGCAGACCCAGGAGAAAGTAGCGCACTTTCTTTTTCTGCTCACGGCGGGGGCCCCTTTAAGCAAAGGTCCAGTCTGTGACACTTTCCCCTAATGAGGGAGCAAGGAAGCTTATGGACATGCTGGGAAACCATTAATAGCATTGACTGGGCTAGCTGGAGGAAAATGTATCCTCCATGACATGTCTGCCTTTGTGGAAGCGTTGCATAAACATTTACACTGTGTAAACCTGACAGTCAAACATTTAAAGCAAAGATGAACAGATGGCTGGACATTTCCTCACCTTGACCTGACAATGTCACTGTCATAAGAAATGATCAGTGACCATTAGCTGCCACACAGATATGTACTAACAATATGTTTAATACAGCCTGTGAGTATGATCAAGTTTAATCATACTCACATGATGATGATGGCATTTGGAGGTCACAATGCCATCATCATCAGTTATTCTGTTGTTGTAGGCTTGAATGTAACGCTCTATTCATCAGAGAGTGGGAGCCACAAAAGCTAAATGTGATGTAGGTTGATATAAGAGCCTTAACCGCTATCTGCAATGAGTATTAAACTAAACACATTGGTCACACTTTACATCATGACAACCGTCATATGGGGTTTATGAATGGTTTATAATCCATTTATTTATGAGGTTGTGAAGAATTTATAAATCGTTAATTAAATCCACTAAGATAAAAGAAAAAAGGTCGACAGAATACATAGATAAAAATGCTGAACTCCCACCAAATGTGTAATAACTTGATTAGAAATCTTATAGTGTTTACAACATCATCATTGGCTTAGTTATAAACAGTTCGTAAGATTATTCTTATAAACTCCTTTATTAGGATAATCTTAATTCTTAATATAATAAATGTAATAATAATAATAATAATACACATTTAAATGGCCACATTTAAACATGTATGCACTGTATTCAGAGGTTCTTTAATATTAGAGAAAGCTAGTATGACCTAACTTTGTTTAAAAACAATTGAATATGAGAAAAAATACCAAATCAGTCAAAGGGCTAAACCTGCAGAAAACCTTTGACAAAGAAATAGTGATGTGCAGTTTACTATGTAAATGTAAAACTAAATAGATAACAAATATGAAAATAAGAAGACAAAGATAAAACAGCAGTATAATATTGTGTATTATGTGGTATATAAAACTTTTTTTTTTTTTTTTTTTCCTCAGTATCATGTCTCTTTCTAGACATGATACTGAGGAACAAAAATGCAAACTTTTGTCTTTATGTTGTCCTGTTTCGTTTGTATATGCTTTTTTTGTACCATTTTTGCTTTTGATAGGACGTCAAATTGTAAAATATTTAAAAAGGGTGTAAATATACTTATGAATAATAATAATTCAAAAAATCATATACAATGTAATTCTCTGCTTTTTTCCCCCATTTTTTTTTACATATGCATTTATATTGATTGTTCTACACACATCTTATTTTGATGCATATTTTTTATGCAACATCCAGAGGGATGTGGTTTCAGAACGACTCAGGCTCAGTTTCTGTGGTCTGGTCATTTGAGGTTCACAGATGCCGGAAAGATGAAAGTGAGGGAGCAACTCCAGCGAGACAATTAGTTTGTATAAAGTGGGATGAGTGTGTGAGAGCTGCCAATATAACAGCAGATGCTGGAATAAATTCAGATAAGCAACATCTGCTCAGAATCATTGCTAATGTTAGCAGGCTATACAGTGCTGAGATGCATTTTACCCCTCCTGGTTTGCTCTTTATGGTGTGAACCTGGAACTCTTTATGGTTTGAACCTGGAACTCTTTATGGTTTGAAACTGGAACTACATTATGTCAGATCTTTAAACACACACTAACATAAAACAAAAGAATAATATAATGACTTAATACAAGTTTTAAAAAAGATAATTGTCATAAATGAAAATAAATAGTTATCTAATAGAAACTGGGTCTGTTGGTGTAATCCAAAATAATCGCACTGCTTTAGATTCAACAGGAGTTGTACACCCCAGTAGCAGCATAATCTGAAAAAAATATTCCAAGAGACATAAAGAAAATGACTGAGTTACATCAGTCTGGGAAGGGTTGGGAAAAAAAACAGTTTCTAAGGCTGTGGGAATCCACTGATCCACAGTGAGACACATTATCTACTCATGACTTTGAATATTTAAAGCAATAATCCTCTGTGAATAAGCTGATCTTCCAGAATTCTCCCAAGAGCACGACAAAGGCTCATTCAGGAAGTCACGAAAAATCAGACGAAAACATCCAAAGGAACTCTCTCACCTCAAAAAAGGTCAGAGTTTGTGGTTCCACTATTCATCTGTCAAAAATGGCGTCCTCAGGAGGGTGATGAGGAGAAAACCATTGTTAACCTAGAGGAACATTCACATTTTGCAGCAGCACACCATGATAACCCTCAGAGCTTTTAGGAGAACATTCTATAGGCCTATGAGTCATGAATTCCATCAAAACAATCTTCTAGTTACGGTCAAGCATGGAGGTAGCAGTTGGATGTTGTGGAGATGCTTTGCTGCTTTGGGGCAAGACTTACTCGCTATAATGGGGGGGAAATTAATTCTACCCTCTACCAGAAAGTTCGGTAGGAGAATATCATGTCATCAGTCTGTTAGTTGAAGCTCAAATGTAACAGGGTCATGCAGCAGGACAATGATTACAAGCAGAAGTTTTGGAGGGACTTTCTCAGAGTATGAAGCCGATTAAGGTGCTCAGGTAGGACCTGAAGAAGACCAGTTCATGTTCACAAACCCTCACAAGCGGCTGCACTAAAGTCATTCAGTCAAAAGGAGAGGGCACAAATTCCACCACGGCTTTATCTGCGACTGATCTCCAGTTACCAGAAGCGTTTAATTGCAGCTGTTGCTGCAACTATCTACTAAATTCATGAGGGCCAATACATTTTCGCGCTGGTGATCAAGCTTTTGGAGGACTTGTTTGCATTGACAAATAAAATTATCATTTAAAAATAGCATATTTGTTAGAAGGTCTGACACAGTTTAGTATGAGCTACACAGAAACGCAGAGGAAATCAGGAGCTGGGTCTATCTGCTTCTTAATTCCACAGCACAACGCCAGTGCCAGTAGCATCATGGTTCATTTAAGGGTCAGATGATTTGGATTGTTAAATAGGGGGTAAAATGCACTCAGATGTTACTAAAAGAAACATCTATCAAGACCTGTTTCCATTGTCAAAATGTTCCCAACAACCTCGGGTCAAGTCAATTTATTTGTATAGCCCATTTTAACATACAACATAGAACAACTATATGGTGTCGATAGGGAAATGAAAACAATCCCTCTAGCCCGCAGTTTCTTTCCTTATGTTATGTCTGACAAAGTTTGCGTTGTAATGTCTCAAGGATATGAGAAAGCCACCTGAGTGTGCCAGGATCCTCTCTTTCATAAAAAGTCTGTCTGTAACAAACCATATATTTACATAAGTACAACAGAGTCTCCTCCAGTTAATTTTATTTTGGTTCAAATGATCAGAAGATAAGATTTTTCTTCACAAAAGTGTTCCACAGCATATAACAAAGTAGGCCTAGGTTGTTGCCCCTGAAAGCAAGGGTATTTTGCCCCCAAAAAACCTAATCCTCTGTGTTCGTACCCCAATTTGATTGAACTCCTCAAATAAAATGTGAAGATACGGCCGAAAAAACTTTTTTTTAGGAAAAAAGTTTTTCCTAAAAAATAGCTCCCTGAAATATTACAGCAATAAATTATATATGCAACGTAGATCTCCCCGAGTCAAATCGTATTCAGCGATTTTGGACTAGTTTTCGATTTTGGATTGAGAAGTTATGTCCCAAAAAGTTTGAAGATATTGTTCCTCCCTCGTGTCAAAAATATACCACTGATCTTTTCCAAAATCAATCCAGTTCTACCTTGCACTAAGTTATATGTGGAAATAAAACTTTAAAATGATCCGCAAAATAGTTTTTGAGTAATCGTGTTAACACGAAGGATCATCCGCAGAATCTGATGCGAAATGGATGATTCCGTTATATCCCCGGATTTTTTGATAGAAAATAAAACCACAAAATCAGACAACATTAACTATCTGTTTTGAAAGGACTTAATATCAGGTTAGGAAAGACAGATAAAACACTTAAATCAAAGCACTGAGTCAGATTAGAGCCATGCATTTGTCAGGTTTCAGAGGTGAGTAAATCTGAATATCATCGGCATAGAGGGAAAGGCGCAATTGTGTTTTTCCAAATATATACTCCAGTGGCAAAATTTACAAACAAAAATGGAATGGTCGAAAATGGACCCTTTTGGCACATCTCGTCAAAAGTACTGACTCAGAAGAAAAATCGTATCGTATTCTGACTCAGTATGATCTAAACCAATGTAAAGCAGCGTCATTGATTCCAGCACACCTCTCGAATACGAAAAGGCACCTTGTATCAATTTGGCTGGATCTAATGTGTTACTTTATTTTCTGACAAGACTTCCTAAAATACCTTAAGTTCCACATCGGTGCCACATCTACTGCTCAAACCGACCGCCACCCAATTATCATTCACGCTCAAGGACAAAATTATTCTTTGCAATTGTCGTTCGCTCTGTTGAGCTCATATTAAAGTCCCCGCTCTGTCTCAGTGACAAATCACCTGACAGGGATCCTGATGGAGGATGTGTGCCTCGAACATCTCATCCGTGAGTGTTAAAGTTAGTGAGTATTATGTATAACAAAATATATACTGTCTGTCTAACCAGGACACAGTACTTTTATCGGGTCAGAATAGGAATATTAGAGTATTAACTTTTAATATTATCAAAGTAAAGTTGTCACAAAGAAAAAGTGCAAACATTAAGAGAATGAATCCTCATTTTGCAAAGAATCAGAACGGAATTTTCTGATTCTGATATGTTTACATTAATTTACATTGGAGGAATTACGTGATAACATAACTGAAATTAACCCTTAACTTAAAGAGAATAAAATAATAATGTCACGGACATTCCCAGTTTCTCTCCTCATCTGTTCAAACTCTATACGTGTATAAAACTCTGCCCAAGGCTATATCCCTGAAATGTCCCTAATCCCTGTCTTTGTACTAGAGATCTGCCTGATTGAACTTTTCAAATTAAATGTGAAGTTATATCGGGAAACCAGAGTTTATTGTGCCCCATAGTGAGTACAATATGATATTTTACAGTGATATATGGTACAAATAAGATAGATTTGCTGAAGATGATTCACATCCATCAAATTCGGACTAAATCGGATCAACATTGAAAAAGTGTTTTTAAAAAAGTTTTTTTTTTTCAGGGCTGCTAACGTGTTTCATATTAAGAGTAAAGGCCTTAAAAGTGAAGCAACCAGACCAGAAAGAAAGCCCAGAATCCATCCCTAACTTTTTCATATTGCTTTGAAAAGAAACGCTGCTGTTCAGTAATGAAGTGGTGATTGACAGCGTTAAATGTGACACTGTCATTGCCTTGTAAACAACCACATCTGGTTTCAGAAAATGACAAAAAACAAACCTTTTTTTCATTTCTGTTCTGTATTTTTCCATAATGAAATTAGAAAAATAATCCATTATAGCTAGACTAATAAATCCTGGTCAGATGGGATTCATGCCAGATAGATATGTCATGGTTCTGTTTTATTTTATAGTTTAAGGTTGTGTTTTATTTTGAAGGTTTAGTTCCGTGTTCAATTCTTTCTACTTTCCTTTGCGTCTTGACTCAATGTTCTCTTCTTCCTCCTCTGGTCTGTGTGTGAATGTTTGTGCATTCAGTTTGTGTCCCATTTCCCAGTTTCTCCTCCCTAATTGTTGAATGTTGTCATCTGTCCCCAGCCCTCATCTGCTGCCCATTTGTCTAATTAGTCTTGTTTATTTAAGTCTGTGTCCTGCTCTTTGTCATTGGCAGATTGTTCGTGTTTCTTTCCTGCGTTACTTTCCCGCTAAACCTGCCTATGGTATGCCTATATCTCGGCCTTGCTCGCTCTCGAATCTTTCCTGTCCTGCTCCCATGTGCTTCCCTGCATCCTTCTCTGTAAGTTTTTGTTTGCATCATTATTAGTCTGTACTTTGTGATTTGCATTATTATTTGCTACTTTATTGTTTTCATCTGTTTTGCCTTAGCTTTTGTAATGAACATAATTTTTCTTTTATTTGTAGTTCATCTGTCTTTGTAATTCAGAACCATTTTTCTGCAGGTCGGCAGTTCAAGCCTCAGCAGCTCATATGTCGAAGGATCCCCTGACCGAGTTCTGACATCATATCTTAAATGGATGGATTTAAAATCTATTTTATTTCTTTGTGTTGTAAAACATTACAGCAGTTACAATCTTGATTTAAATAAAAAGGGGGGAAATCTGTGTTCCTTATCCAAAAAAAAGATAGTCCAATGAGAGTCCACTGTAGACACACTACAACATACTACAGTGTTTTACCACTCTAGCATCCTGTATTTCTAGAATTACAGCTTCCAAAACGACGAATTCCAAAAAATATCTTCCTTAATGTTATAAGATACTTTGCTTTGAATGACGTCTTTATTCTGGTCATAACTTGTTCTTAGTTATGACCTTATTCTCACAAATGACGATTTTATTCTAGCAAGATTCAAATTTTATTTTGGAAATCTCCAATTCTTTTTAACAACTGTGACCCTTAATGTACATTGTTAAAAGGTTAGGATAACTTCATAATGAAGACTAAAAACGAAGTCACAAGAGTGTACTTCTAGTGCCGATCGAAAGCATGGGTAAATGACAGACAGAGGAAGATGCAGAGAACAGGGGACGATGGAAACAGATGATCCAGGATTTGCAAAAAATGCTACTGACTTGCTCATACCTGATACTTACTGTATAAGGACCGCACAGCATAAATCTATCGATTTGTCAATGATCATTTTTAAATGAGTCTCACTTCCTGGAGCCAGCTGGTACCGCTGTCTGTAATCGATGTTCATATGGACTTCTTCAGGGCGGGTCTCTGGTCAGGGCGGGTCTCTGGTCCAGCATGGGAAGTTTAGGATATATTGGACAATGGAAAGTCTCGTTTTGAGTTCACAACTTAAATAGAAGGGATGGGTTCGATCAAATACATCACTGAAAAATTGGTTAAATGTATGCGAAATTCAAATGGCGGACTTCGGGTTTATTTGAGGTCATTACTCTAAGTGGCTTTTTTTGTTCATCAGAGTAAGATGGAAAATGTTTACCTAATTGTATTTGTCTAGGTGGAACACACGATGGGGGCTGAATTAGGACAAACTTAATGTGGAGTCAATTTGCTAGTCGTAATTAATCAAAGTATGAAGTGTATATCTTCCTATTGCCAGTAAGTGGTACTATAGAAAAAGCCAAGTTGTTTATATTCGGACCTCATCAAAAATTTTTGAAGTAGATCAGGTCAAAACTCCAGGGAGAGATCCTTCAAATACAACATCTGGAACAGCTAAAAACCCTTTAAAATCATACATTTAATTCAAAATGGCCTACCTTCTCTCTATGGTTGGTGCCATAGCATTATGTAGCTTTTTGAAAGTTCCTGATATGATGAACGTGTGTACCAAGTTTCGTATTTCTACATTGAAGTAAGTCAGAAGCGAGGGTCTTTTGAAAACTTCTAGGGGGCGCTGTAGAGCCATTTTACCATGACCTCTGGCGCGACCCAAAAAATAAGAAAATTTTTCGCCAGACCTGATAATTGTGCAAAGTTTTATGACATTTCGGGCAAAGCCCCCAAAAAGGCGATTATTTCCACAGGATAAAAACGGAGCAGTAACATTAGGGTACTCGTACTGTTAGTGCTCAGGCCCTAATAAATCCTGCAGGGTTTTACAGTTGCAGGTTTTTCCTCTATTATTAACTGTTAGTCTGCCAGGCTGATGCAGAATATTGGCTATCCTTATTCTCTTTCGTTCTTCACTGATGTTCATTTCATCTCTAACCTATTTCTGATCTAAAAAGATCCCCAAACCTGACCCAAATCCTGATGTTTTGCCTTTATCTGCTGGATTTGTGTCGAGTGGACCCCCAGCGCAGTCGTCCGGGGACTGTTGAGTCCAGAAATAGGAGCTTGACCAGGAACAGCCTTTTTACCCCTTGTCTTTAATGAGTCAGAAGAAATTGAGCCAGTGGAAGGTATTGGGATACAACACCAAAATCATCTCTTTTCCTAATGAGTTAGAATTTTAGAAAATCAAAAGAATGTACCACTTCCTCAGCAAAATCTGTGTGTTGTCAACTGGTGCATCCGTCTAATGCTAACAGGAAACTACTCTACCTCTGGCTTAGGAGGAGGCTTTGCAGGACAACATCACAATTGCTTCCTGATGCGTCTGACGACACCTTATTTGCCTGCAGGCGAACAGATGGGCTGCTCACACTGTGGGAGCCGGGTTTCAAAATGACAAATGCATTAGTCAGAAACCAGCAATAACTCTTGCACCGTGCTGTCGTCCTCCATGTTATACTAATAATATATCACGCAAGAATTTAAAGTTTTTATATCAAAAGACGTTTTATTAATTCAAGCCATGATGAGAAATTCCTTTTTTCTAAAACAGTACCTTATTTTGTTGTATCCATATGAAGATGAAAAACTGAGCTCCACCGGAGAACCAGCTTATTTATTTTCCAGGGATGTGGCGTGCTGCGCCATGGGTAACATATGCAGTTAATGAACTGTGTTGTCCAGAACATATGTTTTTTCTTGCTTGGCAGAAATAGGTTCCTGCTTTGGTCCAGGTGGTGACTTCCGGGCTACAAGATCCTACTGTGAATGATGGCACTCCAAAATGTCAGTGTGTTTTGCTCGTGCTGCATTTAGAACTCTGAATGTGATGGTCTACAGTGACTCTTTTTTGGCAGCAAACATCTTGTAATTTCAAAATGTTTTAAACCCTCTGCAGCCTGACTTCATTCAATCCATGTTTCTGGGTTCATATATGAATATAGTCTGCTAATGTGAAGAATTAATGGGGGGGCGCTGTAGCTCCATTGGTAGAGCGGCTGTCTCCAAATCGAAAGATCTGAAGGTAGCCGATTCCAATCCCAGCAAGCACCTCAAAGGGGCCGCTCAGTGCTCCCGCGGGGATGGGTCAAATGCAGAGAAATAATTTCACTATGTTGTACAGTGTATGGCTGTATATGATCGATAAAGGATTTATTATTGATAGATCATAGAGGAAAAACAAAACAATCACTGGTGTTAGACATGACGGTGCAGTGTGTAAAATCTAATACAACCTGTATTTACTTCAGCTCAGCTCACATCGCCATATTCAAGAATCAATGGTAACCTTCAAGTGTCAGAACTAGACTAGAGTGTATCACACATGACAGACACACAAAAAACACTCAAGGATATGAAAAAAAAACCAACATATAGATGAAACTCTAGCGTACGTTCAGTCAAGAAGTTTATAAAGCTCACTTGGAGCCTCATCTCTCCCCTATCTCCTAGATGTCACGCAGCTGCCGCTTTCTCAGCTCATCATTCATTATAAATTGGTCCTGTTTATTCCCCTATCAGCTGCTCACTTGCATCCAATGGCAATCGCCTCTCCCTCACGTCAACCAATTACAGAACTGCTTCCAGTTTTAAATCTGGCGCTCTTCCGTCCTTAGCTCTATTGATGCCAGTGCGCACATTCTCCTCCGCATCATTCAGTTCTTTGAATCCCTCATCCTTCCGGCTCCAGTCACAGAGGAGATCACCAATGCCAGTGTCCAGGCTCAGTGGATCTATTTATTCTGCTGCTGCTCAGAACAGATCACTCTGCATGATCAGAACTCCCCTGCCGAGCCTGGACACCAAAGACTTCATATTCATCATTTTGCACATTGTTAAACTATCCATCATTAAATTTTTCGATTGTTGAATTAACAACCTAAAACATTGATTCTGTAGTCTTACCCGATTGAAATACTATTTCATGTATAATTTTTCATTGAATGATTTTGGTTAAGGTTGGTTGTAGATTTTAACCACTTGGAGGAAGCCTTATCTCCAAAAGCTTGCAGGCTACAATATCTCAACTGCTGGTCAAATTTAGTCCAAACTTGGTGAATATAAATCAACTTTGAGATTTATTCTCTAATGGATCATATATAACTCACTAGGGGTAGCTTTTTAATGGAGAACACTTCCTTAATGCTCGTGTGATGGATAAAATGTACCTTACATAAGCTCACTCAGGGGAAATCTAACTTGTACTTGTTATGTTTTACTATAATTGTTATTATTTATATATTGATATTTTTGACCGTTATTTCACAACCGTATGTCCGATTTGCCTCGTGAATCTACAAAAGGGGAAATATCATATTACTTTACTTTATTTCACTATAATTGTTCATATTTCACTCAGTAGGGGGAGATTTTGTGGGAAAACAGTGTCGTGCCTGTATTTCTCAAACCTTTAGTCCAATTGTGTCTAAATCTAGCAAAAACCTGATTGACGCAAGGGAATCTCTTATTAATGAGCTCAGAAAAAAAGTTAACTGTATTTATCTGTATTATTGAGTCGCTATGGAATGTTATAGCGCATATTGCTTACTTCATAGAAAGTTGGGTTGAGTCAATGTGGACTGTTTGAGATTAATAATGAGTCTCAGATTTGAGGAGTTCAATCAGGGGGGGTTGCTTGTTACGTGTCTATCGTGGGCTTCCTAAGGACGAGTCAACAATTAACAGTCGATTAACAATACAGGCGTTGCACCGACAATTGCTGTGCCTCAAATACAGCCGTCCCGCAACAATGTTCACGTACCTCTTGTCCTTGCTGAGGCTATGCGCGGTGATTGGACCACCCAGTATTAAGACGAAGAGAAGGCAGCCAATCCAGAATCAGGGTATCCCTTCATGACATCATCCGTGTCGTCATGGAGGAGAGGGGCCGACTGCGATTCCCTCGGGCAAAGGCATGTCTCTCACAGCGCTGGAGTCTTTGAAAAATTGCTGTGCTAGTAGTATTTGCCTTAGTATACCATACCATGTATGCTGCAGAAGTTCTCCAAACATCATCTCTGCGTGGATGGATATATTACAATAATCCTGTATGCATACATTTACTGCAATAGGTGAAATTCCAGAGGCTCATTTATCTAAAGGGTTTCTGCAGCCTTTCTGCAGCTGCCCCTTCCATAACTGACAGAAAATTAATTACAGCATGATAATCATCTTCAAAATAATGTGCTCTGTTGTTTGAACATTTTCCTATATGTATAGGTGGCATATTTTAGGAATTGATTATTCTCTATGAGACAAATAGAAATAGGGAATGAAACAAAACCCAAAGCAAATGTTAGCTGAATATTGCTGCTCTATAAAAATTCCATTCAAAGTTTATTTTCAGTTCCTATACCAAATAGTTTTCTAATTCAAGGTGTTTGGATTATTTATCTTAAATCTTTTCAATCCCTTGATTCAATTTTATTGGAATGAATAATGTCCAAAGCTGGAGACAGCAGCTGTTTTGCCTGTTACTTATGTCTGGTTTATCTCTATGAAGACACTCCTTCTAGTAGTGTCACCATGCAGTGAGGTGTCAGCCCTGAACGTCTCTTCAGCCTCAACTCTATCAAACTTCTTAATACTTCCATTTGAAACTATTCCAGCGTGTCTGTCTTGTCGACACAATTGTTACGTAAAAGTGTAATGGCAAATTTAACTGCCCTCACTGAGCCAATGTAGATGATCACAGTTACAAAGAACAATTGAACCAATGGAAAATCTTTCTTCAATTCTCATTAACGTCCTTCCTTCTGCCTGGCCTGTCTCATTCAAAATTAGACAATCTGAACATGTGAAACACATGCTCTTAATCAGGTCTGCAGAAAATTAGAACATGAATATAAATCCAAACTGTATATAAAGTATTGTGTTTGACATGACAAGAGGGAAGCTGAAAAAAAAGCTGCCATATATCAGCTATGAAAAATTGCCTCCTTATCTCGATATATCTCTGCTCTGTCACACGAAAATAATTGCGCTATTAAGTTCCGTCAAGTTGAAAGTGACTGTTAAAAACATTCTAAAGTCCCTACTTGATGGAATGTCATCAGGGATTGATAATCTATATGTAAGGCTGCTCAGAGTTGCAGCAAAACAATTGTCTAGTCCCAAATATTCAATTCGAGCTTTTAAACAGTGTAATCCCAGGTGGAAAGAATCCAAAGTTATACCATTGCCTAAAAATAAATTATTTTTTTTATCTTTTACAGGAGAAAACAGTCAACCTATTAGTCTACTTCCAATACTAAGCAAGGTGATAGAGAAAAGAGTTTTTGAACGGGTGCAGATTATTTTCTAACTGGTTGATTACTTGTTATTATCAACCTGGGATCCCTCCTGCTGCCGCAGCCCGACCATGGAGAGGTTGAAGAAAGTGGATTATAGCTGAAATCTTTGTTGCTTTTTCCCCCATCTGTATCCCTCCTCACCCGTGTCTCTGTCTCTCTCTCTGTCTCTCTCTCTGTCTCTCTCTCTGTCTCTCTCTCTGTCTTTCTCTCTGTCTCTCTCTCTGTCTCTCTCTCTGTCTCTCGCTCTGTCTCTCTCTCTGTCTCTCTCTCTGTCTGTTTTATTTTAAACCCGACCGGTCAAGGCAGTAGGCCGTCCACTCTCTGTCTTGGATCTGCTGGATCTTAGCGCCGAGGTCACTCCACACGCACAGCTTTAACAAATATGACGGCCCAATGGCTAGAGGAAGGCATACCCACAGGCTAGTTGGGGCAGTAATATTGGACTTGAGTGCTCCTTTTATCTGATAGATCATGAGATATTACTGAGAAATTTAGACTGTTATGCTTTTTTCATCCTCTGCACGTTCGGGGAAAAGGAGTTCCCTATCCTCAAGAAAGCAGTTTTGTTTTTTTTTGGAAATTGTTCTACCAGTAAGATAGTTCACTATGGGTTTCCTCAAAGTGGTTGCTTTAGTTTACTTTTATTCTCAATCTTCACCAATGATTTACCTTTCACACCGGAAAATACAACTATCGTCATGTATGCAGATGATTCAACTTTGTTTTGAGCTGCAAAAAAAACTGATTGTCTGTCTGAATGTTTGAATTCTGACAATAGCTTGTAGCAAACACACATATATATATACATACACGTATATATATATATATATATATATATATATATATATATATATATATATATATATATATATATATATATATATATATGTGTGTATATATATATATGTGTGTATATATATATATGTGTGTATATATATATGTGTGTATATATATATGTGTGTGTATATATATATGTGTGTATATATATATATATATATATATATATATATGTGTGTATATATATATGTGTGTGTATATATATATATGTGTGTATATATATATATGTGTGTGTATATATGTATATATATATATATACTATAGTATATATAGTACTATATATAGTGTATACTATATATAGACTTCAGAACAGTAACAGTCGCAAACTTTAGCATCGAAGATTAATTTACTCATTGCAACTTTTAAAAAGTTGAACATAGTTGGACAGTTAGGTCAACGAAAAGTGACTTCTGCACACGCCCTCTTTGTCGTATTCTTTCTTCTTGTCGCATGTTGGCGGTTGACACCCTGCCAATTGTAGCATTATTGCCACCTTATGAACTGGAGTGTGTATCTTCTGCGTCAGAAAGCTGTTTCTGATTAGATGAGTTGATGCATATAAACACCGGTTCGGACAAGATCACAAGTCATGTAAACAGGCGACCGACATTGCAATTTGGAAAGGTTTAATTTGAATAGGAGAAAGGTGTACCATGTAAACACACCTAGTCAAACCATCCAAGGAACTCTGGTCATCTCTGGGAATATTGAATATTACAAATGTATTACTTAAGATGGCTGTTGCTGCCACAGCATTGTCCAATGCCTGTGATCAGCTTTATGCAGTCGGGCCTGGGGGAAGCAAGCTGTGAAAGTTTTTCACAGGCATAATACATCATGATGTTCACACAACCCACTTCTGCCTGAATATGTAAAAATCTAGCAAACAGGAACACGGTTGTTGCAGCTCTTACCTCAGCAGATGCTAAAAAAAATTGCCCTGCAGGGAATATCACTTTGACACTTACATTTTCACAAATGATTATGCTGCAAATGCCAAAATGTCATATTTTTGTAAGAATCCATTTACTAGCTATTTCTATTTTCATTTTCATCTCTTTGTTTATTCATATATTTAATTTGCCCATCTTGTAGATTTCAGCCTCAACTGACAGCTTGAAAATAGCAGCCTATGAAGCAACAATACTATATCAGGGTCTGAACGGTGGGGCCCTACTTTGATGCCAACTGAGGACACATCTGTTCCTCACAAAGTTACCTTGCTGCTGTAAACAAAGGCTACAATACTGTTTGAATCTTATCTGCGCATGCCCATTTGCGTGACGTAATGAGTTTTTTCACCGCTGCGAAGCGGTGAAAAAAAAGGTTCCCTTCCCAGCAGATGTACAGCCTTCTTAAATGCAAATGCAGGTTGCAACCACACCAAGGCTACTATTTCTGTGTATTTATTGAGACACTTGAGGTGGAATGGTTGAGTGTGATGGGCCTTTTGTTAACGTGGAATAACATGTTTATACAACAAATTAAACTTTTGTTATATAATATTCATCAGGCAGAAGCAAATCTAACAAATTCAATTAGAATTTTCAAAAGACTTAGTTAAGAAATGTTCAATACTTTATTTTCCTTGAACAAAAACTATAATTTTCAAATATGAAAATTGAGTTTACTTACTACCTACGAAGCTTCTTCACTAATAATAATAATGCAGGTATGAATGTATGAAGATTGTCCTGTGAGAAAGAGTTCCACTATTATGTGGAACTGGTTCTGATCATGATACAGGCACCTGTACAATAACCTCAAATCAATATAATTATTGTTTAATTGGAAGCAAAGTGGGGACTCTTTCATCCATTGGGTAAGGCTTTACTTTAGAGTCAATATACATTCAATGTCATTAAAGGAATTTACACCACACACCACAAAACATGGAATAGCTCCCATACGGAGAATAATTTACGTAACTGACAGGTTATAGCGTTCAGTAAAACACACATGCACACACACACACACACACACACACACACACGGCTGTGCAGTTGCAAACCGGTCAGAGAGTTTATGCTGACCCCGGTTCACTGCTGAAATTGCCTACCATGGGAATGTCAGCATCTGAACTGGACCACAGCACAATGGAGGTGGTCTGATCTGATGAATCATATTTTCTTTTACATCATTTTTATTTGTGTGTGTTCATGTGTGCATCACTTATGCAGGAAAAGCACCAGAATTCTCTGGATGAAGAAGGCAAGCCAAATGAGGCGTTGCTCTACTCTGGGCAACCTTGGGTCTTGCCATTTTTATGGAAGTTACTTTGACGTGAACCACCACCCTAAACATTGTAAGAACCCTTCATAGTAGAGGACATAGTACAAAAAAAGGTTTAAAACTATCAACAAAGACTTCAAGTTCTTGACTTGGTCTCCAATTTCCCAAGATCTCAAGCAAATCGCTTATCTGAGGGATGTGCTGGAAAAGCAAGTCCAATCCATGGAAGAACCCCTTCGCAGCTCACAGGACTTAAAAGATCTGAAGCTGGTGCCAGATACAACAGCACACCTTCAGAGGTTTGGAGTACTCTTTGCCTCGACAGCTGAGCGCTGTTTTTGTGGGAAACGGCGGACATATATACACAATATTAGGAGGGTGGTCATAATGTTGTGGCTGGAATAACCTCGAGACTCTAACTTCAGATCATATTTAAGCCCAGATAATTCGGTCTCTGTAAAGCAGGGAGCTGGCATACTGATAAGTACTGATGTAACCATTTCTCCCTCCACTGGCGTATGGATATGCAGTAAATAAAGATATATTTGCCATGATGACCAATATAAACCTGCAGCTGATCCCATACAAAACATTCACAGGAGATATTTTACTCGTTAAAAAGTTTATAAAAATGCACTCAGTCGGAATGCACAACAGGCACACCAGATAAGAACTCATAGCCTGCTGCCAACAGATTCACACACTTCTAGAACACACACACCTGCCAGTATCTTGGGCTGAAGAATCCACCACCACCACCACCAGCAGCTCTATGTGTGAGAAAACACACAAAACAAAATCAGAAACAGCTTGCTCGTTTCTATGTTACCAAAAGGACAAATTTCTTTAACTGGAACTCAGAGCGACGGCCGATCAGAATACAAAACTGTGGAGGGAATCAGCTCCTGCAATAACAACAAGGTTTAACTTTTCTAAAAAAGAGATGGTCTCCACTCTTATCCTTGTTGGGATGTTGGTTAATGCCGTGCACATTCCCACAAGCCCACACATACAATACCTATTGCATTATAAATTAAATGTATTATTATTATTATTATTATTATTATTAATAATCGACCGGCAGACATGAACCCATTTGTTTATTCAGTGGTCCATATTAAGAGGCTGCCTTTTGATCTATTTATTTATTTTTCTCTTTATTTGTCACTTTCATCAGCTTTGGTGTAAGGACGCTAGGAAGAGGATGAGAGGATATCATCACTCCAGGAATATAAATATAAGAATAATGACAAGAAAACAAAACAAAAACAAAACAATGAATATCCTTTTTTGGGAGGAGAAGGCAGAGGACCCACAATTTCCACCTATGGGTCTGGACCTAGGTCCTGACAAGTACTCTTGGACTCCAATATCACATATGGTGATGTATCTGCTTAGCCATACCGTCTATAATTGTCAATTTTATAGTAACAGTCAAATGTTTGAAAACTCTTTATAACCACATGTTTTTCAAACATTTGGCAGGTACGGAAAATTTTAAATAACTTTTCATTATGCAAGGAGGGAAAACTTCTTCATGTGTGTTCAGATGAGATGCAGCAATGTTTTTTTAGTGCCAGGGATGTGAAAAGACTAATCTTGGAAGAAGATTGAAAGAAAGACAACGGTTTGATTTGACAGAACAAATTTACCCATTCAACCAACCATCCTCTTTTTCTGCTTGTCTGGAGTTGAGTATTCCAGACATCCACCTCCCCAGAAACCCTCTCCAGCTCATCCTGTGGAATCCTGAGTTCTACCTTGGCAAGATGAGATATGTAATCCCTGCATTGTGTTCTGGATCCATTTAGGGTATCCTTCCAGTTACATTTGCCTGAAAGCTTCAAAAGGGAAGTTCCCAGGACGCATCCTGACTAGATGCCCGATCCACCTCAACTGGATCCTTTTGACATGAAGGAACAAGGGCTCTATTCCTGGTTCTCCCTGGTTGTCTGAGCTCCCCACCTTATCTCTAAGGCTGATACCAGCCACCTTACAAAGGAAGTTCATTCAAGCTGCTTGTATGTTTGCCTAATCTTCAAAAAACTTGACTGTGTTGAAACCTCTGGAAAATGTTTGTTTTTTCTTAATATCACAAGTACTGAGCAGGTACAGTGCCCTACTGTGCCCTGTAAAAAATGTATTTATTGCCTTAACCCATGATCTTTAATTAAATAAATTACCATTAGAATTATTCACAGAAAACAACCTTTAAGTCAAACAACATAATAATAAAAAATATATTACATTCCAAACATTAAACAAATATTTTTCTGTAAAATGTGTGTGCCACAAATTGCCAGGACTGAGAAATCCTGCGATTAAATCGTGATGTTGGCATATTTCCGGTCCAATGTCATATTTTTAGGTTCTCCTGTTTGAGTGGGAACTCTAAATTGGTGAACAATGAGTTCCTGTTTATTTGGGGTATAAATATGAGGCGAGACAGGACTTATTGTCTCTGATGTCCATGGGAAAAAGAATTACAACAATAGGAAATACTAGAGAACACAGTAAAGAAATGTTGTCGAGCTGCACAAATCTGCAATAGATTTGAAAAAGAGACTGAAAATGTTAAAAATCAGCCTGAAAGAGGACATGTCTGTGAACTGGCCCCACAAACATGAGGATGATGGTTCAACTGGCAAAAGCCTCTACAAGGAGGGTTGGAGAGGTCAATTGAATATTTCTAGATATCTTTGAAGTTTCCCTAACCACCTTCAGACGACAGAACACAGGCTGCCTATAAGGGTGGCAAGGAAAAAGCCTCTGCTTTCATCAACGCACAAAGTAGAGCAACTACAGTTTGCCAAGCACCAGTGGGACTCGAAATGGAACAATGTCATAAGTCAGATGAGACCAAAGTAGGGCTTTTCGGCAGCAAACATCTAAGATGGATGTGACGTACGTAGCAAGAAAGAAAGCCATAGAGAAATGCATCTCAAAACCACTGTGATGTCTTTTGGTGGATCCCTGATGCTCTGGGGGGCAAATAACACTGGGACTCTTAATTAAAACCTGGTTCCATGTACTACCAGCAGAAATTTGATGAAAACCTAAAGGCGTCTTCCTAGAAACCTTAAAGTGGGCGGTGGTTGGACTTTCCAGAAGGGCAACGATCTGAAGCACAGCTCAAAATCAACCCAAGAATGATTGAGAGATCAAAATGTAAAGATTTTGACATGATCATTCCAGTCACCTCACGAAAACCCCACAGAACATCCATGGGATGTGCAGCGGAGGATAGTCCACAAGAATCCGAAGGAGATGGAAAATATCTGCATGGGTTCTCACACCTCACCACAAACTACAGCCAGAGACTACAGGCTGTTATTGTGTGGTAAAAGCAGGCTGCACAAAACATTTTTGTTTTTGTTTTTAAACTGTTACTTGGGTAAGGGGTTAGATTTTTGTGAACAATTTGAATGGAAGATAATTGGAATATACAAACATGCTTCTTTTGGTGAGTCAGCCAATATTCATGACGTCAGCAGGCATCATCGAGCGGTAGAAGGGAGAACATCAGGTTTACATGACTGGAGCTGGAAATGTTGGAACAATGACAACTTTGGAGACATTTGATCTAGGGAAAATGTTGGGCCCTGAAGTTAAACGCAGATGTTAGTAAGAGTTTGTGTTATTTCCAGTGTGAAAGGCAGAATTGTCAAAAGCAGGAGTGAGTGTCTGGCGAATAAGGATGACATTCAGTTGCATCTGCTAAAGAAAACACTGAGATCTTAGTTGAGAGCGTGAGGTCAGAGAACTTAAACACATATTGGATGTTGGTTGTAATGTTTTGCATCACAGCACTGGTTGAAGGAATATGAATGAATGTGAGTAATTTAATTAAGTAGTATTAATGTTTTTACGTCTTTACTCAATTATTCATCCTCTTGGAAATGTCTAAAAATAATATAAGAAAACTAGTACTGGCAGATGCAAAGCCTTAACCTTTATTTTTCTGCTCTGATGCCTTAATAATGTGACTGCGCATAATTAATGATGTTTAAGTGAATGTATAATTACAGAGATATTCTTGCTTAATTTCTCGCACGTTCATTGGGTGTGATTCGTTTTTGCGCTAATTTGACAAAGCCATTGAGAGTATACAGACGTGGGAGAGAATGTGTGGATTTTAATGGCTGTGCTTTTTCTCACCTTAAGCGACCAGATCATCTATGCTGTTGTTTAATTGTTGCCACCACCCTCCAGAAGTCTTCAGGAGGGCACCTTGCTTTCTCCCTTTCGTCACAATGATAAGACTGTCCACCTACTCTTCTCATCTCTCCCACGCGCTCTCTGCAACCAAAGGCAGTGATGGCTGCTCAGGCCCTCTGGGGTTTGTCAGCCAGCTCCTGGCTCCCACGTTACAAACAGTCCAGTTTTTTCCTGGTACTGCCTTGTGGGCAGAGATGCTAATTTGAAGTGTTCCTGGATGAGACAGCTCTGTGTGAATATAAGCCGGAGTCCACAAAGGAGGATTTATAATGCCTCCATGCTTTAATGCTCTTCTAGCAGAAGCGCAAACGGGAGAGCTGCTTTTAGCAGCTAAATTGGCAGCCTTTGCTATCCAGGGAAAAGGTAGCATTTTTTGGTTGTGCCTCCCAAAAATAGTTTCACCAGGCATTGACAGCCTAAATGTTTAATGCCTGTGAGAGTCTATGATGGGAAGCCAAATAAACAAGTTGAACAATAACTACAAAACAGACTTTTACAAGCCAGAGGGAGACAGCCTGACTTACCTGAAGGATCGTCAGAACTGAGGATCTGAAGACAGTTTTTTCCGTTTATTGGCCATCTGTGGGTAGTAGTCTAGCAGTTTCCTCCAACTGATTTCAATGCCAAAGTAAGCAGCAGTGTCCTTCTCACTATCATGCTGTCCTGAATAGTCATCAAGGGGATGAACAGTCGGGTAGGGGTGGCATTTTTGTTATTATGAATTTATTTGACAGGACAGTTAAGAATCACGGGATTATGGACCAGTACTTTCCTCAGGGCTAACAGGGTGAGGCAATTGTCTCTTTCTTTTTTTACAGGGACCTGCCGCTGCATTAACCATCAGATATGAGCTTTACAACCCTGATGAGTCACCACACCTGAAGAGCACTTCACAGAAAATCTGAAAATTAAACTTTGGATGATATGCCTCTTTCCAAATGCAACATTAGTGGAATATTATGATGCCTATTCAACTCAGATATGAGTCGTAGGTGTATGAACCAAGAAGAGGCCATATTTTCAATCTTTTGTTTACCACTGCACAGCAGGAAATGTAACTGGCAGATATGCTCGGTAAATATCTTAATTCAGGATGCAGAGCCAGACTCAGAGATCGTTTGGGGTTTTTGGAAAGAGCTTGATTAAGCAGATGTGGAGGAGAATGGCAATAATGAGGTGAAAGCTAGAGCTCCTGGCTGGCAAAATCAAGTCAGGCACAGGCAGAGATTGAAAATGAAAAATCCTATAGGGCAAATTATTTTCACTAAAGCGGCTGAAATAGCAACTGCATATGAAGATGTATAATCTTGCGAGGATTCGCAGAAGGGTCATGGTGTTGATGGGTTGATGGCAAACAGGTATTGAGACACAGAAGAAACCAGGTGTGGGGGAATCATGCCCAGAAGCATATATACACTAAGGACTTACACACTTTCGTCCATCATAAGCAGATACTTTCTCACATACTAAAACTCTTTCCAAGGTGAAGACTTTTAAAACCACTTCAGCACATCTTTGGTCCACCAGGCAGTCTCAGTGTGCATTGTTATTGCTATAGCTTTGGTGTGACATCATCAAATATGCGGGGATACTGTGGGCAGGGACGAAAATCTAATTTCAGTGTAGGAAGGGGGGTATTCTCGCCAAATACTACATTTTATGAGATAACATTTGAATACATCTTGATGACAACCACCCAAAACTGTTTTCTACTGAATAGACATTGAACAAATCAAGCAAATTGCTGCTAACAGATACGTTAGCGATTTCTCTGGCAGATGTCAACAGTAAATATTGATTTGATTTGATTTGTTGTTCACACCTTAGCATTATCAGTGTTTCTTATCTATTTTCAGGAATAAATAAGAATAAAATAAGCAACAGCACTACATTATCTTAAAAGGAGGGCAAAATAGCGTCCGGCACAAGGCTGCGCCAGTGGACGGAAATGTTGTTTTAAATCCGGACTTTCCTGGCTAAAACCGAACAGATGGCCACCCTACTATACCTATTTTTACGGCGCCAGTCAAACTGTGGCGGGCTGCGACAATATGATGAAATACTGTGAAACAATGATTTGAATCAGGTCGAGGATATCTATTGTGTGTTTTACTCTAATAGTCCAAATCTTACTCATTACAGGGAAGTTTCTTACGAAAAACAACATTTTCAAGAAATAACTCCAAAACTATGTCATGGATCATTGTACAGTTTCATACCCACATAGACCTTAATGTGGTGGGGAACCGGATTGACTGTGGGAAAGGTCAGTTTTATATTTCTGATATAAGATGGAGCTTTAGCTTCAGAAGTTTCCGGCCCATAATTTCCCAACCGTCATCATGATCTTGTCCAATTTTGTTGTGTATGATTAGACTCACAGAGATCTAACTTGTTTTGTTCATTATATTATACACCTTATTGTTTTTATCTTACTAACTATGAATTATACGTTTTTTAAGCTACAAATTCCAAATTGTTGGTCCAATTTATTCCAACTTTGGTGAATATGAATCAGCTCAAGGAGGTAAATCTTGTATGTATTATATTTTACTTTAGACGTTCATATTTTACTCACTAGGGGGAGCTTTCTTTATTAAAAGCCCTGTTTTAGAAAGAACTTCTCATTTAATTTGAATTATTTTCATCGGGGGAATTGCTTGTACAATGCTGGTGTTTGGGGTCTTTTGCGAGGATATACATAACCCTTGCTGTCAAGGATGAAAACATAGACCTAGTAAATAAATCCACTTCTACTGTTATCTCTGGGGAAACTATTGCTGTGCCAGCTTGTTGGTACAGTGGGTAGCATAGTAGCCTCCCATCAAGAAGGATCCAGTTCCAAATCCTTTGTCAACCTCTGTTTGGAGACTGTAGGTTATATACAGGTACTCTGGCTTCATCCCACAGTCCAAAAACATTTCAATCAGGAGAGACGAGGAATAAATTAAAGATAATTAGTATGATAGTAGAAGTGGACACGTCTTACCTCGTTTGTTTGTTTTTTTGTGCTCAACCGAAACGTTTAATATGCATAGGCTATAATAAAAAACAACATACTTTGGGAATTTCGATCAGACCTACAGGCCAGTGGTCTGGGTGGGCTCAGGAAATAACCTTTAGCCAATTGCATTAGCACTTCCTGTTTACCGTTTGCCTGATCCCCACTTGCTTGTATCCTTTTACTCTTATGACCTCAGATACCAATTGTATAGCACTTCCTGTTCATCTATTGCCCGCTATTGCACTCCAATTACTTTCATCCCTTTTATCATTTTATCAATTTATCTTCACATTGTGACATCAAAGGCTATTTGTATAGATCCTGTTATACCTTGCTTGAACTCTACCTTCCCTTTGTCTAGCTGGATGAAGGCGAGACAACCGAAACGTTTGCAGGAATTGGAAATAAAGACCTAACATATTGGTGAAACTGAGATCAATATACTTGCATGATTTTGTAGTCAAGGGGTGTCAACAGCAAGCTGATGCCACCATGGAGTACAGAGGTACAGATGCGACCAGCTAATATGAACTGCTGACATCTCAATTGACAACCCCAGAGAATGACAGCGAGGATGTTATGAGTGAGCTTGTATGTGAAATAAAAAGAAAAGTCATCCTGAACGAACTTCCGCTATGGCTTGATTTAAAAGAGGTGAATTGGTTGCTCTTATTTGCCCATAACTGTAAATGTTCATGTGAATGTCTCCAGGTACTTGTTGAGGGTGTACCCAACCTCTTACTTGGTGTCAGTCGGGAATGGTTCCAGCCCCCCTCGCAACTCTGAAGAGAATCTTTTTTTTTTTTAAACAAAATTATAAGTTGAATGCCTCTAGCACCGCTATCATTGTAAACTGTCAAAGATCACATGATAGCTTTCACAGCCTATGTTTTCCTACTGAATGTCCAAACCATGTTTTTATCCCTTAAACTGCACCTACCCCCAGTGTGCCCATCAGCAATGTTATGACAGGCACTGTCACTAGAAGAGATGGTGTATCATGTCCACAGCAAGAACTCTTTGTGTCTCCTCTATCAGCTTTCAGGCTTTTGTAGCTAACATAATTTCAGCAGGAGAGATTGATAAGAGCAAACAAATAATGGAATGGGAGAATTGAACTAGGATTAATTATGTATTTTCAGCAAAAGGAATAGACTTTTGCCCTTAAATCCTGGTAGGAAGTAGATCAGCAAGGGAAGCTATCCATCAAATGATTCAATTTTCTGTTACTGCCTAACTTAGGAATTGTTGCATGGGACTGGAGTTTATCCAAGATTACACTGGCTGAGAGTTGGGGAGAGATACCAGTTCAACGAAAAGCCAATACATACAGTGCTGTGAAAAAGTACTGGACTCCTCCTGATTTCTTCCGATTTTGTGTGCATCTGTATGGAATGCTGTTTTTTTTTTTTCACCAGATGTAACGGGAAACCTTGCTTGTCAGTCAAAAGACTCAGATTAAATCTCATCAGTCCATAGATTAGTCTCAAAAAGACTCCAAGACTTTTTCTTCAGTGTGTCTGAAATACTGGAGCCAATAATGCAGAATTCTCTTTAAGTGAGAGAAACCTGCACTTCCTGAACGTTTTATTTTTTTTTAATTTTAAATTTTTTTGGGTTGGTTCCCTATTGATAAACGCAAAGATGAAAGAAACCAGGGATGGGACAAATATTTTTTCACATCAGGAGAGACAACCCAGTCAAAAAGGGGTCACAAATCAGTATCTTCTTCTCAGTAAGGGAATGACATCAGAGAGATTGCCATTTGAGGTTTGACAAAATCCTCCTGAAGGACCTTTCACTATGCTCCATTTGTTGCATCTTAAAATATGACGAAGCGTGGTGATGGAGCTTCCCCTGTATTTCTAGTAAAAATTTACAGGCAAAAACGTAACATTTGTGTGCAGTCGATCATGTGAGATAGGGAGGATGGGAGTCACTAACATCTTAAAAACAGAAATTTACCAGGTCATCCTGTGTGTACTCAATCCCAAACTGCCATTTGGACCACAAGCACTCATTCAAACAGCACTTTAAAACCAGACATTGATGACTTGAACCACTAAATACGGTTAAATAATACCACTAAATACGGTTAAATTTCACTTCCTACAACTGAACTGAAACTTGGCCCACACTGTTTTCACCCGCAGCAATGGTATATCCCTAAAAGTCTCCAGTCTCCTGCATTGTACAAGGAATTCCTCCGATTGAACTCTTCAAATTAAATGAGAAGTTCTGTCTGAAACATTGTTTCTCATAAAGAAAGCTCCCCCTAGAGAGTAAAATATGAACTATTACAGTAAAATTCAAGCAAGACCTCCTCAAGACAATTCCTATGAACCAAATTTGGACTAAATTGCACCCATGGTTAAGAAATTTTGGCCAAAACACATTTGGTGATAATGCTCCATCTAGTGTTAGAGAGATATACCTGACCTTTCCCAAAACCATTCCAGTTCTTCCTTGTACTAATGTCTATTATGATACTCAATTTGAAAATGATCCATGAAACACTTTTTGAGTTATTTGATTACACGGTTTGTGTTGCTTAATAGATAGTTGCTCCACCGTCAGCACCAATCACTGCATACGAACACATTGAATAACTGTAGATCAATCTCCGACATTAATTTGGTGGAATTTGTCTCACGGTTGTTTGCAGACTGGCTATAGGGCATCAAAATTAGACACCTTGTGATCACCAACTGCTCATTTTGAGGTCCCACAACTGCATCTCGAAATCAGGTCTGGACTTTGATTGGACTGCTCACAAACTTTCAGGGGTGGACTTAATGTAGTGCTTGGCATGATTGTCTATAGATGCACTTGAGCTTCAACTCCAAGACTGAGTATCTGAAATCCCCCTTCAGAATTTTCTGGTTGAAAGCAGAACTAATTTTTCAAGTCATTTGGTCCTGAAGCAGCAAAGCAAACCCAAAACATTTACCTCAGTGCTGGATTATAGGAATGATATTTTTGTGCTGCATTTGATTTACACCAGAAACAAATCTTCCAAAGAGTTAAACTTTGGACTCATTGATCCTTAGTGAATTCAGCAATTGCTCTTTGTGTCATAATGATGTGTTATGGGCAAAAATTAGACATCCTTAATCCTGTTAATGGATGCCATTATGCCCTGTGTCTTCGGAACAGTGGACCCTGACCTTTATTGTGAGGAATGTACATAATGTCTTATCCATTTGCAGATAATCTATCTAACTGTGGTCCTGTGCAGTCCCAGAGCCTTAGAAATAGCTTTGCAACCCTTCCCAGACTGAATTGTTTCAATCTCAATTTCAATTTATTTTTTTATTGTTAGGCTTTTTGAGTGATAATGTTGAACAGAGCTGGCAGTAATCAAGTTAAGGGCTGTGGAATACAGCTGAAACCAGCTGTTAATGCAGTTGAGTTCTTGGATTTAGTTTCTGAGGGGAAGAAATGTTTTTTTCACACGGACCCAGTTAGTATTAGATTCAATTCTTTTTGAATCAATAAATATAATTTTCATTAAAATTTTGTGATTCAGTTTAGTCTGAGATACACACAAAATAGAGGAAATCAGGAATTAAATACGTTTTTATGCCAAGGTAGTTTTTGCGTGTGAACATGGTTTATACATCTGGCCCCTGGTGGAGTTCTGCAGTCAACTGAGCAAACTTTTCCACCTCTTTCTGTGCATATTACCCTAATAGGAGTTAGTCAGCTTCAGATGATCTATAAACGTGACATTTTGAGCTTGTAACAAGCGTCAAAGATTCACTGCCTCCCCTCGCTCCCAATCTTTACACTGAGATGAGCTAACTGCTTGCATCTCTGCACACTTTTTTTCACCAATTAAATACTGTTGTCCTCGTCCTAACTCTGAGGAACAACTCGTTCCTCCCACTGCTAAACTATTAAACTCAACCGTCTGATGTTTGTTCTCATCATTTTTAGAAATGAGCACCTAGATAGGTAGTTGATATCAACCAGAGAGCAAATAAACATAATTGCGGTTTAGAGTGAGGCGCTATCTTCAAAAGTGGAACATCATGTCGGCGTGAGTGTGACTAATTGATGTGGATGAAAGTGTTTGACCTTGACACACAACTTGAGTCCTCGTTTCACAAACTGCCTCTATACAGTCAGTAGAGACGATGAGCCCACATGCATTCTCATTCTACACCTCCTCTGCTAGTTATCTCTGCATACATTCAAGGGCTTGGCGCACCCACGGTGTGCCATCTAGCTTTCGTTTGAGGCACTAGATAGTCGGCTTGGATGCGATTTTTCAGAATGTTGTGTGTGTGCTCTTTACGCAAATATTTGGCAACGATTCGGATTTTTTTTTTTTTCACTCATGTAATCATGTTATTGTACGCTTTGCCAGCTCAGCTCAGGGGAAGCTATTGTCATGGCAACACCTGTCCCTTCAGATTACAGAGGCTGTCACTGGAGCCAATTCACAAAAGAGATTTCGGCTTCCTGGTAACATTTTTGCCTAATTTACCACAGAGGTGCACTTTCAGGCTTCACCAGTTTAAGGGGAATTCATGAAGAGAGTCTTCTAGACACAGACGCCTGAAGTTTGGTGCGATCTGTCTTCACCTTCCGTGACATATGCTGCGCAGTCTGTGGGGTTACAAGAAATGACCCACATTTGAATTACTGGCACCTGCACACATCATTAGGGGTATATGAGAGCGGTTTAATTTGAAAAAGCAGCAGAGCAACAGTTTCTCCCCTGACACCCTTCAGGGAGCTCCATGACATATAGATTTGCACGAAGAAAATGTGTGTGGAAATGCCCTGTAGGCAACCTTTGACGTTCAATCACTCAAACCAGGAAGAGTCTGACAGCTGCAGGGACAGAGGATGCATCTCTGCTGCATTTAGGAAATGAAGAGAAATATCCCTCACGTCAATTACAACATTTGATTGTGGAATATTGCTGCACTGATAAGTATTTTCTAGAAAACACTTTGTTTTAATGAAAGAAATAATTACAATGTTACGGGCAGCATTCTTATCTATTTTCTTTTAGTTTTAAGGTCTCAATCAGTCAAGCATTTTCCATTTACATCCAGCTGGAAAAACAATAGATTTGAGGACTGGGCGTGTGGAGTTGATGAATTGAAAAACAAAGCTTGTGACTGGATAAACAGTAAAGTCTAGAGTACTTAATCTCATGCATATTTAATGAGGAGATATTAAAAACAGGCTCTCTCATATTGGGCACGCTAAGCTGCTGCTCCTATTTTTAGATCATCCTTCAACTGTTTCTGGCTCTGCACGTTAGGCTTTGGGAATATCACAAGAAAGCTGCCGATAACAAGACGGAAAATGTCAGCGATGACAGAGCTGCTGTGAATAACTCAGTCTATTTTTATTTACATATTGTCGCCATGATAAGCGTCAGGCGCAGAGGGTAAACATTGGCCTTCTGCCTGTCAAAGACATAGTTATTTAGGTATAACGCTCCTCTTTTCCCCCAGTGAAGAAGATGATTTGAGGATGTAGTGCTGCTATTTATAGTTTTGTATAGTCATGTGCGGAGAGTTAGAGAGAGAGAACCAAAAATAAGTGAGACAGAGTTTGAGATGCAGCATATTTGGCCAAAGCGGGAAGACATCAGCTTGACTATAACATTTAATGGTATGCGAAGGGGTGAAATATCAGTCAGAGTTTTACAGTGAGATTCATTTGAGATAAAACTTTACAATAAATAAAGAAACCACTGTCTTAAGCCATCAATATCCTCACCAAGAAAAGAATAATGAATTTCTTTGCATCTTTTACTTATTTGGGTCACTCAATATCTTAGACATCATAAATTTACCATCCAATGACAAATAATTTCGTCCAGCAAAAAACTATATAATAAATTCATGATAAAATTTTCTATTTCATTGAAAACATAATTTTAATTAAATTGTGTTAACCTGTCTTCATGTATATTTATGGTTGGTACCAAAATCCGCAGAAACCATTTCTTATTAATACAAGCATTTTGATTTAGTTATAGATGGTTCTTTTTAAGTGAGTGTGTGCTTGTGACCTTCACCAGCCCTCTGAGAGACTGACCTGCTACATTAAATATGGAACTAACCAGGTTAAGTCAAGTGGCACGCATTCATCAAAAACAAATAGTGACTAAATATTTGCTATAACAAACAGCTGAGCAGAACATTAAATGATTAAGTCATAAAAGTCTATTAAACATTATTTCCCAGAAAACATAAAGGGAATCTACAAGTGGGATGAGATCATAAGATTTGCGCTTCAGCACCTTAAAATACAAAGAAATTATTACTGATTACTTTTAATTTGGCATTAATGTTACATTTTGTGTATTTTCTATAATCTTATTATATTATTAGCTTTATTTTTTGTCATACAGCTTTCAAAAAATGAAAAGAGAGAAGGAAAAGTGAAAATGTGTATGCATATGTTCTTTTGAACAACCAAAGTTTACACATCCTTTACCTCACAGCTATACAAAATACAAAGTTGAAACTTGCTGGATTAGTTAACTCAGTTCAGAGTGACTTCTAATTTCAGTAATAAGAGTCACCAGTATCACATGTTTGGGCTGGACTACCTGGAGGGTACAACATTCAAACTCCACACAGAGGAGCCGCTGGTTCCCGGATAGATTTGTCTTGTTGCACTGTAAAATGTAATAAGTTGGCTTTACCTAAAACAGGAACTCAGATTTACTCAAAATTACTTGGTAAAGTAGATCATTAGATTTAAGTTGCCAAAAACTGAAGAAACTGCATTTACTTTGAACAACTTGATACACAATTTAACAATTTACTTGTCTTGGTAATCTTGAGGTAAACAATTCCCCAACTTTTTTAAGTGAAGTCAACTAAAATTTTATACTGTGTGATGCAACAGTGCTACCCACAATGCCACTGTTTGTCCCAAAATGTTAAAGTGCTATTTTTTATTATTTTTATTATTATTATTTTTTAAAATATTTACATTACTACACTAAGATTAACTACTTATTTGCTTTTTCGCAAACTTAAATTAGGCCTTAAACAATACTATATATAGTAGAATTTCCATTTTATATAAATAAAGACTTCATTACTTAAGTAACTTAACTAATTATAGCGCGGAATAGATGGGGATTACGGAATTGTCACTGCTGCTGCATCTGCTGCTGTCCCTGCCGCAGCTGATCCTTGTGTGAACGCCATAGCCAAAAGATTATTTCATTCATCATTTTCAAATTCTTATACCCACATATACTTTAGTGTGAGGAAGAACGGGATTGATATTAGGAAAAGTTCTTTTTATATTTCTGACACAAGGGATTTTTTTTTTTTATCATTTTTCACATTTAATTTGAAGAGTTCGATCAGGGGGATTGCTCGTAAAACATAAGGGATTTGGGGGTTTTCGATGATACACTCTTGTTGTGGGGGACGACAGCGGAGGCCTAGCTTATTAATTTAAATTGAAAGTTCTTAATTGCTGCCATGTTGAAGTCGGTAACCATGCTATTCCATCACAGTGATGGAACCCTTTGAATGCATGACGTAATGGTTTGACTGTCTTCAGTGGCAACAGCCATGAAGTACAAATTAAAAAAAAAATTTAAAAAGTATTTAACCTCTATTTAGCACATGTTTGGTCAAGATTTATATCTGACTTTGCTGCAATAACTGCAAACATATAAAGCTGTAAGTAGATAATATTGGCCATGAATGATTCTGACGATGCAGCTAATGCTCTCAATTAGACGGATATTTCCTTTTGGTGTTTTTCACCTTCCAATGAGCTTGCTGTGATGTGATGTAATGGGAAATGAAATCGACTGAGTGGTGATGTCATGATTAGTGTGTGGAAATCGGCTCAACCTGTCAATCATCTTACCATCAGAGCACCCTTCAGAGCCCGGGAGAAATGAAAGCCAAGGGCACCATGATAAAACTGGCAGTGGAAAGGAGGAAAGAAAAAACCTTGGAGGGGAGAAATAGGAAGCTTAGGAGGTGATGGATTCCACGAGAAGAAAAGGAAAGTATAAATTTGTGAATTGAAATTGAAATAGAATCAGATGTATACTTTAAAAAGTTATAGTATTTCAATGGCAAACTATATCATATAGTGATTACAGTACCTAAAATGATGGGGGCTGTCAGTCACACTGAGCTTTCACTCCTCATCGGATCACAAATAGAACCCTAAATTTCCGCATCTTCACTCCTTGTGCTCCATCATACTGTACACACTGCTGGCTAAGCTCAATCCTGACCCGAAAACAAAGAGTTGTAGCTGTGTAGCACGTAATGAATCCCCAGATCTGCTTGCCTATGTTACACATGCACTGAGCGTATGTTTTTGCCCCAAGCATCATGTGTTTAGCTGGGTGCATTCCATTTCTTCCATGCTGCTCCTTTGAGAGACAAGCTCATAAGTCAGCATTATTTCGGTGTTGTGGATGCAAGGTGAAACAAGCAGCAAGTGAGATGACCCAATGTGACACTGCACTCCCGACTGGATGAGCCCACCGGAGATGATGTTAAGCACGAAGCGTCTAAATGTTTCTGTTTTTTTTAAGCTGCGTCTGAAAGCAGCAATACAATTGAGCATCGACACACATCATCTCGGCTACACCATATAGACAGACTCTGCGCTTGACTACTCCTGTGTGAAGAATAGCACTCAAAATTAGCATTTATTTGTTCAGCCAATCATAGCCAAGTTGGATTTTTCACCGCAGATGATGACCAAAAATAAGAGGCACCTTGAACCCTGGCCTTCACCTTTATTCAGCGGCCAAAAAAGTGATGCAGCTTTTCAACTTTTAAAGTCATGACTTGATCTACGACCTACTTTTCTTGTCCTTACTGCAGGGTTGAGCAGATTACTGACTCCTTCCCTACTGTTGAGCAGTGAGCTGAAAGTCCTGTGTGATCACTCTCTCTTTCCTAATCAAAGTCTGAATGACGGGCAGGTCAAACGCCTAATTAAAAAAAAAAAAGACTTGGACACGGCTCATTTCAAACTTTACTTAAATAAGTCCTCAAAATGCAGTAGCCACTACCAGCTGAAGTAGGATTAGAAGGGCAGGCTGCTGAATCAGGGGGAATCCACAAAACGAAAGGCTGCTGATGTTTGTAGCAATCCAAGTAGGTCAAGGTATGCTTGAGCTAGATACTCGATTCCATGTTGCTCTTGAAGGTGAAGATGGTGCCTGATAGCCTTTGCTACCATCTGTATGATTGGTTCTTGATGGATGGATGTTGGCTTGGGTTGTAAACCACTTTGATATGCCAAACTGAAAAAGGGGATGCAAGTCCAGTCCACTTACCATTTAGACAACATTGCTGAACCAACCATCTGTGCAGCTTCCCAGCTGACGTGGGTAAGGGTGCTTGTCAGTGACAGGCCAGTCAAAGTCTTATGAGGTGTGATAAGAAAAAAGAGCTAACTCAGACAAATCTAAATATGATAGATGTAATTGATAACTTGTTTATTTGCTCTACAAACTTTTGTAATTGAAGACAGCATTTTCGGGGTCAACTACTTTTTTCACAACACTGTAGAAGGGGCTTATGTCAGCTGGAAATGAAATTGTCAGGATGGATACCTCACTTACCATGGATGGCAAGAGAGATGAAAAAGGTGAGTTTGTGAGTGAAGGGAAATTATGTAGATATTAAGTTTGATTATCAGTCTCTTTCACTAAATCAGTTTCTAAATTAGAATGGATTGTGAAGGATTAATCGTGTTAATGCGATAACTCAAAAACTATTTCATGGATCATTTCAAATGCCCCATTCAAATTTTATACCCACATAGACCTTACTGCGATGAAGACCTGGACTGATTTTGGGAAAGGTCGGATGGATATTTCCATCAATAGGAACAGCTTTATCCCCAAATTTTTTCAGGCCATAATGTCTTAGCTATAATTTATTCTGATACTTCATATTTATTCACAACGGAGAGCTATTATAAAAAAAAATCACAATTTTTCGGAAATAACTTCACATTTAATTTGAGGGGTTCCATTTCTTAAACGTTGGTCCGATTTAGTCCAAATCTGGTATTTATAAATTGAACTTGAGGAGATTTACCTCGTAAGTATCTTATTTTACTGTAATAGTTCATATATAATTCACAAGGAGAAGGTTATTTCTTTGTTAACAAGAACATTGTTTTTCCTACATAATTTTCTAAACAATTGATTTAGTCCAAATGTGGTGCATGTGACTTTAATGGATCTATCTTGTATATTATTTAACTCTAAAAGTTCAAATTTCTCTGGATTGCTTATACAATGCAGAGGATTGGGATATATCCCATGGCTGTCGGGGACAACAGTGTGGGCCTAGTTCTGATTTTTGTGATGTTTGAACTGGTTAGACAACAGGTGCAATGAGTCTGCCCTGTGATAACTAGAATTTGAATTCCGAGGAAAAAAGAGGATCACATCTTTCCACTGCCCTGGAGATGTTTACTAGTTATTTTGTGATCCTACAGTGAGTGTGGTGGGATCTCTGGGGGATGTGGTGAGGCGGTGAACTGTCCATTGGGCAAATGGCATAAAACTTGCATTTCAGATATTTGGAAGCAGTGAGGTGGAACAGTACTCTACAGGCGTCAGTACCTTTGTGCCTTCTCTGCAGCCTGTGTGGCCTATACAGTATTGCTACGGATCATGGAAGCGACTTTGACGTCAAATGACAACGAGCGGTAGAGATGCATGTGCCATATAACAGCGATAGAGGGGAGCTCATGGGATTTGGTTTACCCGCTGACAGAGCAGCCGATTTACACACACATAAAACACTGTTACATTCAATTATTTTACTGTTATAAGTCGTATTTACACAACTGTAGTTTAACATGGTCATCGTTTTATATAAGGACCTTGCATAAAACATGCCATGGTTCATTTATTTTATATTTCATGGTTCACTTGGTTCCCCTCCCTCAACCTCCTTCTATGGAGTTACGTGAAAGACTGCTGTGGATGACATGTCAGTACGTGGTTGTTAACGTGAGGAGCACAGTTTCTCACTTATATTTATGTTCCTGCCAGCCATTTCAATTTGCAGGGACTGTGACCATCCACGCCGGCGGTACTGCTCATCCTAATGAAAGCGGTAAAGCATCATTCGCAGATAGGTCATTTGTCTGTCAACTATGTCCACGCCACCTCGCCAGAGGTCAAGGGTGGTTTGATAGCAATTATTTGTATTAGTTCCACACTTTATTTCTATTCTATTCTATTTCTATTTCTATTCACATTCTATCGTGGCCAGCTCCAACCATCCACTCTTGATGGAATTTGTCCTTCTCCCATCTGGTCAGAGATATGGGCTACCCAAGGTAAGGATCAATAAGTTTAAGTGTTCCTACGCTCGAGTGCAATTAATGCGCTTAATTTGCTCTAACCCTGACTGCACTTCTCAGTAGCACTTTGTTATTTCTATTATCAATGCTTTTTATTTATTTTATTGTTTCTATCATGCCATTCCATCTCTTTTAATGAACAGATGCATTTATTTATCTTTTGTTGATGGCGGTTTTTTACCATGTCGATTGTGTGGAGTATTTATGTCAGTTTTAAACACTTCTGCAAATCAAATTTCCCCTCGAGGGACAATAAATGCCGTGACTGAACTGAGTACATGTCACATACATGAGATGAAGCTGCTTTCTTATCTGCTTATCTGGACTGTTTGACAAATTGCATTATTCCACAAGTCATCGGATCATTTGAGGAAAAGGAATGAACTCGAGGAGTCTTGGTCATCTTACTTAGATATGGATTTATTACAGACAGATGTTAGGCGCAAATCTCATACTGGAATCTTCCACCTCGATCCAGCAGGATCATTATATGCTTAAAATGTCAGGGCCAATCTTCTAGGTCAGGCTTTATGTCTTTCAGACAAAACAGTGCACAGATCATTCGTCGGAAATAACATAAGGAAATACTTCAGAAACAAGTAGGGCAAAGGGAATATTTTTATTTCCAAATCAACTACTGTAGTAATCTCCGCCGCGACTGTAAACAGTATCATTTGTCTATAAAAATGTTATAAGTACACCTCTGCATAACATTGTCTCCTTATTAACATTGAAGAAAACAAAAAATTAAGATTAAGAAATCGAATTAAGAAAGAAATATAGATCAACTTACAACAAAGAATAACTTTATTAACATTGTTTTTCAGTCTGTAACAGAAATGACTTAAAGTGCATCAATTTGCCTGAAATTTAAAAAAAAATTCAATCCTTATTTAAACTGTAAACATTTTTTGACCATTTGATACTGAAAAATTAAATTAAATATAATCAGTAAATAATAATAAATTCAAATTGAACAATAACATTAACCCAGGAGCACAATATATAAAGCGTCCCTCGTGGGATCCAGCTCCATGTGTTGGGGGACGGACAATGCAAGGAACATTGCAGCAGAGAGATCCTCCAAGCCTCGGTAGAGCTGACAAGGAGGTGATGCCCCGAGATAGTGTAGTTTAGATGCACACTACGGAGTTTTACTTTTCTACCGAGACTTGGGGACTACCGAGTCTGCGCTAAATGGCGCAACGCAGTCGGTGGTTTCAGACCGATTAAGGTAGGGAGCAAGATTTATATCTGGTTGGGCATACCTGAGTAGTCTAAACGGCTAAGCCCACCGTTTGTTCTGCAAGAACGAACCGCATGCACGAAGAGCGCGTCTATGCTGGGACTCTCGACCCCAGTAAGGCAGGAAATCAGATTTACTGACAATTGTGGCTGTGCCCAATTGTCCTGGCAATTTTACCAGATTGATACGGCGCATGAACGAAGAGTGCGTCGGCCCTCTTCGTTCCCCTCTTCGGGGGGCATGGAAAGGACAGTATATGTATGAGCGAATCGCTAAATGATTCGTGTCCCTGACAACGCCTTGTGGTCACTATGTTGATACATAGCTTTGACCCGGACGGGTAGTTTCCCAAAAAGGGTGGGGTCTTTATGAGACCCCTATAGAGGGTCTTGTGACCCTTTATGTTTCCTCCCGGAACCAAGGCCGATAAATGATATGGTAGCCCTAGGCGGGCAATAGTCGGGGAGTTTTAGTGAGTAAGAGTCTCACATAGCCCGTTCTGAACCGGAATCCATGAGGATTTCTCCCTTTGTAGACGCAAATATATATATATATATATATATATATATATATATATATATATATATATATATATACATAAAACAACACTTTGACCTATAAAACAAAAATGAATAAAACAATTTGTACTGATTTTTTTTTAATCAAAATGAGGAAGTCAGAATTAATGGCTACAATGAGCACGTTTTGCAGTGCACAGCTTTTCGAAGCGGGGTTTGAAGCATGATACTGCAACTCTCAGCTCCTGCTCAATTTTTAGCTGGAGCTTGTACTTAGTCTTCAGTGCACCATCAGCAGAGAAGCCAGTCTCACAAAGATAAGATGTTGCAAAAGGAAGAAGAATGCCCATGGCCCTTTGTCCTCTCTACACTCAGCCAGAATTCACTGAGGGTCTTTGATGTGAGCCTCAGTCTCAATGTGGAGTCAGACGTCATATCAATGAACTGGTCCTCCTCTGCAAAGCTGAAACCAGTTGGAGCTGGTGCATTGAAAAAATCTCTCACCCAGTCATATTGGGAACTGTTTTCAGGGAAGTACTTTTTAAAGAATCCCATCAGTGATGAAATATGCTCCTTAATATATGGAATCACTGAGGTAGCATCATAGTCAGTAGTGTCAACAAATTCATGCAGGTTCTCGAATGAATCAGTATTTCCTTCATCAAATCGCCTGCCCCACATTGCAAGCTTTCGACAAGCTGATCTTGTCTGTGACCTGAGGGAGGTGTTTATCTTTCCCTTGAAGCTCATTTAGCTCTCCAAATATGTCACTCAGGTAGGCCAGTTTTGCCAGGAGGTTCTCATCACTAAATTTTTCTGCTAGGTCATACATGTGTTCCGGCTCCAAAACTCGGGACAAGACTTTTCCTGGTGACAGCCGCCTTGCTTCACTGTGAAACAGCACTGCTTGATGTTCGGCTCCCATCTCCTCACAGATAGCAGCGAAGACTGTTGTTTTTAGTGGTCTCGTCTTGATAAAATTGACTACACCTACAATGTCAGTCATAACCTCACTTAATTCAGAGGAAAGGTGCCTTGATGCCAGTGCTTCTCTGTGTATAACACAGTGTGTCAACTCAGCATTAGGTGAGGCCTTCTTGATGAGTGCCCAAAGTCCTTTTCTCATCCCTGCCACGGTCTGTGCACCATCACTGCAAACACCAATGCAGTTCTCCCACTTTAGCCCATTCTCAGTCAGGAAGCAGTCCAGCATTTGAATAGCTCTTCAGCTGTGGCTCTGTCTCTGACATATTTACAAAAAAGTAGATCCTCACACAGGGAGTTTGTCATGTCAAAACGTACATAAGTGATAAACAAACAGTCTTTGTTGCTGTCCGTTGCTTCATCGAACTGTAATGCAAAGCGTTTGTCTTTGGGTTTATCTACCAGCTGTTCTTTAAGATCGTTAGCAATGTAATTTATACGTCTGGCGACAGTGTCATTGGACAGAGGGATAGTTTTTACTTTTGCAGCACTTGCGTCATCCAGCATGACAGAGACCATGTCTAATGCTGCAGGCAGTATCAGCTCCTCTGCTATAAAGTGGGTTTTTTTGCACTGAGCAATTTGGTACGCCACCTTATATGATGCTAACAGTACTCGCTAGTTTGCTGAAGTAGCATTCACAAAGCGGGACGATTGTTGGAAATATTCGGCACGTTTTCACTGAAATGTCTTTAAGTGACGCCTTAATTTATTTGGCTTCATGCTGTCCGCTGCCAACATTTGTAGACACAGAAAAAATACCGGCCTTTCCTCGTCTCCCACCGTAGTCACAGCGAAGCTAAGCGCTACATACGCTTCGTCGTATTTCCTCATTTTAGCTTTCGGGAGACTTACGTTTGTCTCATTAACTCCGTCTCTCTCCGCCTTTCTTTTCATCCCTGTAAAATATTTTATAGACCATGGTGTCTCTTAAGGGTTTGTTATCTGCACTTCATATCTCCTACTCTGTGCTGTGTGCTGTTGTTCGGTGCAAAACACCCTACTCCCTGCCGCAAAAAAAATCATGTTCCCCGGGGTCACACGCGCTCCCCCTTGCATCGCTCCGATTTGAGAAGGACTGGACTACACCAAGAAGGACTACGGAAATAAAGAACAACACACTGAAAAGGCAACACAAAGGAAACTTGACAGGAAATTTAAAACTAACTAAACAACATACATTACACTTTCAAAATAAAACAGGAACGCAGACCAAAATGACAAACCTTCACAATAAAATAATACTACATAAAAACAAATTCATGACAGTAGCTTAGTATGTCAATTGATGATTCTCTCTCATTTACTCCTCATATTCATCAGCTGGTATAAGGCTGAAACTTATACTGGGTTTCTATTTCAGGATTAAGTACTGCCTTTCTTTTGAATCCAAAAAGAGGCTGGTTGCTGCTACTTTTATGTCAGTCTTGGACTATGGTGATGTTTTGTACATGCATGCCTCGTCTCAGAGCTTACATGCTCTGGATACTGTCTATCATGGGGCTCTGAGGTCCATTCCCAACTTTAAATCTCTCACTCTCTCACTTCTGTTTCGGCCTAAAGCCTTTTCATTCTCATGTGCTTCACCTGAACGGATATACTAGAAAAAACAAAAAAAAAACAAAAAAAAAACCCCAACTACTTAGAACTATTCAAACATATTCATTTTTAGTTTGTTTATCAAAAAGGAATCTGAAAATATAAAAAGCACTATATACAGCCTGTATTACATTGTACAGAATGCATTGATTGTAAAATCCAAAACAAAAAACAGTGAGAAGTACTGACTTAGCACAGAAAGAGGTGAATTTTCTTTTCAAACTATAATAGTAAGTATCAAATGCAAGATTTTATGTAAAGTCCATACTCTCCCTGAAATCCTCCTACGTGTCAAGCAGTGGCACTTCAAGGCAGTTGATATATGGGCTGACCCACTCATCGCACAGGAAATCAACTGATTGACGCTTGCATCCGTTGCAAACAGTAGGATTTTACTAGGCTTTGAGGGTCCCACTTGCTCTAATACACAGAAAAAAAAGCAAGAAAACTCAAGAGAGAACAATGAGAATGTATAGCAATTATACGACAAATATAAAAGTGCCATAAAGAAAAAAACAAAAGAAAGAATGAAAGAAAAAGAAAGAGATAAGGGAAAGTAATAGATGAAAAGGATGTAAGGAGAGAAGGAGAGAAGGAAAATAAGAAAATAGTTACCAGAACTACAAAGATAGCATATGAAACTATGGTATGTAATGGAAAGACAGTCAATTCGATATAAAACATAAGTAAAAAGAAAGGAAGCAAAGAGTAAAAAAACGGAAGAAGGGAAGATGATTAAAGATAAAAAAATAATAATAAATTGGAAAAAACATAAATGAAACAAGGAAATTATACCAAATATGGAAGCAGAAGTTGACAAATTGGCGAGACATTGGCAGTAAAGCAAGCCATGTATATATTTTTTCACTTTGTAAACATTACAAAAACATGAGTGACAGAATAATATCTAGCAGCAAAACTTCAACTTCAACTTCCTGCAGGTAATCCCTCCCAAAAAGAACAACTGGTTCCTCTGTCCTTCTCTTCTTTCTTCCCACAATAGACTGCCAGATGTGGAAAGGGTGATTCATTAAGTCAGCAGTGAGTGGGGATGGTTCGTGACACATAAAGAGATGTCTTTGAGAATCCAAAATAAATATGTCCAAACTTGCCAAAGACAATTTCAAATCCATTTCAGTCCCAAATATACAAGCTTGCAAAATTTTTTAGAAGAACAAGGAAAAAAAATACATTAAATGTATTGTTGTATAAAATTTTGTTTTTGTATGTGTGATATGTCTCAATGGTGACAATATGGTGGTTGTAATAATAATAATTGATAATAATAATATAAATATTTAATTTGTAATGCACATTATGTGCTAAAAGGTAAAAGCAGATAAAGGCATCCATAAAAAAACAAAAATTATAATAACATTAAAATATTACCAAAAATCAGCAATGTTAATGAAAGTTATAGGTTTTGCTGTAAAGGAAAGTTTTAAGTCCTTTTCTAAAAGTCTCAGTCATCTGTGGAGCCCTCAGATGGTCATGGAGGGCATTCCACAGACGAGGGACAGCAGAAAAGAAGGCCCATTCACCCAGGGGGCTGAGCTTAGTCCGGGGGAAGAGGAGGCGGTTTGAGCGTGCAGAACGGAGGGATCGTGTTGAGGTCAGTGGGGTGAGTAGTTCTTTCAGGTAGGGGGCTGCGTTACCATGGATGGAATGGTGAGTGAGGAGAGAGATCTTATAATCAATCCAGCTGGAGATGGGAAGCCAATGAAGGGAATGAAGAACGGGGGTGATGTTCGTGTTTACAAACTCTCATCAAGATCCTTGCAGTACTATTTTGAACATACTGAGGTCTTTGAAGACTTTTATCAGGGATCCCGATGAGAAGTGCGTTACAGTAATCCAGTCTGGAGGAGACAAACGCGTAGACCAGCATTTCAGATCACATAAGGTGAGTGAAGAACGGAGTTTGGAAATATTTCTGAGATGGTGAAAGGAGATCTTGCAGATGTGTTTGATGTGGGACTCAAATGTGTGTTGAGGGTCGAATCTTACGCCGAAGTTGGTGACTGATGAAGAGAGGAGAATGTCATGACCAGTGAAGGTAATGCTGGTTATGGAGGACGACTGGGTATGATGTGATTAAAATTGCTTCGGTTTTGGAGCTGTTTAACTGGACAAATTTGTGTTTAGTCAACACCTTTATTTCCTCCAGACAGGCACGGAGAGTGGACAGGGGAGATGATGAGGATGTCGATGATGAGGATGGAGAATCTGCAGGGGAAATGTGTAAATTTTTATATAGATTTGCGTGTCATCAGCGTAGCAATGGAATGAGAGTCCATATCGACTGATGACATGGCCAAAGGGGAGAACGTACAGTATGAAGGGAATGGGGACAAGGACTGACCCCACTGATGACTGTGTGTGCCCGGGACCTTGCACTTCCAAAGAAAATGTATTCTGTTCTGTAATATCTGCAAATAGCTTATTTTACAGGGTACTTCGCATATATTAATGAGTTACTTACTGCATAAGTTGTTTGAAATCTAAGCTTAGAAGAAGTAATGTTTTATAAGCGGTGGCTTAAATAAAAACAAGATCTGCGGATAAATAAATATGATTCAGCCTTATTTAATGAACTGATTTCCTCTTTGATTTTGAAGCCAATCCACCAAAATAGTGAGTTGGATATCAAGGTCGCATTAGTTGGTTCACATTAAGGCTAGCTCAAGACCAAGTGCCACTGGCGCCTCCTGATACACCTTACGATCCAACTTTGAAGATGCGCCACATTTCCTCCAAAACGGCCAAGTTACAAGAGGCCCTTAAGGATGTCTTTAGACTTTGTGCCACCATTTCTGACATTGAGGTTATGAGAGTTGAAGAGTTTAAAATGTTATTTAAGGAAGGCGGTACAAGTACGTCAAATCCCTCTTCTTCTGTGTTCATCAAAGGTAAGCAATTCTATTTCAATCAAAATCTCTCACAGAGACAGCTATTCTGATGAACACATCTTGTAATTCTGTCTTAAATTGAATGTCGTGTTTTTCTTTACACATGATTATTTAGATAGATAAATAGATAGAAACTTTATTAATCCCCAAAGGGGAAATGTTGTCAGCTGCTCCAACAGATATTCTAAAGGTGACTAAAAATGAAGACATACTATATAATATGGCCTCTAACAGACATATATAGACAATCATTATATATATGAATATAAGGTGCAATATAATGTAATGTGCAAAATAATGTAAATATAATATAAGATCTTGAATATAAGGATTTCCTCCTCACTCACTAGTGCATCCATCGCAATGCACCCCCCTACAAGACAACACGATCCCTCCGTTCTACCCACTCAAACCGCCTCCTACCCTGGACTAAGCTCAAGACCATGGGTGATCGTGCCTTATATGAATACATATATTTATATATGTGTGTATATATATCTTGATAGATATCTTGAAAAAGGGAAAGAGTCAGATCTTCATAATAACATATAACGTTTAAATAGTCCAGGTGCATTTGTGCAGTAGTGCAATTAGCGGAAGTCACATGCTGTGTAGTCAGTTGATGATTATCCAATACACACATGGTGCGTAATGAGGTAGCAGAGTTCAGGGTTTCAGACACAACACAGTCTCACCGACGATGTATCCTACGATAGCTGCATCATCGGAGAACTTCTGGAAATGGCAGTGAGTCTTTTTTTCCTGAAGTCTGAAGTCTCCTACATTCACATGTACGCAGCTATTTATTTATCTTACATCTGCTATTATTCTATTATTATTTTCATAGATAGATTAGATCTTTGTTTCATATTCACTGTTAACTTCATTTATACCATACTTACATAAATATTCACTATTATCCTCTGTCACACAGACTATCATGCCCATAAGCACATAATGTGTGTATTAGTATAGTTCTCTGTGCAAGAGAGAGCACTGCTGTGTGTATGACAGTATGACAGTAACTAAAAGAAAGTCAATTCGTGAATGTAAGAGGGTTTAGTAATGTTCGTGTAAGAGTATAATGTTAGGCTTATGAGAGTATGATTATAAGTCTGAAACCAAATATGAATTAAATCAAAGGTACTCCTTATAGGGAAAAGCTTTAAAAAAAACTTTCACATGTGACAGGCATGTCACTGTCCTTGACAACAGCTCCGCTCGTTCATATCCATTTCTTTCATGTTCTTGTCCTCATTTCTATGTTCTAGATGCTTCTACAAATGTATGTGCTATTGAATGATTTAGGACAAGAGTTGAACCAGCCCAATATATGATGATGAGAATTGAGGGTAAATGAAATCATTTAAGATAGATCTTTTGCGGCTGTTTGAACACTGTATAGTAAAAACTGAGAAAATTACTACACAGGGACTTAGGGATAGGTAGTGACAGATAGTATTTTAGCCAAAGTCATTTACATCAAAGCCCTACATTGAATAAGATATCGGGCACTGATTATCCTCACTGGGGATCTCTCCGTGAATCTGATCCAGGATTCAATTGAAATAATACGCTTACAGAGCAAGGACACTGAATCAACGATACAAAAAATAACAAGGAGATTATGACAGTGGAGGGGCCTATGGTAGAAAAAAGTGTTGACATAAGCGTGTGAGGTTAGTAATAGTATATAATTATGAATGCAGTGAGGCAAGGCACACCATCCTGCTGAAAGAGGCCCCTTCCATTAGGGAATATAGTTTCTATGAAGGGCTGCACTATAAAAATGTTTGGATAGATGGTGCGTGTCAAAGCAACGTTCACATAAAATAAATAGCAGGATGCAAAGCAAATCTTTGTGCCATATCTTCCCCAGGTAAAAGTAGTACATGGAACGGGTAGTCCCCATGATGTAAAGATAACATGATTGATTTGTGACTGATGTCGATGTCTCCATAGTTTGCACTTTTGTCGTTGAACAGGAGTCAGAATGAGTGGTCTAAAGGTATGCAGCCCAACACAAGTCAGAACTGTGCGTTCTGACACTTTTCTATCAGAACCAGCAATACATATTTCAGCAATTTGTGCAACAGTGGGTTTTTTACAGTCTGGCCACTTACTCCCCATATGCATCATTGAGCCTATGATCCTGTCAAGTTCATTTACTGTCCTTCCTTAGACCATTCTGATGGGTGCTGAACCTGGCAGACCAGGAACAACCAACAAGAACTGTGATTTTAGAGATGCTCTTACTCCCTGATGTAGCCATTGTAATTTAGGCCTTGTCAAAACATTATTTTTCTGCTTCCAACACGTCAACTCTGAGGAATTAATGGCCACTTCTTGTGTAAGACATTCTAAGCATTGACAGGTGCCATTGCAAAAAGAAAATCATTGTTATTAAATTCACCTGTCAGACAGCTGATAATGACATGATTGTCAATGTTTCTGTGATTGTGAAGCATGAATTAAAGAGTTTTTGTTGAATTATACATTCCAGGTGTATCTGCTTCTCAGCCTCAGCCTCCATCTCCCCATCTAACCTCTCACTTCCTACCGAATCTAAGAACAAGGTAATATATTATTTTTATTATCCATCATTTACATATCTTGCATATATTTAAAAACAATGAAATAATGAATATTTAAGTATGAATACATATAGAGTTTATTTTTCATCCCTGACTTAAAATCTTTACAATGTGAACCTCTAACACATCCTAATACCTGATGTGTTTTTTCTACTTCAGCTTCAAACAGAAGCTATAAAAATGAAGAAATAAGGAAACTGGATACAATGATAAAACAATAAAGGATGCACCAAGTTGATACTGCATCAATGCTAAGGTGAATCAGGAATGATACAATAATTTGGTTAAAGAAACTCTAAACCACAAGAAGTTGCCTGGTCTATTTTTCCAAATGTAAGGCTGCCCTCTATTATGTATGAACCACCAGTTATAAAACAAATAGATTTACTCTAAATGGAACAGAGACACTTTTTCCGTACGGCAAATTATTCTGTCCTGTAAACAAGCGAAACAACCAACAAAAATTCACCACAGTTAAGACTGTTTATCTCAACCTGTGCGGCCAGTATTATAAAATCCATGATGTTCAATCCGAAGATGTCTAAGGTAACTCTAGGGCATATGAAAACAGAAGAAAAAATCACAGCAGAGGGCGAGAGAAAGTGTCACTATATGCTTTGAACTTTTTAACAGGAACAGTAGTACAAATCATAACAAAAGTCAATAATAACGAGATATAGACAGAAGGTGATCAAACTTCATCCATAGCAGCAAAACTACGTCTTTATCTGGTAACTATCGCTATTTATACGGAGGAATCAACACACTGCTAAACATCCTCATTACTTCTCTGGGAAATTCTCTCCTTGTGGAATAAATGCTTCACTGCATTAGTTCTTTCCTTGTGGAATCTCCTTGTGGAACTTCTACTCTACTAAACGGAGCACGTCATAATCTCAGGTTAAAGGTCATCATATGATGTAAAATCACCAACAGCAACAGGTTGCTTTATTTACCGCTAAATCATTATTGTTGAATTTTTTTTTTAATCAAGGTATTATAAAAAGCATAGAATGAAATTAAATACGCTTAGACCAAAAGGTCAGTTTCGGGCATCCAGGAACAAGGGGGATGCCCTTATTGATTTTGTTCTACAAACTTTGTTGGTAGTAGTATTACAGATATGTCTTTAAAATAAAATGTCAATATACGGTCTTGTATAGACAAATCTGTGACAGTATGAAAGTGTGAAAAAAAATAATAATACAGTAGCGTACTCTGTAGAGGAAAATACTGCCAGTTAATTGCTGTACATTACAGTCAAAAGTTTATAGCGTAGACTTCATTGCTGTTTCTGTCATACAAAAGTTTTGGCCATAACTTTTCATTTAATTGGAAAAGTTCAATCAGTTGGATTGCTAGCAAAACGCAGGCATCTGGGGGCTTTTCGGGCATATAACCCCAAAAGCATAGGCCTAGTTATCATGGAGAAACAAGTGCAAGAAAAAATGGCCATCTAAACCAAGACCAAGAACATTCTCTTCATGTTAACTTTAAACAAATCTGACAATTGGAGAAAAAAAAACCTGATTAAAATGCATCCCTCATACCTCAGATTTATCGAAAAAAAAGACTCTTGATCATAAGCTTAAACTGCAAGTCTTCATGCTTTTTTTAAACCCTCTTCAGGTTTTGACAACATTCTTCAGCACTGGTGTCCTATTAAGTGACAACACCATGTAGGGCCCGACAATTGAGATTCGCCCGAATGAACATTATTTCCGATTATTGATAGTCCTACTTTTATTAAAGTCTGTTTGTCATACATTATTATGCAAATGACTTTTATTTCAGAAATATGAAAGTGGGAAAACAAATGAGCAATATCTGTAAAGAACCGATCCGGAGTTGGAAGAATGAACTTTAAAAAATGACAAAGGTGAGCAATTTTAATGAAGTAATTTCCATGAAGAAAGCCTCAAAAGCAGGCCACTCCTCAACAGCTTTCTGTAGTCCAGCTTAACCTCTGTGTCCTTAAGTGTCCATGTCCAAGATTAAAAGTAGAATGTGAGATGTCACGAAAAAAAAAAATGGAGTGGAAATGCTAAGCAGCTGAAAATGAAGCCTTGTTCTGGAAAGTGTGGTGTAAAGTTCAGGTTCACTGGCTTTTGGGGCAACAGAACAGGCAGAGCTGACACGGTGGAGAGGGTGAATCTCAAAACTCTCAGGGGGAAGGAAGCTAGACAGGTAGTCCGAGGAGAAAGTTGAAGAGCATTAAAATTCTTGTGACTACACTCAGAAATTGGGTGAACAGCTACATGTTAGAGATCTCAGGGATGTGGTGGTATGCTCATAACTGTCAGTTGCAGCTCTATCATAAATTCTGCGAATTTAAACTTTGAAGTTAAATTCATGGACTCGCTACAATTTGCCCCTCAAACTGGCATCGGAGCGAATGGTGCTGTCATCTCCCTCCTACAGAGACCCTTCTCTCTCCTGGAAAAGCCTCAGTGCACTGTGAGAGTTTTGATGTTGGATTTCACCCGTGTCTTCAAAAGCATACAGCCCACGCTTCTGAGAGACAAGTGGGAGCGCACAGGCGTGGACCACTATCTGCATAAATCCTGGATTACCTCAACAGTCACGGGTTTGGGACTATTTCTGGCTATTTTCCTCTTCATCCTCTAGAGAAGTGGAAATTGATTTGAGCTATAGACTTCTTATACATCTCAAATAATTGTCAGCCTCAAAAGTTCTGTTGATTATGTGATCGTCGTCCTCTTCTCTTCACACACAGGGATAATAGGTAATACAAGGAAGTGACCCAGGGTTTTGTGAACTGGTGGATTGGTCTTCTCCTCCATCCTAGCTGTCATCAAGTTTGAATGTCGGTCTGCATGCAAACCAAATCACTGTGCTGCCTCCAGTTTTGCAAAAACAATCTCCTATCTTCCCAGCTTTCTCACGCCACCAGCACGCGGGCCCTACACCTCCTCCTCCTCCTCCTCCTCCTCCTCCTCCTCCGTTCCTCCACTCAACAACCATCAGGCAGATTCTAGGGGTCATCAGCCCTCCAGCTCCAAGTCTCTGGGGTCTTCTAAAACCACCAATAGAATGTCTGTTCTGCTGATCAGAACAGACATTCTAATAGACTCATTATAACACATAATTTGTCGTAATAAATCAATCATCTTTAGTTAGTCTTATCTGATTGGACTGTTTTATCACAACGGCGGTAAAATCAGGAAATAAATCAAAATAAGATATCCTTGTATATTACATAAGATATTTCTGTAAAAAAAAAAAACATAACTTTTTTTTAAAAATTTGGTCTTCATTGGTCATATGTGAACTGCCCCATAATAAAAACAGGGCAAAAATATTAACTCTTTGACAAAGTTTTGTCCAAATATGATAAATGGGAAAAAAAATAAAAAACAAAACTATGATCCGATGTTAATGAAAGAAGTACTCCTGGATTCACTTTGGTTTCTTAACTGCCACATGCAAAATCCTACTGTCAAGTTCCATTAAAATCGGTTTAAATAAAGCACTGCAAACAGCCAAACAAACAAACAAACAGGTGGCGATAAAGACATAACCTCACTAGCAGAGGTTATATAGAAGACATAGAAGCAGAGACATTCAATTCCAAAGTGTTGTAAACATATCATATAATAACTGGGAGGACCTGCGAGGACCCATAGGGGGAATGCCAGAAAAAAAAAAAAAAATTATTTCTGATTTACAAGCTTTACATTTGCTGTTTCAAACTAGCATCAGAAATAAGGTGCATGTATAGCCCAACTACATTCAACGCGAAAAACTCTGCTCAACTTTTAAGTGACATTACATTTACAGCAATATTTACGGCTGTCACATTTCAATAGTTTTAATGAGAGCCTGGATAAACAAAATGGTGCTACGTTTCAATATTACAGTTGTAGGAGTAATTCAGTTATGTGTGAAGGAGATAGACTGATCACAGCTAAATGGAATGAATAAATGCTTTCTTGGCAGCAAAGTCAACAGTGAGATCTGGGTAATTCATCTTTTGTGTAGCATCCTTGTTAATGGACAGATTAACCTCCACTGGCATCCGTTCATTCTTTATTACTTTGGAAAATATTGCAAAGAAGCCTGAATTCTTAGAAAAATCTCTGGTAGAGAAATGTCTGTTCAGTACATCTGAGGAAACTGAGCATTTGAATGTCGTCTGAGGATGCTCAACATTTGCAACAGCTCTTATTTGTTCATGCCTTTATTAGCAGCAACCAAACACTGGTGATAGCTGGGGATCAGTCTTTGACATTGCTGTGGTACAATCATATCGTAGAGAGCTATGGGAGATTATGGAATCATAATCGCGTCGTCCACAGCCGCGGATCGGTGGAGTTAACTCAAAAACCATCTCAAGAATCATTTTGAAATATTATTTCCCCATAAACCTTAGTGTGAGGAAGAACTGGAATGATTTCGGGAAAGGTCAGTTGTATATTTCTAACAGTAAGTTTTCAGGCCATAATTTCTCAACTGAAATTATGAACAGAACTTTAATTCCTTTTGAGCTGTTAATATGTGAACTTACTCTTCTGTATTGGATCATTCTCACTGCATGGACCTGTTGTGCCTGAGCCTAAATTCAGACCGATGACCTCACATTCTCCTTTAGAATTATCCAGTAGAGAGAACTCATGTTTCCCTGGTCTTGGTCCTGAAGAAGCAAAGGATCCCCACAGCAACCGGCCGTCCCTATAATCTCCATGGGTAGGATGTTCTTTTTGTGGGATGCTCCAGATGTAACGGAACCCCTGTCCTCCAAACAGTTACACTTCAGACTCATCATCCATAGAATGTTCTCCCAATAGTTCTGAGGGTCATCAATGTATATTATGGCAAACCTTTTTTTTTTTTTTGTGAATCAGTTCTGTTCTGTCATCTGTATAGCCTGTCCGTCCGTCAGTCAGTCGATCAGTCTGTCACTCCTCAGCTTCATGATGCTTTTCCTTGCAGAAAAGGAACAGTGAACGATTAGCAAATTACAAGACGCCTAGACTAATTACCATCTCTCTTTCCTGGCACCGTTCCCTCAGCCATTGTCTCTTTCTCTCTCCTGCCAGTGATCGAACCAAATCTCCTCAGCCACAGGATAAATAGTTAAATACATTTCCTTTTTGAGATTTTTTATGATCAGGAGGTTGCATGTGCTGCTTTATACTGACAATTTTTGGATTCTTTTTTTGCCGAGTCTGACTGTGCAGCTCCAAGAAGCTTTTTATTCCACGATGAAATAGAATAGGCACCTATTTTAACGAAAGCAGAGCAACGAGTTCTTCCGGTATGCTTTAGAAAACATGCTGTGGTGTGTCTGGTGAAATGGCAGACCAAGAGGGTGTGATCTGCTCTGGTGACAGAGTCACAGCCAGAACACAACACAGCTGTGCCCGGTGGACTCAAGCTGACAGTCTGGTGCAGTGCCTCAGCAAATCTATGCGCTCTGTCGCACACATTTTAGGCCTATCTTAAACAAATGCAATCATGATGCCAACATTCCACATATGTGTAAAACTAGTGTCGATAGCAATGGAAGAAATAAAATATGTCTGTTTTATTTAGTTAGATGACATGACAACATTCCCTACAAGTCATTTTTACACTGGTGATATTGAGGTGGATGCCTGGACAATGGACTATGACATAGAAGTGAAGAAAATGCAGTTTGAGTGGAAAATGACTGCCTGATCTGCCAAAGCATCGATCAGAATGTCTGAAATGAGCAGTTGTGATTCATGACTTTTAAAGAAAAGGTTTTAATTGTCAAGTAAAATGAGGGTTGGCGAGTATAATGAGGCAATTGATGAATGTTCAATTCAAAACATTTAATATAAAAATTAACCATTCTGACAGTAACAGAACGTTCAAAAGTTTAATTTAAAAATTTTCTCCGATTTGAGATGATACATGTCTTTAGAAAATGAGTTGGAGCCTCTCATGATCGCTCATATTTTGTTACGTATCTCATACGGAACCATATACGATCAAATACATCAAAACAATATACCCCGCCTTAACTTTCACCTGTGGGATATCAGTCTCTTACACAGTAGGAATGGAGAGAATTTAATTTTTTATGTATGTATAAGTAAATATATATACATACATGTAGATATATACATACACATATATATATATACATACACATATATATACATATGGATATAAACATATATGCACATGTATACATAATTACACACATATAAAAATATACAGTATATAGACTGCAAACCAGCCTTCTGCACCAATCAGTTTGCGGACGATACAACTGTGGTGGGTCTCATCTCCAACAACAACAAGACAAACTACAGGATGGAGATCAGCCATATGACCACTCAGTGCAGAGTTAAAAACCTCCTAAATGTGGATAAATCCAAGGAGATGTTAATGACTTCCGGAGAGGCTGCGCCCTACACACGCCTCTGACCATCAACGGTGCTGCTGTAGAGACGGTGAGCAGCACCACGTTCCTGGGGGTGCACATCAGCGAGATCCTCTCCTGGACCACCACCACTGCATCACTGGCAAAGAAAGCCCACCTCCACTTCCTCCGCAAGCTGCGAAGAGCTGGAGCCCCCCCCTACCCACCATGTTCACCTTAAATCGAGGCACCATTGAGGGCGTCGTGACCGGCTGTATCACAGTGTGGGTGTTTTGGTGTTGCACCGACTACAACCAGAGGAGGCTGCAATGCATAACGAACACAGCTGGGAAGATCATTGGTGACTCTTTCCCCTCCCGCCTGGACATCTACAACACCCGCGTCACCCGGAAAGCAAACAGCATTGTGAGTGACCCCAGCCACCCCTTACACATTCTCTTCAGCCTCTTGCCTTCTGGGAGAAGGTACCAGAGCCTCAGTACCCGCTCAAAAAGACTGACAAACGGCTTTATCCATCAGGCAGGAAGCCGAACTCTCTCCCCTCTCTTCCACCTACCCCTCTGGACTCTGAAGTCCCCCTTCAAGTCACTTTAAAATTCCTGCTGTGTACGTGTATATATGGATGTTTGTATGTGTAAATATAAATATATATATGTATATAAGTAGTGATCTAAGAGTTCAATGGATAGACAGCCTGTCTATATTCATGATTTGTGCACTGTTATATTTTTAAAAAGATAGCCAATTAAAACCCCGGTTTCATCCCCAAATTACTTGCAATGAAGATTGCAAGTAATACCGAATTCCTCCCCACAAAATTGGATTCAGGGTTTAGAAAATGGGAAGAAAAAGACTTAATTATGTTGGTACAGGTATGGTACCTACAGTTGAGACATTATTTGCAGAATCATACAGAATGGGACATACCATAGTAACCACCATCTAACGTGGAAAATTTCTTTATCACAAAGAAGACAATATCTTACATATATGAGATATATATATATATATATATATATATATATATATATATATATATATATATATATATATATATATATATATATATATATATATATATATATATATATATATATATATATATATATATATATATATATATATATATATATATATATATACATATATGTATAATAATAAATCTATACATATATTATATTTATTATTTATATAAGATTCCCTTATTACAAGAGAATCCGCTGATAATAGTTTGTATATCAAGGATAAATAGGAAATAGAGATGAATTATTTCATTTTAGATGACAGAAACTTACAAGAAGGGAGGGACAAAAATAACATAACCCTTCTAGAAGGAATTTTGATGGAAAACCATGATAAGATTTTTCAGGACCCCTCGGGTTTTGTCAAAATTTGGCAGGACTTCAGATCAGTGTTGGAGGGGAGGTAGTTAAGTGGGAAATCATACAAAATCCTCTGGGATTGCCCAAAAATAATAAATTATTGGCATATCATACAAACAGAAATAAGGCAATATTTACATATTGAACTACCATTTGAACCTTCTTACGTCCTCTTGATCGTATTACCAAAAAATGGAGAGGAAAAAAAAATCAGCTTTTCCTTATGAAGATCCCATTATTATTTGCAAAGAAAATGATAAAGGTCTCTTGGCCGAGGCCCCAGTGTCCCATGACAGAAAGAAGAATTTAAAGAGATGTTCCTCATGGAAAGTCTTACTTCGAGATTAAAAATAAAAGCAAAGGTATTCCTGACTAAATGGTCTTCAATAAACTCATTCTTCTTTAACTGAGGTGTTCTGCATCGTGAATATATGGCTCACTGTATGGGTGTTCTAGGGTAGACTGATACGTGCATGTTAGATGTTTATTCTTGTGTACAGAATGAATACATACAATGCCTTCTTTACAACACCTTTGATGTATATGTCTCCAATATTGTAATGATCATATCTTCCTTATATTGTAGTAGTAATGGGTGTTTCGATTGTGTCCAGAGCTTTACAGAATAATCTTCCACAACAGCTCATTGCCTTGTTTTGTCCTAAATAACACATTTTCTACTCCATTTGTCAAAAAACAAGTTGTTCACCATCTTCTCCATTGGCTGTTTTTAGAGGGGAAGCATTCTATCATCGTTCCTCCACTACTTAAACGGCAAGAACAAATAGTCCGCTCTATAGCCAAAGTACGACCCGTCTGTTCATGCTACTGAACAAACATATCACATGGCGGCCTCCACGGAAGAGGACCCGTCTTCCCCGATGATATGAAAGGCTTTTTCCAAGCTAATGTTAAAAGAGAAAACTATTGTTATCTTTAGCTGATTACACACAAACAAAAAGATAGTTAGGGTTATCATAATACATTATTCTAAAATATATTTCTGTATTTTACACACCTTTTAAAGATAAGCTATGAACAGGTTAAATATCCTGCTGCTGCTACCATCTACCTGCTCCAAGTTGTTTTCACATATTGGAGCTGTCTAGCACAACCTCTTGACTTGTTAATCGTGTGTCGCGTGTCGGGTTACCAGGCCATCGCTCATGTTAATTTATCACTCCTTTATTGCTGTCATATATTAGAATTAGTTTCTTTGAGGATCAATTCTCTCTTCAGTCTTGAACAAAGGATGAAAATCACCAAAGAAATGTTTTTCACTCCTGAATAATTAGCACTGAGTTGCTCTTTAAGTGGCACGTGGTTCAACAGTACTTCATTCGTACCTGTTAGCACTCAACACTGACACTCATAACATCCTTTTGTGCTGTGGGAAGTTAATTAGCACTGACATATTCAGTCCATGCAGTGGTGAATGTAGTATTCATATCCATCCTTACTTTTAGTCATCTTGACATTGCTCTGAGCACACCGCAGACACGTGCTCTCGCTGGCCCGTGGATCGTTGCCTGAATTACATTACACATCTGTCACGTCTTTAGTAGCCCTATTCACAGATGCCCGTTTCTGTTCTCTTATTGCACTAACCAGGAGATCACAATGAAATATCTGTGTAAAAGCCCAGATGGACACTCACAGACAGGGTTGTTCATTCCTGAGCGTGCATGCACACAAGTGGATGTTCCTGTCACTTCATCTTCTATTTGATTGTCACTGCGATGTCTCAGAGCTGTCAGTCAACAAGATGAAGATGATCACATGAGTAACATTGAGCATTGCCTCAGACACTGGAAATGTCAGAGGCTTTTGTCGTTATATTTTATTCCGTGTCATCTTATATTGAACAGGAAGGTCATTTTAAGTCTTATACTAAGTGTTAAATTCTTATGCAAACAAACTGGGGTAAAATATGCATGGCACCAAAATCTCTGCTCTGCACATTTGATTATCTGTATACCATTGAGACAATAAAAAGGGCAAAGGATTATCAAATGTAAGCCTACAATGGCTCATAAGAGCCAAATATGATCCTGTGTCATCTACCTTTGCAAAAACAATATCCGTCTGTGGGAGGAGGATGGAATATACTTAGCATAAAAAGCAAATAGTTTAAGCATTACAGCTGAGAGCGACTTAACTTCGGCATACTTTTTAAAAATAGCACCATATCTGCAAACAATGAATAATTCATTTACATATAAAAGCACATATGCATGTTTTAGCAGTCAAAGTCTAATGCAAGTTCTCATACTACATTCTGTATTGAGTGTGTTAGTCACTGTGGATGGTGGTTAGAGAGTGGGAGTATACAGTATGATTACTCACTGTGGGAAAAATGATAAGATTTGGATCGATGTGAAATCACTGCTGCAGTTGATAATGAGAGGTGTGTCCAATTAGACACTATATTGATCTTTCAGAAATGGAACATAGTATAAACCCGTGTCTGCAGACTTTTGTCCACAACATGTGCAAAGGTTGCAATTTAGCCAGAACTTTGGTATGAAATACTAACTGCCATTATCTTGATATTAGGTAGACATATATGTATTGTGTTACAGAGATAAAGCAGTGGCTTTCAAACTTTAAATAGACAAGTCCCCCCAGAGACATTAACGTCTTTGTGAGCAACCCCACTCGATGGTCATCCCACTATTATGGATTTCCCCCCTATAGTACTGCTTTATAATCAAAAGATAAACATAAATATACACAGTCAGCCATAACATTCCCCTTAGGGTCCTTGAGCAAAATCCTGAAACCCAGTTTGCTCCCCAGGCACTGCCAATGGCTGCCCATTGCTCCTCAGGGATGGCTTAAATGTAGAAAACCACTTTCACTATGTTGTTATAGTGCTTTTTTAATTGTAAAAATTTAGCAAATGAAGAATTCCGTGTGAGGACAGAATAAGTTTATCTTGACACTATGCCACCTGTCAGTGGGTCTCATACACTGCGATTTGTGCGCTGATTCACACTTGCTAATGACCCTCAAGACCGCCGCGCTGTCTGACTATGTTTGTCCTGTGTCATTTGTCGTACAGTGTACGCGGGCTCACGAAGGCCGATTAACAGCTCCCAGAGAACCGTGGGACGATCGTGTGGTTTACTGGGGAGTCAGAAATTTTGGCAGTGTCTCATCTAGATCAGCTGACATCAGCCTAGCCTCCTCAATCTCGCAGGACCTAAGGCCATTTAATGTGGGTGAGCTTTTGCGTTTGTTTTGCGAAAAGTGAGAGCCCGGGGAAAGAGGACATATTCTCATTCAGCAAAATTGAAAAGGGACCCGAATGACACAAAATACATTTTAGAGAGACGTGCAATCCTCAGGCTAATCACGATGGGAAGATACAAGTTCAAAACATGAAACCAAAAGGCGGATGGGACAATTGAGTCATATTCAGGGATTTAAGGATTAAAGCAAAAAGCTTTTTTCTGGGGGGGTTTTGCAATATTTGGGAGTTGTCTGCCAACCTTCAATTAAAGTAATAAGGAGAGGATTTTCTGTACATACACTACTAAAATGCACTAGGATCCTGTAGCATTGAAAATACCTATGTGGGTGACCTACTGTAGTCACAGCTGTCTCATATAATACAGTGTTTTATCATCATGGAAATAAGTGCATACTGCCACAGCCCTAGATGACACCAGTGCATATGTGCTGTTGTTACAGAACCACATGAAATCCGTTGTTTACAAATTTAAAACATATATGTATCTTCATTTTCAGTGGTCTTTTGATGCTCAGTTCCTCATCTTCAATGAGAGAGAGCCATAGCCTGAGGCATTAGGTCTTTGGGTTTCCTCTCCAGCTTTAATAAAAAAACGTTCTTGTTGATAAATGATCTCAGTAACACTGCCTATATGCTGTTTTAATATGACACAAATACATAAATTAATAAAATGTGTTTTTAATCCAAAATGTGAAAGGTCAACTTCGCTGTGACATCATACACCAAAATGTATAAATATAATGGGAGTTTTTGACAATATTTCACATGTGGTTATGAGCTCAGTCTTTGGTGCCCACCTCGAAATTGTATTGATTGAATATACATATCAGCCATAAAATTATAACCACTTACTGATAAGGTTACACTAACACCTGTCAGGGGGAGGGATCTGCTATAAAACAACAACATCATGTAATGTTTTGGAAATGGAGAAAATGGGGAAGCGGAAGAATTGGAACGACTTTAAATAGGGTTGAATGTGATGGAAAGATGACTGTGTCATGGCATTAGAGGGAATTTGAAGCTGATTTTTGTTTCTCTCAATGAACTTTCATATGAAAACATATTCAACAGCAGTCAATCAAAGACTCAGCAGGTGAAAAACATGATTGGAAAACAGAGTTTTCCATCACTGGAATCATTGTCAATATAGTGATCTTCACTTCACCTAAACCAACATTGGATATCTTTTGCCAAGGTTACTGTGATAAAAATTGGGGTAATTTGTTTGGACAGTGCATTAAACTGTATTATGTTGAATTATAGTATGCATAACATCAAATGTCAGATAGCGACACTAGGATTATGGCAGTTAGTGTCTGTTACTCACCTGAAATGCTTTAACCATCCTCCTTTACACTACTTCATTGGCTGGAGTGGAGACTTTGCTTCCCTGTCAGGGCTGAAAATCATGTTTATCAGGGTGTCTGTCCTGTAGTAGGAAAGTGAAGAGCACTTCACACCCTCTTAAAAAACATTAGTATAAAATGTGTTTACGTACTCAAACACAATAATCAAAAGGTTTAAAGGTGTACATCTGTACAGAATATAAGGATGGGTGTTTGGACCAGAGGCACAAACACACTTCAATGGTTTGAGCTATTCATTACTCCCAGAGACACCCACTTCTCATCCACGGTAAGGACATCAATGTATGAGCAGTTGCACAGTTGCGCTGCTCCTCTTCAACATAGGAGTGACCTTTGTGGTCAGCATCCATCATCCCATGTTTGGAAACTTGTATAGCAATCAGTAAGCAGAGGATGAAAGTAACGGTACTTTGTTTCCCAGTGACAGTTGCCTCAGGTGGCACCTAGAGTTATACAGGGAAAGCCAATGTTCTTGGCCTGGGGCAAATTCATACTGAAATTCATTTTCCCTTGTCCTTGGACCTTCCTATTGGCTCCTGATTATGACAACTGTCATTGTTTCCTGTAGGTCAAATACAGGACATGCTGAACAAGTAGAAGGTGTAGTAGCCTCAAAATAAGGTTCTGGGTTCAAATATACCTTCCTGTGCATTTCACCGATGACTTTGTATGCCCTCTCTGTGCTTGCGCTTCACTTCCTCCCAAAAAATATGCAATATAGGCGACGAATTGTCCGTAGATGTGAGTGAATGGTTTATGCGTCTGCAAGCGATGGCCCTGTGATGATCTGAAGACTCCAAAAATGAACACTGCCTCTCACCCTAGGTCATCTGGAACCGGCTCCAGCTTCCCGTAACCCTACAAGGACAGGACGTTCAAGGAAACGGGGGGATTGTTAGGGCCCAGTAGTAACAATAACCAGGTTAGAATGTTTCAGTTTCATTGACTGTATGTATGGCTCTGGCACATGCCAGTTGGATATTTATACAAGCTGAATAAAGCTGCTTCCTACATTTAGGTGATTTCCGGCTGAGTTCATGTTGATTAAGCTGATTAACATTTGGCACAAATAAACATAAGGACTAACTCAGAGAGCAGTTATGTGCTCCGTGGGGCTTCCTCTCAACCAGTCCTCTGCAGCAATTTTAGAGCACTTCAGCCATGAAGTGGCAATTGCACTCAGACACATTTGTAAACTGGAGGGCACATACACCTCCTGTTTTATGACATCTGTAATTTCTAACACAATCTTGGACCTATTTTGTTGAAAAATTATATTTGATCACTATTATATTTTAACGATACTTATGTTATTATGATGACTTGACATTATGAGTTGACAGTTTTACTCTGCTTATAGATAAATTGTCTGATAATTTTTTCCCAACGGTAAAAACATACAAGCAACACTTTACATTCTGGAAGTCATGAACTCCCTTTTATCATTTTTTTGAGAAAGAATCACCATCCTTTATCCCTGTAACTACGGTGGCAGGTACCGGTTTCTATCCACAGCTATTTATGACTCCTCAACTCCTTGGGTTTCTGATATACAAGCAGCTAATCTGAATTAAATCAAGAAGTTCCATCTAGGAGAAAAAGAGTTAAGATTCACACTACATGGAGGCTTCCTCAAGGAGAGGATACAAAAGACCATCGGCGGCAGGGGACTTTTATCTGGAATCATGTCTCAGAGGACATTAAGAAGGTTTTGCATTTCTCTTCAAGATGTTTGCAGTCTGATAAGTAGGATATAATCAGTCTAAGACACATACAGGATTAAGTGCTGTTGTAGCTTCAAAATACCATGCAAAGTAATGCGAATTATTTTTGAAAATGGCGAATTTGTCCTTTTAATTGAAATAAGGTGAAGTGTTATGGAATCGTCATTGCGTCCGTGTTAATGCAATAACTCCAAAACTGTTCTGTGGATCATTTTCAAATTTGACACCCACGTTAATCTCAGAACAAGGAAGAACTCGATTATTTTGGGAATGTTCGGTTGCATATTTCCGCCACTAGCCGAATATTTAACTCCAAAAGTTTCAGGTTATACTTATCAAATATTGGTCTGATTTAGTCCAAATGTGGCGCATATGGAGGAGATCTATCTTCTATCATATTTTACACCAAAAGTTCAACTTTTACTCAGAAAGGGGGATTTTCAACCTTCTTTTGGGGATGAGCGTAGGACTAGTTTATAAGGGGAGGGGGAAGCATCCGTTTGCAGCATTGTCCCTGTCTGAAACTCTGTTTCATACAGGATAGGATTTCATCATTTCCTCAACTTAAAAGTTCTTTGCAAAGGTTAAAGTAAAACATGTATTATAGAACAGCTGAATTAAACATTACAACTATAAAACCTCGAACACATGATTAAAACTGTGTTATATCCATGTCTTTCTGGGGCTATGATTTGAAATATAGAGGAGGTACTGTGACAACAAAGTGAATAAATCATAAATGATTGAATCAACTATCATCCCTAATTTTGTCTTCTGTTTACTCTCCACATCTTACTGTGAAACAGCTTCGGAAATAATGGGAACTATTAACCGTATGCTCTTTAACAGACCTCTGCATAAACATTACAATGAGAATGAATACAGAAAAAAAATCCTTCATCATCTCCCTTTCCCTTTTGGACATGATGAATGTTTCCCTACCAGGAGCTTTCTACGGGTTGATAATGGCCAACTACTACTGTGATCCAGTGTTCACCAGATAGACTGGGCAGCATTCGCTAACAATTCAGGATAAATTAAAAAAAGCTCAGACGAATAAACAATGTGGGGCGATTATGGCAATAATTACAAGGAACTTTTCACTGTCATGTCTGTGCCACATGTTTCCCCAACCCTGTTATGTTCACACACTGACACCGGACTGTCAGTTGTCAACACCCACTAACCAGCTACATGCTAGTGTTGCAACAAGCTAAATTAGTGAGTAACATCAATATAGAGTTTCTTTGGATGAGAAAGGAGACTTTACAAGGCTGTGACGATGATAACCCATAGAGCTCATTGATCCAGGCTGAAGCAAAAATAAAACTTTGATCAATTGTAAATATAACAACTCATGTGAAATAGAGCTTCTTGCTACTGATGACTCTCATGCACTGAAGCCCCCTATGTGTGATCTTTAGAGACAAGCTGTCTAATGAGGCGATGGAGCCAATAAAAGAGCCTCAACACCATGAGTCCAAGCACCCTGCATAGGGGGACATTTTACATGTCGTAAGCAAAAGCTGAGACTTTGGTTCAGACAGAGGCAGTTCCTCCTTATCCCAGCTGGTGTGCAGTCACTTGGCTTTGCTGGCAGCAGAGTTCTGTCCTTATTGAAGATGGCTCAATAGGTGCAAAGGAGTGGATCTGTGACTTTTATTAATATTCCCCACATATCAACCATATGTGTGTGGGAAGATCAACCTTCAAGTTTTTAGGTGATTGTCGGCTGAAAATGTGTGACTTAACATTATTGGTCAGATTCATGCTGAACGTCTGGGGTCATCCCGAAACCACTGAAAATGTTAATTAATTTTCCAAAAACATATCTTAGCCAAGTAGTATTTTCTGCGCTGAATAGACCATTTCTAGTTGGCTCTGTAGAGCCATTTTGCTATGCATTTTACCACCACCCTTAAAATACAACATTTTTCATTAGAAGTGTTCGAGCATGGTAGAGCCCCAAAAATATGATTATTCTGGAGCAATAATAACAAATAATAGTAATGATTTGAATCATTTAATCACTAAAGGAATTAAACCAAACCAAAAAACAATAGTGTCCCTAACTAGATCGCAGACTAGACTGTACATGAGACTGTACAACTTCTTAGAGATTGACGAGACACTGTCTGTCTTTTTTTCTTTAATTTGGAAGTCCCTTATTTATTTCTTCTTTCTTTAAGATACCTAAGTGTTCTCAGACCTGCAGACTTCTTTCCAGGGGCAAGGAACCAATACCTCATTTCCGTGACCTCGGTTTAAACCCTCTGGGGTTGGAGTTTTTACAAACTATCCCCCAAGCTTTATATACCCCATTACATATGTTTAAAACTCTAAAGTTTGGTAGCTTTTTCAGCACAAGCCCACCTCTATGACCTAATAATTATATCTTCAATTTAACCTAGTGCATTAACTTACTAAACCAGGCATGTGCCAGGTTAGGGACCATGCCTACATGACTTTTGACCCCAGAGCACTAAGATGTGTCCTTGTCCAGGTGGCACATCAGATCTTCACTTGGATGCACCATCATATAATTTGGATGCACCAATAATAAAAGTTAATTTAATTTATATACAAGATATACAATATAAATGATGGCTGCAAATAAAAAGTGCATATCAATTATAAATTACAGCAAGCACTGAAGATATCTTTATATTTTTATAGTGCTGGAAAACTCTGATAACTCACTTGTATTACAAAAACTATTCATTGAATTGAGAAGTGTATTTAAACTCATATTTGAAACTGCAGTGTAGGAGTCACCTTGGGAAGATGTGAGGGTCAGTGAGACCCCTGGAGAGAGTTTATAAAGTGACAAATTTAATAAATTATGAATTCTATTACTGCTAAAGCGGCGTCATTCTGCTCTGATCCCTCCAACAATATCCCTTTGTCTCACACTAATCACCGAACCATCTGCCACCTTCTGGGGTCTAATCCAGTTGTCACTTCCTCCACATCTATTACGCGTTCCTGAGCTCATCCTTGCTAATGGCTTTAAAGACAAGTTCCCTGGGATTGAATTCTCCCTCTCAACATTATCAATAAATCCTCCAGTTCAGGTATTGTTAAAGGTAATTCATGGTCAAAATTATTTATTTGCACAACTCAAATAACAACAGGAAGGGATCATTTGGCAGTTGCCTTCATTTCACATACAGAGAATTTAAAACCAAATAGAATGGAGTAGGATCAAAATGATTGAAATGGATACTTTGAATTGATTTATAAACACACTGATACATTCTGTGTATTCCTTAACCCTTTCTCGTCCGATGTAAACTCAAAGCCTTTAAAAACACGCTGGTAGGACAAGTGTTGCCAGACATTAAATAAGAATTATTTCACCTCTGTATGATGTACGATCAATAATGCCAAAAATCCCCAAATTTATGATGATTTGGCTATTTCAGCCCTCTCACATTTATAGCCAAGTTATTTCATTGTAATTGAATAAAACTATCAGCTGATTAAAATGATACATGGTAACTTGACTGTCCTTAGATAGTGCTTTTCTAGGGTGCTCAATCCCAAAGCACTTAACAACACAAGCTAGCATTACCACTTTCACACAAACATTGTGTTTGACCGTTTTGACCGTTTAGCGGCTGTGTTTCCGGCGCCTATCAAGTAATGTCATTCCAACCAATCAAAATGCTTCGATGAGGAGTCACGTTGAGGAGGCACGTTGTGCAAAAAGGAGGAGGACGCTAGAGCCAAAAAATGGGCTTCATCGTCTCCAGGCTTACAGTCCTGAGTAGGGAAATTACCCTTCACGAACCATACGTCTGTAGTTGTGTGTATTAAGTAATAATTTAGGCCCTTTCTATTACGACACACATAATAAAGGACCCAAGAACAGAGGCAGAACCCAGGAGGTCAAGTTAACGTTCGTTTAATGTCCGTATAGAATCAGAAGAACAGCTGATGCTATGGGAAAGCTTGGGTTTTGATTGGGTCCGGCTGTGGCTTGGTATGTGTGCAGGCTGGATGGAGGTGGAGTGGAGCACAGGTCTGCTGGCTGACTGAGGGAACTAGACGCGTTGAAAAGAGGCGCCCATAATACACACTATGGAAATGAAAACATTTGGTTTAAATCTTTGGTGACAACAGATTCAGGAGCCGAAATACTACCACACTGGAAGTTGAATAAAACTTCCAGTTTTAGCACTTTGAGATTTGATCCAAATATAAAGTGCATTATAAATTAAATGTATTATTATTTATTATTAAAACTGGGGACAAGATGTTGGAAAGCCGGAGACTATAAGCAGGAGTGTGACTGCTGGATCAAGTCCAGTTGTGCTGCTGAATTGACTAATGGTGTGTGGGGCAGCCTCCACACAACCATGAACCTGGAAAGTGGAAGAGAGGCCGACAGCAACAAAAATTAAAGCATGAACTGGATGGGGCTTGAGTCTCGGCTGAGCTGTGACAGTTTAATAAATGTTTGTTGCAGATTGGGCATCTATATAATGTGTAAGACATACAGAATCTAACAATACAGGGTCGAGTCCGAAGCCTCGCACAGTGTGATGTCTGATTGACAGCTGTTCATTGGGGCAGACTTATGGCTGCGCTCCACTCAAAGAGAGAGATACTTTTCTGTCTCCAGCTGTTTTGAAGAAGTTAATCTTTGCTGTAGTGTAGTTAGTAGTAGGATGCAACACTGAGCTCTAACAGAAATTGTGTGGCAAATTCGACACGCATACATTTTTCTCAAAATACAATAATTTTGAGCATCTGGTATGATCATATTACAACAATTATCTGGCAACGCTGGTTAGGACTCTAATAAATAAAAGCACTTCACCAAATCTAGATTCCCTAAGAGGAATAGGCTGGCACGGTGGCGCAGAGGTTAGTGCTGCTGCCTCACAGCAAGAAGGTAGCAGGTTTAAATCCTAGCTGCAGGCGTCTCTGAGCAGAGTTTCCTATTTCTCTTCATATCTGCGTGGGTTCTCTCTGGGAACTCTGGCTTCCTCCCACAGCCCAAAAACATGCAATCTCATCTTGGTGAATTGTTGACCCTGACCCTAAAATTGCCCATAGGAGTTAATGTGAGTGTGATTGGTTGTCTGTCTCTCAGTTTAACAAATAAATTAATATCATTACATGTATGATATGTAATGATTTGGAAAATACCGCTGGTGTCCTGTTTTTGAATTATACAAGCATCTTTGAGTTTCCTGAGAAGCGCTACATAAGTATAAGTTATTATTATTAACATAATAACTTGACTTTCTGTCAAACATGGTGTTCCACATGGATCCCTTCTAAGTCCACTGTTATTTTGCACAAACACATCAATCATTCAACGCTAAGTCTGTTTTTGAGCTATGCAGAGGAGCAAATTAGAGAAAAGACTATTCTAACAAACAGCACCACAATGCATACACTTGCACTAGAACACATCCATCAGAATAATTGTATGATACAAGTAGGCCGTTCATTTAAAACCAAACTTACTATTTGGTTGATTATTTTAAATATTCCCCTCTTAATCTTGAAAGATTTACATGAACTGACTCTATTACAAACCTTATTTCAATTTGTACGATCGTTAAGCTCCAATGAAAAGAAGAACATTTTCAATTTTTTGTAAGAGCACATTTTATGGTCTTTACCCAGAAAGTTCCACATCTCTGTAACAATCCTATGGGTTGTAAAGTCTCTTGGTAATTTTAAATCCAAACTGAAGAAGTATCTATTTAAATTAAAACATGGTCTTTCAGGAAGGTCCCGGAAGGTTAAGCAGGAAAACGAACATAATTCACACCTTTCACACACGGTCAGTACCTCCACCTGCCACTCACCTCCCAATATTCAGATTAAACACATCCATAATTAATTATCTCTATCAGAATCATCAGCCACCACCACCAGTTTCTTAACTTCCAGTTAGGGATATTTCTCTAATGACAATGACTTCACCTGTTATCCCTGAATATCACTATTTTTCCCTTATTAGACAGTCCTATTGTTGTGCTATGTCCATCCTTCAATTTATCTGGGATTGTGTCTTGGTGGCATTAGGACTGTGGTTATTACTAATTTCGTTCTTCTTGTCTTAGTAAGCCTTTGTACTAAGACTCTCTTTTGTGTTGGATAGCAGAATTTGAATTCCTGTTGGAACACTACCCCAGAACACCAATCATATGGAAACCCGAATATATGCAAAGATGCAAATAATACTCCAATAAGACCCATTGTTTCAGTTAAACAATCTATTACAGAACCACAATCAAAGTTTGTGGTCTGGGTGACATCCATACCATCATATATTAAAAAAAACGAATGATGTACTGCATTGTATTGAGCTATTTACAAACTCCATATACATCTCTAAAATGGACCCCAATAATTTCCCCCCTGGTGAACTACTACTGGAAATGCTCAAACTGGTCCTTACTAACAGCTACTTTAGATTTGAGAACCGCCCCTTCCTTCAGACCAGGGGAACAGCTATGGGAAAAGCAGCTGCTCCAGTTTGTGCATTTTTGGTGGTAGCACATTGGGAATAACAGGTGATCTACCACACATCTGGATGATTTTTTGGATGATATCCTGTTGTTATGGAATGGATGGTACACACACTCAAAATGTTTCGTATATACATACATTTATGAGGGACAGTTTTTACGTCTGAGGAAGAAGCGCTCTCAATCAGATTAATTCAAACAAAAAGCAGAAGAGATAAAATCAAGGTTCAAAAAAAAAAAAACTACCACCCGGCTGTAATTAAAACAGCTTATGATCATGCTTTATGATCTTGAAGAGCCAATCTAATCAAACCCAAAAATAATCTCCAACACAAGAAAAAATAACTTTCCCAACCAAAGTAGAGGAGTCAAAGAGTCAAAGGATGTCAAAGAGGAGAAGGTTAAAAGTTCCCCCAACAACTTAATAATCCGACCCATGTGTTTTGATTTTTTAGCTTTCATCAGAGCCCCTGAAGATTTGCCGACACAAATCGCACCGAGTGGGAAAAAGGAAAATTTCAATGGGACTGAACCGCACAGGTTTGAACATACCCCCCAGGTCTCAATGAATACATTTCTGAAGGACAGATTGTACTAAGTGGTTCAGTAATTTAGCAGATGTATGTCACGTTATGCTTCCATTAGCACTTCACTAAAAGCTGAAACTCCTCTGCTGAGCATGCAGCTGCATTTACGTAATGACTGGAGCCATTAAGGAGGAGTGTGTGTGTTTAACAAACAAAATCGCTTGTTGCGTTGCGTTAATCTGCAGCTGTAACCTTGAAGTTCCACTGCGACCCCCTCAGGGTCTACCTGCACTCATGGAGTCAAGGTTTCAATATGCATCATTCTCTCTGTTTCACACTGGCTCTGGCCTTTATTGGGCTCCACAGAGCCAATAGATGTATTGTCTACACTGACACACAGAATATCTCTATGATGACTTCTGCCCCATTAGCCTCAGTCTAAATGGTTATTGTTGCTGCGCAAAATTAAGAAAATAAAACGGCTCCACCCCACTGCTGCACACAATTGAGCTGCATTATGTGAGTCACAGAGTCATCCCCCAAACAAACACAAAACCTCAAACCTGTTTGAGATGGAAGAGGCTTGAGGCAAGCGGCAAGATTGACACCTTTCTATGACAACCTCCTGAGGAGACATCTCCTAGACTACCAGTGCCTGATGGATGAAGGTTAGTCATCAGGTCAATTCGGCTTACCTGTTCTTGTATCGAGGGTATATCCACAGGTGGATGCAAATCTGCCAGTCGCTCCCCTGCTTTTCGCATTGTTTTTTTGTTGTTGTTGTAGTATTTAGTTTGTCTTTAACTCAAGTTTTCTTTAATCGACAGCTCATAGTTTTACCCCTGTATTTTCCAATCTGTGTATTTTATACATTTGTGAATGAAGCTTTGTCAGGTTTGATAAGCAATACTGAAAAAGAAAGAGGGGAAACTGCCCATAGGCAATACATATTAAAATCAATATGGTTAGACGCAACAGAAGGCTTGTAAAGTCTATTCTTTGCACCCATTAAACGGGAGCAGGTGCCTTGAGCCCTCAATCAAACTGATTTTGGATTTTTATCTGCAGTGGTGGAGGATTTTATATATATTGGAGGACAATGAAAATGAAAGTAAGGAAAATAACCAAGCTCTGTCAGTGATGTTTGATTTAATGAAAGGTAGTGCTGAGTTGGTATTTAAAAAAAAAAGGAAAAAAAATCAAATCAAGACAGACCTGGGAATGATACAGGACCCTTCTACTATCTCTGAGAAAATCAGACTCCACTTCACTTTACACCCGTTTATGGACTCATGAAATAAGAGCCCATAGTGTTGCTACCAAGAGCAACAAAGAGTTGCTTAGGCTTTGTTGTTAATTATCCAACCTAAAATAGAACACCATATTTGTATGGAAATTATCAGATTTTTTAAGGTTGCATCACAACAAAGAAGAGATTTTATCATCCACGCTCTTGGGATGTGTTACTTCACAGCTTCTCCAGTTTTCAAGTCTTTAGATTTCAAACAGAATGTCTCAAGTCTCTATGAGACCGCTGAGGCCTAATCTTAATTTAGCTCGTACCCTTGAACTGAATCATCTCCGTTTGATGTGGGAACTTTAAAGTATGCGATGACACATTTTGTTAAATATGCATTTCAAGAAAGAACAGAAACAATGGTTTGGCTCACTCTATTTAAATCGCTCAAACCTTTACTGCCATATTTGCTCCTTCGCTTCAGCTTTCCTACCAAAAATATTTATTCAATTTTTGTCATGATCTGTGCTCCTAAACCATAAATCTTTGCCCTCCTCTTAAAACCAGGTCAAACCTGCCAGTATGTCTCTTAAAGATAATTATGTTATCTCTTTGATGTCAAACAAAGTTAGAATTTTCCACTATGGGCAAAAAACTAAAACTCTTATTTGACTGGCTGTTTCCTGTTTTCTCTAATAGAATTCCCAACATTTTCACCATAATATTCCTCCTAAAATACTGATTAAGAAATGTAATCTACTGCATGCAGATCAAACACAAGTATTAGTTTGACAGTTACAATATTTCATCATATGTGGTATTCTTCGAGATTTAACTCAGCAATCTGATTTTGGAAGATGATTAATAAACCGAATCAGCAGAATTTCATTAAAGTTGTGTGCACTATAAATTTATACATATTGAATCTCCCTCCAAGGGAGGTTTACAGTGTCTGCTGAGAAGCGGCCTCAGAGTCAGATGATAATTTATGAGAGGATTTATTGCACTAGCATAGATGGAGGTTAAGGAGGAAGAATGAGGTGAAGAGAACACTAGAAGATAGGAGAAAATAACACAGAAGTGAGAAAGCTTGAGCTCTGAGTCACAGGGCAGGCTATGACAACCAGATCCACAAAATTGTTTTTTTGAACCAAAAAAGTAAAAAAATAAAAAATTGGGATCCAATTGATGACCGTTAATCTCTTCATTGCTTTTTGAGTAATCCAGCTAGCAGACAATAATCTTTTGTGAAATATTCTCTGGAAAAGGGCGTTCAGCATAAATTATTGATGGGTTGAATAAACACTGAACTTGAGACCTTCTTTTGTGGTAATAATGTAATCATTACCACAAAAGAAGCACAAAAAAAATGTCTTCCCTACAGAATTGGCTCTCGCGCTCCTTTCAAAGTACATCAAGTCTGGTAAGGTAATTCATTTCTGTATAACGTTTTATAAACTAAATCTTAATCTTGAAAAAAATAAAAAACGCTGTCTTGTCGTATCGTGTTTCTGAATATTTAGACTTTTACCCAATCAGAAAGCCATTTAAGGACCTTTCCCATCTCAACAAATCTTATCCATTTGAAATGTCAGTTTAGTCTCCAGGTTTTGAGGAAGATTTCCTTGGGACAATTTTTCCCATAATATACCCTTTGATGATAAAAAGCTCTAGGACAAACAACATACTTATGTCAGGTTTGTAAATTATGTCCTATTGAAAATAGAGCGGCTGTGGCTCAGTGGGTAGAGCGGCCGTCTCCCAATCGGAAGATAGGAAGGTAGCCGCAGTGGCAGTGATAATTCCATAATATTCCTGGCTTTTCGCGGACATAATTAGACATAAACACTGAATAAGGGCTTGAGCACTAATTCTTAAATATTACAGGATGGATACCTAGCAACCTAAGAACATTAAAACGAAAGAACGAGGGAAGAATAAAAAGAAAGCGGGTGAGTTTGTTCACAGTGTCACGAAGCTAAAACTTGGAGGTTACTGCTTTCTGAGTTCATTTTCTAGTTACCATTGTTTGAGAAGGTACTCAGATCTGTTGCTCAATTTACATCATAAATACATCATAAATTCTGTCCAATCAGGTTATGAACTAATCCATACACCCTTTGTCTTGGATATTTTGGTTCACTGTTAAAATTATGTTTCCAAGGCTAGTGGAACCTGGACTAAAACGTTTTTTTTTTTTACAAAATAGAGGAAAGAAAATGAACAAACAGTCTATTTTGGTGCAGACTGAGAAAAACAAACTGAAAACATCCTTGGTACGGTGAGACAGATATAATTATGGACAGGGCGTGTAACAAATTCCCCGTGAGCTGTCAGGGCCTCTATCTACTCAGGAGCACATGCAACCACCTACAGTGCCCTCCCACATGGCCCACCCAAGAAATAATCCAGTAATCCTTGGTGAAGAGATCAGCAGTTTAAAGGGGCCAGCGCTGCAATAAAGGAGTATAAAGAAGCTGTGAAAGTGGATCATAACAGGGTGTGCCATTTTGTTTGTCATAGGAATTTCCCTTTCATTTTGCCAGCAGGGACAGGACATTACCCAGAAGCTTGGATGAGAGGTGTGTAGATTTGACCACGACTGCTGACCTGACGAATTAAAAGTGTTGTTGGATAAGCATCAAAACACTCCCTGAAGGTTGGCTCTCACTGATAACCACTTCTCCGAGCTTAGTCTACAACCACCTCAAAATGTTGGATCATGGTATCTCTGATGTAGTCAAACCTGAGAAGACTCTCAGACGATATGTGGCTGATGTTCAAATTCCAAAAACAACTTATGATGACATGTTTCTGATTAACCATCTGCTGATTATAACTTTTCTCTATTAAGCAAAGATATGTATATATGGCATGTTCATAGTAACACAAAAAAAACTAGTGTTACATTGGTCATAGGTAATTTGTAAAGCTCACAAACAGGAAGTATCCGATTGGGAACTTGTTGGGAATGCAATGGATGAAACATTCAGTGTGTAAATGTCTCATCTGTGCTTTGTTTTACTGATGTAAGGAAACTATTAATGTGTGTTCCTTCTGGAAGTTAAGTCACAAAGAACAATTTTTACTTAGCCGGTCAACATTGCAGCATCATTCTCCACGGTTGACAACAATATCATTGTTTTACAGGAATGATATCAGTTATTTTAGCACTATAGCAAGTGAGTAGGACATTAAACCATAATCCACGATTATTTAAAACTTTTTTCTTGATTAAGATTGATGAAAATATTTTTTTCTAAAACCTCCATAAGGTTAAAAAAACACACCGACACATTCTATTTTTAAGGAGATGTTTAATCCTACTATATTTCTTAATACCTACGGGAGCGACATCTTCAAAATAGAATAAGCAATGTCATCTATATAAACTCTGTGATCCAGGGCCAAAAAATTCCCTCACTAATTTCCCTCATATCCACACTAATGTTTGAAACCGTATGCTAAAATTAACAGAATGTTGAAAATGTTCTCATGGAGGAAAGATATGCTTCGAATGAAGTCCACTGTATTAATGGATAATCGGATTCCATTGAAGCAACTTTTGTTACTATGTCTTTGGTGGGCAAGTATTATTTTGTTTTTCCCTCTGTAAATTTTTGTTTTTATTAGTGCTTTTTAGATGTAACAGAAGATGGACAGGCATTTTCTAGAAAGCTAATCATAAATGTCAAGTTTACAGAGCAGATTAAGATAAAACTTCACATGTTGATCAATGGCCCCTCATCTAAAATAAGCCCATTTACAAAGCCTAACAGTATGTATTCAGCTGCATCCTTCCAATAATATAAGACGGTGCTGTACCTCACATTACCACACATTTACAGATCTATGTACGCGTTCAGATATTTTTCTACTCATTTAAAGATCTATGTGCACATTTAAAGATTTTTCTAAACATTTGCAGATCTAGACATTTGAAAGATTTGTTTACACATTTACAGATCTATGTGCACATTTACAGAATTATGTCTACTAATAAAGATTTTTCTACACATTTACACAACTACACATTTGAAAGATTTGTTTTCACATTAAAATATCTATGTACAAATGTAAATATATATATACATATTCACAGGTCTATGTACATATTTACAGGCCCATGTGTACATTTACAAATTTGGTAACTAACCAAATTTGATTTATGTGCAAACTAACAGATTTTACTAACATTAACCAAGCTACATATTTGAAAGATTTGATTTCACATTTACAAATCAATGTACAAATTTAAAGATGTATTTACACATTTACATACCTATGTGCATATTTAGAGATACAGTACACATTTACAATTCTATGTACAAATTTACAAATCAATGTGCTCTAGATCTAGACATGTGAAAGATTTGTTTTCACATTTCATTTCATTTTCAAATTTACAGATCCAGACATTTGAGCGATTTGCACTTACATTGACAGATCTACATACACATATACAGATTTGTCTAAACACTTTCAGATCCACACCAATTAGTCATAAAATTATATTCACCAACAAGTGAGGTCAGTTACTGTGGCACCTGTCAGTGGGTGGGATGTTAGGCAGCATATAAACTTGCTCTTGAGGTTGATGGGTTTGCAGCAGGAAGAACGGGAAAGTCTAAAGTTCTGAGCTACTTTGACATTTCCCAAATTGTGATGGCTATATGAGTGTGTCAGAGCATCTCCAGAACCGTACGTCTTGTTTGGGGTTCTTGGTGTGAAAAAAGAAGGACCACAACAATATTAGGCAGGTTGTTCTGTTGTTATTGCTGACAGTTTTTTACCGCATGTCCTCTACCTTCCAGCTTGTCCATGTTAGGTAGCAGTAATGAAAACTGAACACAATGTAGTCGGCAGGTTGTCTTAAATAATTAGGAATAATGTTATAAAAGACTTAATGTTCTTATATTCATCCATAAAAGCATTGATTTAAAATCCAGCCAATCTCTCCTGCAGTCCAAATTAAAATGAAAAAGAATCGTGACCATTCCCTGTCATCATAATATCATTAGCCCTTGGGTTAACTATCTTCACAGACTTGGTTTCAGTGATGGTGTTGTGGGTCTAATAGACATTTTTTTATGAAAGCCAGAAATCTCATTATGATGAATCATTTTGATTAAGGTAGATTTTATCACAGATATGAAATAGATAGGATATATATATATATATTGTGGCCATTTTTCATTCAGACAGCAAAAATCAGACCAGTGTCTATTTATACACTGGCTATTTTTAACCACGATGGTGCCAGAGAAATTGACACATTGAGAATCGCTGCACGTGAGGATCTTGGCTCGTGTAGTTCCTTTCCTCCTCTCCCCTGAACACATTGTTCCTTTTTCTTTTGTGCACTGTTTTAGTCCTCACCCTGCTTTGCATTATGTCTGACTCATTTTCTTCCCTCATTCTTCCTTTACCTTCGCCCTCATTCAAATCCTTTCCCGTCTTACGCCGGCCCTCCCCCTGCCCCCTCTCCATTCATTCGTAAAGCACCGAATACACAGTCACGTTTTGCTTCATACTTTCCCAAATCCCCTGAAGGCAAGCCATTTCAGGATATTTCACAGCAAAGCAACGCACCTACTCTGTCACTCTCAAGGATGTGAGGACACGAGCCAGCTAACACTCTCACAACAAACCCGGCATACACATACTCACTTCTTCTGCTGGCTTAACACGTGTGTCCTAAACCTGCCATCACTGATTGGCTTCTACCGCACGTAGACATTTTTTGTGTGTCGTTCACAAACAAGTCAAGCAGCAACAAAAGCAAGGATGGGATTTGCCCAAGGCAAGAAACAACACAATTCATAAATGTATGAATGCAGCAGAGCTAAAAATAAAGCCAGTTATATTTATCCCTCAACCCCTTAACTTTCACTCTCCGCAGCCAAAATCATTCAGCTCATGCTTCTGCTTTTCTCTCTGAGGAGATGTGCTAAAAATAGAGGTGTTTCCCGTGCATGTTCCAGAATTATTTCCTTCTAAACCTCCTTCTCTGTCCCTCCTCCTTTCTCTGTGTATTAGTTTATTCTGCAGCGTGGGCAGGGAGAAATACTCATTATCCAAATGTCCAAATGTCCACAGACACATAACTTTATAATTGATAAGAGCTGAAGAGTTGATTAATCCTGCTATAATACTAGTCATTTCTTTTAGCACTTACATTTTGAGGTTAATGTGGTGCAAGATTCTGATGTTGTAGAACATTCTGCATGGCTGTATCTCATGAAAGGCAGAAAAATGGGATCAGTTTGGCTGGTGGCTGCGTGGGCCGATTAAAACTTTTGATATATCTTACCAGAGGCTTAAAATTATCATGGATGGAGTAGAATTATCTTTAACATCAAACTTGCCTCCTGAGTCCGGTTGGAAAGCAGATCCATCTTCTTCAATAAAATAATATATTCGTCAAATTCTTACTTGATAATATTTTAACACAATGTGTAAAGAAAAGCAATTTGGAGGTAACAGTGCTTCTGTTCCGACCTCATTACTTATGTCGAGTAGGATTGGCTGGAAACACAACACATGACTACATGGTCGGCGGATCTGATTCTGATCATGTCTTGTGTTTAATTCACTGAAATGGGATAATCATATCCCTGAAAGTCGTCTTCGCTGTTGTATCTGCCACAGATCCTTTTTGTTAACACAATAATTAAAAAAATATTTCATGGATCATTTTCAAATTTTATATCCACATAGACCTTAGTGCAAGGAAAAACTGGATTGGGAAGGTTCAGTTGCAGATTTCTTTCAGTAGGGGGAGCTTTATCCCTGGAAGTTTTTGCGAGCTTTTCTTTAAAATTAAAAATAACAGAAGAAGAATACTATCTATCTATCTATCTATCTATCTATCTATCTATCATCTAACCAGCTCTTTCAGATCCATCATTTCATCATTCCCAGCAGAGTCATCAGCCATGACCACCAGTACTCCCCTTTGGAAGCTAAATAAACTCAACCCTGTCCAATGAGGAAGTGGAGATACCTCACAGCATCCAATCATCAGAGCATCCAATCATCCCCCCCCCCCAGGCCCCTGAGCACTTTTGATTTCATCTCCCTTTCTGAATAATACATTTATGGAATTAAAAAGGCACAAGTCTACGCTGCGCGCTAAGAATTCAGATACCGTTCAATCACAATCTTCCTGAAGTGCCTGAGCCCAAACGACATTCTCATGGACTAATTATCGCATTGTAATAAACTTTCTTTACTCGATTTGGCAGAGATTGAAATACGATAATTATTGTACATCTGGCAAAGCTGTCTGTTGGACATAGGATGTTCTCAACTATGACAATGAACACTGGTTCAGATTCTGAGTTCTGCATTTCACTGAATTTCGGCAACAATAGTAAAGTACATGAGGCACGGGAAACTTTGAAGTTTGGATTGACTAAACGGTCATAAAGTATAGGCCTGTCTGTGAAAAGTTGATAATGAGTGTATCTCGGGTGCCACCGCCTGTATCCACAATCTCGTCCTTTAGGTCACTACCCGCAGCTTGTGAGCATAGGTGAGGGTTGGAATGTAGATAGACTGGTAAATTCAGAGCTTTGCCTTCTGGCTCAGCTCCCTCTTCACCACAACGGACCGGTTCAACATCCGCAATGCTATGGACCTCAATCTGTCTGCCAATCTCCCGCTCCATTCTTCCCTCTCGTGAACCCCGAGATACTCAAACTCCTTCACTCGAGGAAAACACTCCTCCCTAACCCAGATAGGCAATCCACCCTTTTGTAACTGAGAGCCATGGCCTCAGACTTAAAGGTGCAGATCCTCATCCAAACCGCCTCACATTCTGCTGCAAACTGCCCCAATGCAAGCTGAAGGTCACAGCCCGATTACGCAAAAAGGACCACATCATCCGCAAAAAGCAGAGAAGAGATCCTCAGGTCACCAAGCTTGACACCCTCAACCACCTTTCTGCGACTAGAAATTCTGTCTATAAAAGGTACGAACAGCTTTGGTGAAAAAATCAGGCCCTGGCAGAGATCAATCCCCACTGGGAACGAGTTTGATTCTGCTGCTAGAGAAGCGGGCCGCACTCCGACAATATAGAGATGAAGTGGTCCGCCGTAAGAAGTCACCCACCCCATACTCCTGGAGAACCCCCCACAAGACGTCCCAGAGGACACAATCCTAAACTTATTCCAGGTACAAATCTGGACTGGTTGGGTAAACTCCCAAACCGCATTGTACGTCTTGAATCCGTGGTTCGACAATCAGGCGGACTCTCCTCTTCAGCGTAGACTTTACCGGATAGGCTGAGAAGTGTGATCCCTCAGCATTTAGAACACATTTTACGGTCCTCCGTCTTGAAGATAGGGACCACCATCCCGGTCTGCCACTCCAAGGGCACTTCCCCCGATGTACAAGCAATGCTGCAAAGGCACATCAACCAAGACAGCCCTACAACATCCAGAGCCTTAAGGAACTCAGGGCATATCTCATCCACCAACGGGGCACTGCTGCTGCGGAGTCATTTAATTGCCTTAACGACCTCAGCCCCAGTGATGAAAGAGTCCATCCCCAAATCCCATGACCCTGTCTCCTCAGCAGAGTGCGTTTATGGTGGGATTGAGGAGATCCTCAAAGTATTCCTTCCAGAGTCCAACTGTTGCCTTAGTCAAAGTCAGCAGCTACCCACCTGCACTGAAAACAGAGTGCATAGGATGCCTCTTCCCCTTCCTCAGTCGTCGGACAGTTTGCAAGACCCACTTTGAGGCCGACCGAAAGTCCTGTTCCATGGTTTCTCCAAATTATTCCCCCATCCAAGTTTTTGCCTCGCTGGTAGAAGTCAGCTGCTTCGGGAATTCTACAGAACTGCCATGTCCTATAGGCCTCCTTCTTCAGCCTGACAGCATCCCTCATCCCTGGTGTTCACCAGCGGGTTCTTGGGAGCTCCGGACAGCATTGCAGCCACAGCTTCAAACCGGAGCTTCGGCATGGCAGCCCGGAACATTTACCATTCCAACTCAATGTCCCTCGCTACCCCAAGAATGTGGTCAAAGAGTTAAAAACTAGTTTGACGGGATCGGGAACGCCACTCAGGTTCAGGTCAGGTAGGCCGTTCCACCTAATCGCACCCCTCTATGCTTCGCTATCATTGCCCACCTGAGCATTGAAGTCCCCCAATGGAATCCCGAGTAGGAACGCTTTCCAGCACCCGTCCAAGGCACTCCAAATGATGATGAGTAATCTGAACTACTGTCCCATTCCCCGACCCAAAGGCGCAAGGACTCTTTCGTCCCCGGGGTAAACCCAAACGTGCAGGCCTCGAGTCGGGGGGTTATATGCAATCCCACACCTCACCTCAGCCTCTCAACCTGTGCAACTCCAGCAAAGAAGAGTGTCCAACCCCTCTATTTCAGACATCCCTCTACCCAGCAATGCTCTCAAGCTCATCCTGGGGTACCCTGAGAACTTCCAGGCAAGATGAGATATATATTTCCTCCATCATGTTTTGGGTCTAACCCTGCATCTCCTTCCAGTCTCACATATATGGACAACTTCCGAAGGGAATTGACGTTCAGCCATCCTAATCAGATCTCTGGACCACCTCAGATGGCTCCTTTTTATGCAAACGATCAGCGGCTCTACTCTGAGCTTCACAACTTATCTCTAAGGCTGAGCCCAGCTATCCAACGAAGTAATCTCATATCAGCTGCTTGTATTCTCGACCTCATTCTTCATTCAAATGATCAATTTTACGATTGCTCCATGTGCCCTTTTTGTAATGTTTATACTTATTTTACAAAATGTCATTATCCATCTAAAATATATGGGTCACTAAATGGTCTGTGATTTGCCTTTTTTACAAAAGTAAAATTCACCATGTTGACTCTTCTGTTTTATTTATGCTATGAAGTATTTGAAATTCTCTTCTGAATCAATGCAACTAAGGATAATGACGCTTTAGTGCAAGGGCCTGATTTTACTAAGATCCACAATAACTGGTGCTAAATTGCGTGTGCAATTTTATAAATATCACGTTTAGTTTTCTTGTGGCTGCTGAGCTACTTAGAATAATTACGTGAATGAAGACATAACATCGTGGATTTTTTTCTGGTGTGTTACTGGTTTCGAACAAAGAAACTTTGGATGGTGAGAGCCGAATGAACACAAGTACAAATTGAAATGTAATGCCATGGGACTAGATGCTTTAGTGGGAGAGGCAAATATTGTAAAATAAATGTTGTTGATCTACAGTAAAGGAATCTATTATATATTAGGCCAACTAAAAGAAACAGAATATGGCAGAGTTCCGAAGCACAGCAGATGAAATTAAGAGAAGATGGCAAGATATAAAAAGAAGAACATAGAAAAAATAGATTATAATAAAACCTTGGTTCATAAAACAGGCAGGGGGCCGCTGGAAGACATCCCTCTGACCACTGTTGCTCAGCAGGTGCCGCTCACTCTCTGCGGTGAGCAGACACCTACAATGAGAAACACATGAATATGAATGTGCTTCATGTTTTATCTTTTATTGAATATCGTAAAGTTGTAGTCTTGAAGATTGATTCATCCATCGGCAAGAGATGAGACCACCATGTAGCCGGATAGCGCTGGATCTGGTCAGCGCTGGATCTGGTCTGACAATGGCCATCGGTGCCCCAAAAGAGGGATGGAAGATGGGGTACTGGCAGTGGGTCTCTCCATCGAAACGGTCCCACAACGGAGCATTGGTCAGCAGTGGTCATTTGCCTCCTCATTCGTCCTGCTCCAACCCATGATGTTTGGCAATGTTGTGCAAATAATGATCCAAACGAAGGAGCTGGTTTTTCAGTACGCCAAACTGTGTCTGTCTGCAGTGCTGTGCTGATTAGCAGCTTCCCCTAAAAGTTTTAAAAACAGACGCAATCAAGACCACCACAATCTTTTTCAAGCTTAGTAAATCACATTGCATGTGCTAATTTAACCTCCTCCAAGCATTTTGAGCACTCCGGTAGTAACACTGATATTACATATTCTTTACGGCACTTACTTGATAGAACTCTATTTTGTATGTTTGACAGATGCAATCCTCAGTGCGCAACGTCAGAAGATCAGCTTGATAATTTAATTGCCGTTGCTACCAAGTTTGCACACGTTCTTACAAAAACTTTTAATTAATCAGATCATAAATTTATAGAAATAGTTTTTAAACAATTTTATTTGTTAAACAGATATGTAAGGGTTTGAAAATAATAAATAGAAAAGAGACATAAGATCAATAATAAAAATAGAAGTACTTGGTGAGGGTCAATCTCAAAGTTAATGACCAGAAACCCAGAGCTTCACTCTTGGTTTGGCGTAAAGCAGTTACTTTCTGCCTTGAGTTATTACTACTCTCCTCTCCTTCCCAAGAAGCTGTTTCTTAAAATTTTAGAACTGATTCAGTTTGTAAGCTCCTGCATACTATTTTTCTGATGCACTCTGATGCATGATATCGTTTTTCAATTGATTTTTTCCAATGCAATAGCTTTAGAGGAGCCCAGGGAATAGTACCATGTATTTAAGCATGTTTGTTCTGCAACAAAGTAGCAACAAGGGAACCTGACAACAGCGAGTCTGCCTGGACTAAATGGAAAGTTTGTGTAATTTCAGAGCTGATGCCCTTGAAAAGAAATTAGGTGCTGTGAATTATGGGATAGGACGAGCAGAAAATTGGAGTAGCTGTGTTTTACATTGACTTACTGTATATTCTGCCTTGAGCTCCTCAAGTGCTTGAGACTCATTTTAGATGAAAATATGTGGATTCTTGACTTTAAGATTGCAAAGGGGCACCCTGTATATCTAAATTTTTGGTATTATGTGTAGTTATTGAGTTTTTCAAAAGAAAATCTTAATCTGAAAAGTTTGTACTTACGTTTTCTAACAAATAAATGTAGAACTCAATAGTGACTACAGTTCTTCAGTAAATGTTCTGCTGTTTCACCACTATGGAACTTAAAAGCCTTCATATGCATGAAAGGGTATCAGCCAATTAATCGGGTGCTGACCTTATTTTGCTCCAAACAAACATCATTATAATGCCTTTAAAACCCCACTATCAATATATTAGTTCTAACAGAGTTGAAGATAAGGACTTAATTATACTTGCCATTCAATATATTCTAAACATCCCTGAAATCAAGCATTATGGTAAGTTGGAGCACAACATCCATTCTGTTTGGTGTATGCTGGTTACTCAGTGCAGGAGGGTATACCTTCATGTCAGTAACCAGTGGACTCTGCATCATTTAGTGCACAAATGTTCTCTGGTTCTGCAAGATAGACGGGTGTTAAGGGACTGTGGGAACAGGAGTCTAGCAAGTGCATTACCGTACATCTTTCACAAATGGCGAAATGACATGAGCAAAAAGAAAGCACTAGGGAGGCAGTGGATGTTCCACTAAGGAGGAACAGATCTATGAAGGCTTTCATTTTAGAGATTCCTCCATCCCATTCTAAGCTGATAAGCTGGGTGTTGAGATATGCCACCTGGAAAGATATATCTTGGAGGAGCTCTTAGATCTGAGGACATTTGTAAGGAACATCTTAAAGCTCTGGAGAATCATTCCTGCAGACTGAGTGAAGATTCCAATGCAGGGAGGAAACACTGAGCTCCACAGATGCCTGGTGATTGAAAGCAGCTAAACTTGTTCACAGATGGCATATATGACTTTATTCTGACTGACATTATTTACCAAGAGAGCCACTCTGAAATCACTGATTAACCAGCTCTTGCCTGACCGACTGAGAGTCCACTGGTTTCACTAGAGCCAGATTGCAGATTCTGGAACAGAAAAGCCACTAATCAGACAGAGGTCAATAGCCAAGCTGTCTCAGACTCTTATTACACCTGGGTTTTCATGAAACTCTGGGGTATATTTATATGTGAGTGACACCCTTCCCAGTCCTGTTACATACCTGTCTAGGAGTTTGGGGACGAAACACAAAAGGTAGTGCAAAGCTATTTCTTAACCAAGCTTAACTAATAATAAGCACAATGATACCACACATACATTCACTAATTCGCACAATGCAAATCACACACACTAGACCTCACGAAGCTTACACCATAACGACAGAGAAACTAATTCTTTCCCGTCTCCTTCTCTGGATTTTATGGTGGATGATAAGTAAAGTACCATCTGATATTGATTGAAATGGATCTTATAGATTAAATTCTTGTAATTCTAATCTCTCTAAAGGATGTAAATAACACCCTAGAGGGAACCCCTTCCACATTGTTACAAGTGAAAGAGATTTGTAGCCGCCTTGAAACAACGGGGTGAAATAATGTGGTAGAACTACAAAGATGACACAAAGAAGAAATTAAGGAGTTATAAGAGACTACCAGTCCTGTATCTGGTTGTACTGCGTGATGTTAGCTCATCAGCTACTCAATAGACATACTAGTTAGCGCTGAGTCTTAGTGTTTAGCCTAGCACTTGACTAGACTAGCTTAATCATAATAATAATAATAATCTTTCCTTTATTTATCACGTGTTACACAGTACATACATACATACAGTACAACTTGTGAAATTTATCTCTGCATTTAACCCATTCCTGAAGGAGCAGTGGGTGGCCCCTGTGGAGCGCTCAGGGAGCTGAGGTTTCAGGGTCTTGCTCACGGACCCACGGCTTGTTGTGTTGGGGGCCGGGCTTGAAACCTAGTCAAGCCCTGGGATGACTGCTCTTCCCACTGAGCTTAAGCCACCCCCTTAACCCATCCCTGAAGGAGCAGCTGGCGGCCCCTGTGGATCTTTAGGCAAGCTAAAGTTCATTATTGCGCTTAGCAACTCCCATAATCCCTCACGGCAGAGATATAAAATACTTGGGCGTGGTTTTAGAAGGCTTGCTTGTCGTAAAATAAGCTGTGGCTAAGCTAGCGAGTATGCTGCAGCTTATGTTAGAAATGACTAAAAACAACTAAAAAAGTCAAAGGATATGATTGTACTTTAAACTAAACTCATTTCTTATTTGAGAGAGACGTCCAGGTTGCAGTGAACCACACCCCTGGATCGGCCAATGTGTGGCGGCAGTTATATCAATCAGCCAATCCTCCTCTGGGCTGAGATCTTTCACTTATTGCATATTCCAAAAATATTGACAAACAGGTTGCTTCTCTAAATCAGAGAAGCAACTGGACTTCTCTGATTTAGAGAAGTCCAGTTGCTTCTCTAAATCAGAAGCTACTGGACTTCTTAATTGCTTCTGACTTAGCTTTCAAGCATTACCGTGACCTGAATAAGTAAGAACCTGCACAGACATAAAAGGTTAATCTCCTCTCTGATTAAAAACAACAATCAGAACCTTTACTTCGCCTTCAATCATCCACTGTTCCAATTTTTCTTCCGCATCATTAGTGTCAGACAGTGAGATGGAGTAGGGGCCAACTATAGAGGACACTCGTAATTCCAAGATGTACGGCCCAAGGCCCCATATATTGGATGACAAATTAGTTTTTATAAGGCCCAGTTGTTTAATGTTGCATGTCTGTTCAACTTTTTGAGAATTATGATTGAATTTTTCATTCGTAAATAGCAATAACCTACAAAGCTATGAAATAAAATTGATGACTTTCTTATTTGATCTATAGCTGGATGTTTTATAAGTATTTAATTTGAACGCCATGTTGGAAAATGACGACATGGACAATAGGAAGTCTCCAACGAACATTTTACTGGCCGTCAAGAGGGAAAGCTGCTATACATAGAGTTTTTGTTAATAGGAGATGTGTTGTTGTGTTAAAACTCTCAGAAGGCAACATTTTATTTTGCTTTCTATGTTTTTCATTGTGCTGTTTAGCCCTGGGTTTTACATTTGGATTTTAACTGTCCTTCTGACCATACCTATATTTCAAATTTATCATGCCAAGCTAAGCAGACCCTGACTCTAGAAATATAATTAACATCCATACATGAGGGTGATTTTGATCTTATGAAAATAGTGAATTAATTTTTTCTAAACATATCAAAACCAGTCCCTAACAAAAAAGTAAATAGCATCACTTCACAGTCTCCTTCTTCGACCCTCAGACTTTTCTACTATTAACAAGATTAATGCTTATATTTTCGACTGCAACTACTTACTCACTTCAAAGATGATATGTTACAATCTGGTCGTATAACTCCCCTTCCACTCTTGTTTTTTACCCTCCATTTTCTGCGGCTCATACACGATTTGGGTCACGGGGACAGCAGACTAGACTAAAAAGGGGTTTTCAGACGTCCTTCTCTCCAGTGACACTTTCAAGCCCAAGCCAGCTATATAGTCTATCCAGTGAGTTCTAGGTCTACCTCAGGATCTCCTCCCAGTTGGATGTGTCTGGAGAACCTCTAAAGTGAGCATCCAGGAGGCATCCTTATCAGAAGCGTGAACCACCGCAACTGGCGCCTTTTGATATGAAGGAGTAGCGGTTCCACTCTGAGTTCCAACCTACTCTCTGAGGCTGAGGTCTCCCTTCTTGTGTCTAGTGTGTGTTAACCTTTCCGTGTGTTTGTTGTTTGCCTCTCCATGTCTGCATGACTTACCAGGACGTGGCTAGTCGTTCACTCCTGCCAGAACGTGCCAGCTGTATGACCAGTAAACCTGAGATCAATGTCGTTCATTACTGCACCTGAAGACGGCTGCTTATAAAAGCCTGGCTCTGCAAACCAAACATTGTCAGGTTGTACATTTACTTTCATTGCATTCACACCCATGGAGTCACTAGCTTTTTCTGTTTTTTCTTTTTGAAGGTCTTTATTGGGATTTTTGTTGATTTAGTCTCTCCTGTGTTCAGTTTGAGTAAACCTGCTTCTTTGAGACTTGTCTGAGGATCCAGAACAAGGTAGTTGACTACCTTGCTCAAAAGATAGTATACTGTTCATTCTTCATTTTTTACTCCGCCTTGGTTTTGAATTCCTCAATTGAGTGTCCCAAAAACAAATTAGATTCTAACATATTGATGGATCAAGCTTGCCCACTTTGTAACTTCAGTTTACTACTAAATTAATTAAATAACGTTTTTGATTATTATTACATTTGAGACACTACCACAGTTAAAGATTTTTTTCCCAAAAGAAACTGATAAAGTCAACAACAAAATTTTCTATCTAGAGCTAGCCTAAAGTCCTTAAGGAACACGAGCAGGTCTGAGTGTTCCACAACCTAGATATAACGAGTTCAAGGCAAATGTAGGATTACGAATAATATGTCTTTCCTGACACCGTTCATAGAATAACGATGGAATCATGTGGCTACTGTTGGTTGGATTAAGGAAGCCACATGCTTGTGTTTTCTTAAATTTTTCAGTGAACCTGTCCAGCTGAGCTTGCCTCTCTGTTGGACTAATCTTCCCGCTATCATCACATTGATCCGTCGCCTCCTGTGAAACTATAAGGCTGTTAAGATGCAAATACAAAAAAAGCTTTGAGAGCATAAGGAAAGATTTAAGGTGAAATTGAAATAACTGATCACATATGTGTGTCTGTCATCGTGTGCTGAGTAGCAAACCTGTACTTTGAGGAAAAAAATATTCAACTCAATTTTAAAATCAGTTGAGAATGAATCCTTACCCCAAACGTGTAAAGAGGACCATATCTGGCATGTTAAAAAACATGAAAGAAAGACAATAAATAAATATATAATGAATCCTATTCTCATATAGATGTGATACAATTTTGGAGAACAGTCTAAGTCATTCTGAAGTTCTAAAAGGAAAGCAAATTGGTTCAACTAACAACCACAAAACTCCAATAATAAATAAACATACAGCTTAGGGCTGCAATATTATTTCTTCTATTGTTTTTATAAATGTATTTATTCATTACTTCAAACATCCCCACTTCTTGTCTGTGTTTTTAAAGTAATTTGGGATTTCTAGATGTTTCAGGTCGTTACATAGTCATATAGATCATGCTTAAAATGTTTACTTCTAGGCTCACCTCAAACACACAAATAATTCATTAGAATATTATTTCAATTTATTGTTTACTTGTGTTGAATAAATTAAATATCCAAAACTACTAATTACTACTATTACCACTAATGCATATTACTAATACGCATTAATATTATTTTTATCTTTGTAGTAAGGCACATGGATAGTAATTATTTTAAAGCGTGGCCAAACAAGAGCAACATGATGTAGTAGAAGAATAAGAATTGAATTAATAAGGAAATATAGATCATGTCAACAATAACTATGTTGCCTAAAGTTCCAAAGGTGGATAATTAACAAGGATATAGCAGATTAATACTTAATTAATAATTGCCCCATGATATATTTCCAAGAGAAAAAGAGACGCTGCAATGGAAATTAAACAAACAAAGGTGTCCATTTCATTCTCCTTTAATAATAATAATAATAATAATAATAATAATAATAATAATACATTCAATTTATAATGCACTTTACATTAGATGAGGATTTGCTCCCTCAAAGAAATACATTTATAATCGTTTATAACAACGATTTCTAGCACAACACGCTCATTGAAAAAAAACAGAGATTCTGACAAAATAAAAATATCTTATCATTTGCTTCAGTGGCAACAACTGGCTGTGCTTAGCCTTTTCATACTCAAATATAGGAGGTGAATATAATAAAATATTATAGCAGGGACTGCACAAAGACTTCAAAGACAATGTGTTCCCTTTGTTTTCCCAGATTAGATTCCTCTGCCTTGCCATCTTGGTAGAAATCCAATGTTCGTCTAGTTCATCCGCAATGGGATGCCTTTGGGTGCTTCAATTGTGATCATCATGAGACGGAACCAAAGCTATGCAAGACTAATACGTATCGTGAATTAGTAACCCATTTATATTTAAAGAGAAATTGGAAATTGTGCAGTTATATAGCTGAAGTCTTGACATGACCTTGAAAACAATTTCACAAGAACTATACGGTGGAATACCTTTGACTGGACAAATGACTTATCCAACCCTCAATTCAACTAACAGAGAATGAGGAAATGATGAATTATTTATTACAACCAATGCTGATAATTACTCAAAGAGTCTCTGCCCTGAGCAGCGGCATAATATATCCCCTCTTTGGAGTCTGGATACTGGTGGTGATGGCTGATGCCTCAGCTGAGGCTGATGAATGATGAGGCTGATGAAACTGCGAGGGCTAAGTGGAGATTGGGAGGTATAAGGTGCGTAAACCAGTAGCAAGCAAGAACTGGATGAATGGCGAGAGACATATTTAAACAGCAGCTGATGGTGATGGGCTAAGCATTCAAGTGAGAACAGCTGATATCAATTGATGCACCAGACCATGGAGCAGGTGTTTGAGACAGAGCATGTGCCAAAGGTGAGGATAATAGTGATATGATCATTACTGTGGCACAAATGTCTGAGAGGATAGTCTTTCTGACTGATAGATCTGCGTGACTAAATACAAAAACCATAAAGTGGAAGTTTTTGGTCAGGTAATCTCCTTGACACATGTAAATAACTAATATTGTTTGACTTTATTTTGCTCCATTGAAAGAGGTAAGAGGTAGGAGAGGGCATAAGCATCTTAACACGTTATGTCGACATGAGCACCTTCAGAAAATCCATGTAGTAACTACTGTTAAACAAGGCCTAGGCTTTCATCCCTCAAAAGCAATATATGCATAGAATTTCGACTAAATCGGATCAACGGTTGAGAAATTATGGCGTGACAGTTTTGGAAATAAAGCTCCCCCTGTTGGAAATATCTTCATCCAAATCGTTCCAGGGCTTCCACTCTCTAATGTGTTTGGTGTTTGAAAAATTTGAAAATGATCCATGAAATAGTTTTTATGTTATCACGTGGCCAGATAAGGCAAACAACCGAGTGGAAGAATAGTTATTGCTTACATTAGCTTGTAAAGGAGCTGTTGATACTAGCCCATAATCTCATGAAGCAAACAATGTCTATATTTCTCAAATAGTTAAGTGTGTAAAAGCAGTTCCATTTCATTCTCACACGTTTGAAAAAGGGACTAATAGTCTTCTAACTATATCAGCAACATCATCTCTTCCAAACCTGAGGCGCAGCTGATTGCTGTGTGCTTGCCTACTGTGGCAAAATCGACAACTTTTGGGTGAAACCAATCCCATAGACAGAGGGGTTTGTGATTTTTTTTTTTTTTATGATCTATGAAAAAAGTAAATTAATACTTTTCACTTATAATAAAAAACTGATCATAACTACGTGTTATGAAGAAAATAGTAAGAATACAATTGGTAGTTATAAAAAAAAGAAACAGATGCTTCAATGGGCATGACGCCACATATCTGTGCTCTTATATAACTCCTCTCGGTAGGCCGCAACACCTGAGCAGTGTGACGCCATGCCAGATGAAGTGAGTTAAAGACAAGTTCAATTAAGCTTTGCTCAAGAATATTTTCATTGAACAGAATTTTATAATTGGCAAAAATAGGACTGAGACACAAAATCTTATGGCCAAAACTGCATATGAACAAACATTGATATAAATCTTCTGACCGTACGATAACAAAAAATGTTTTGACTTTTAAGGTTCGTGATGTCTAATTATTCATTGATTTACTCATATACAGAATCTACATCCATTTCAAATTTGTTAAATGGTTTTCATGGAAAATATATATATATATATATATTATATGTGATTAATAATTACTATGCATGTCACTCATTTGTCTTACCGGCCTAAAATAAGCATTTCAGATAAAAGTTTATATTTACATTCTTACCAAGAAATAGACAGTGGGAGTGACAAAAACTCACTGTTCTCACTTCAAGAACAGTGAGAACAGAGAAAATCTCAAATTTCTACATATGTCTCTATTAATCAAACGAGCGACAGCTACTTAGTGATCTCAACCAGCTCATCAGGCATATTTCACAATCTAGGTCAGAATCTCTTAAAAATGCTGTTTTAGTTTGTCTCTCCCGTTTCCCTTGTGCATTACTTCTACGTTTCGGCTCAGCTCACAAAACCACCACAACCCAGGTGAATTCAGCATGGTGTCCAGCATTTACACGGTCCACTCTGTGTTTTTTTCTGTTTCTTGATATGATAAAAACTAACAACTATATTACACTCTCAGTTGTCATTGTTTTGCGCAAACACAAGAGAATTTTTGGACCACTTATATGCCTCTATAGCTAGTCAAAATTTGTCTGTGTAAACGGGTGAAAACATGATAGCACCGGCAAACAAATGAGCAAGCTCATCTGTTAAGGGTGCGCAATCTAACGTGCAAAATAACATGCACTTTCCATTCAGTAAGTTTACCTTAATGAATATGCAGGCATTTCTTTCCGAGTGTGCAAAATACTGGGAGGAGTCAATGCAAATGGATCAATTTAATACTCGCATGTGATTTACAAAACATGAAAAGAATTGGGGTAGATAGATTATGTCTGTATTTAATACATTTGAAAGGAATGTGCTAATGTGCAAACACAGATTTGCATAATGGAAAGCCAGTTCTGTTGTTTGGACCGCACTGGAGAAGCATTACTACTATATTACTATTACAGCCCAGAAAAAAATGCCCAGATTGTAGTTGTCTGCTGTATGTTGCACAGGATTGCCGAACGTTACGGGTTTGAGCATGATGCCATGGACCTGGAGGAAGATAATGACCACCGGCCAACTGTGTGACTCTACGTTCTTTTCCCTCTCCATACTGTGGCTGCTCCATTGTGGTACTGCTTGGATTGAGGAACCGAACCACTGCCTGTACCGATACCTCTTGCCAGAGCATTGATTGCCATTCACAGACTGGTTCCTGCATTGACCAGCGTCCTGGTGTGCGTTACAATGGCCTGAGTGCCTCGACTGAACGTGGAGCTACACGGAAACAACTCTCTCCTCTTGAGCAATGGATGAATCTATCTTCAAATGCTGCAGACGTATTGTTTTGCTGCTGAAATAACTCACTATCAATAGTAAGTTCTCATAAATTCAGCGCTTTTGAGACTCTGAAAGGTGCCTGCTGTTTTGGACTGAGCAGAGGGGTGTGGCAGTTATTGCCGAACTTCTGATAAAGATTGTTCACCAAAAAGAAGACAAATATTTATTTTATTTATTATTTTTAATCAAATTGTATGTAAAGCTTTTCTTTCAGCCCATCGTTTTGCTTATCGCAGAGATAATCTGCACCTGCTGCTCATTAGTGGTCAGAGGCATGTCTTCCAGCAACTAACCAAGGTTTTATCATAAAATATTTTTTCTTTTGTTATTCTTCTTATATCATGCCATCTTCTCTTGATTCCATATGTTGTCCTTCTTGTTTTACAACAGCATTGACTCTCTCGCAGATACTCTACCAGATCACGTTTCTTTCAGTAATTATCAGATTTCACTGGTGTAGCTCTAAGATATGTTTATTTCCCTCTTCCACTAACACGTCCAATTTCACGGCATTACATTTCATTTTGTGCATGCAATCACTATTCCCTCAATCCCAACTCTGAGACAGAAACCGTTAACACGCGCAAAACCCTCGTTTACATAGTTCCTCCTCTTTAGATTTTTTATCTAGTCTACTACTTCCTACCTCCAGCCTTTTGACGAGTTAGCTATGGTAATTGCCACCTTGCTGAGGAATTTATGTCAGGCTCATTGAATGCTCACCTGTTGCATTTAAAAATATTCTCAAAATTCATAAAAAACAAACAAACAATGCACATGAATAAAAGATTGTATGAATTCTTAAAAGTAGCAAAAAAATAACACGCATTAGCTGGACTTGAATTCACTTGAATTTAATCTTCCCTTAATCGTAAGGAGACCACCGAAAAATGAAATTATCTCATGGCAGTTTATCAAAGTGCTTAAATATGTTGCAAGCAACCTCTGGACTTTCTTTTAAGGAATTTGTTTTATTTCATACACTGAGATGGATTTGACTACATGACTGCATTCTGATCCCAACAACTGGTCCTGTTTCTTTCAAGTGGCGCCTCAAAGGGGATTCCCACTGCATCTTCAGGGATGGGTCAAACGTAGAGAAATGATTTCACTATGTTGTACTGTTTATGGCTTTATATGATAAACAAAGGATACATTATTATTATTTTACACACTTCATCCGTGGTAAACACAAGGACATGAACATGCGCCACAGTGCACATGAAGTGATGATGCTGCAGACTGTGTTCCTTGCTTTGCTGCACCTCTCCGACGAAAACACTAAATCTTCCTAACTGTCCCATTCCCTTTCAATTACATGTTATTTTCATTTATCTGCTGACGAAAAGTCACCAATCACACCGAGACAGCTCTATATTTAATTTACTCCTGCAATGTCAAGGACAGTCGGCTAGTGCCGTCAGATGACGATTTATCTCCTCTTCCAAACATAAGCTGAAGACCTACTGTGTGATCAGTTATAATTAGAATAGTGATTTGTATTAGATTATATCAGTTACAATTAGCGGCAATCTAGCAGGCATCTTTTGGTGCTATCATCAATACATCGAAGTGAAACCCACAGCAGACATGGATGTTTTTCAGCCAAATTAATCACTCTCACTGAGTACTGATAGCAATTGGACACAACCTTTTCTGCAATATTTATCTGACCACCTCTCTGCTAATGTAAGATGGTGGATGTAACTAATAATAATAATGATAATATATTATTATCAATAAGTATGATAATGTCCCCGTCAGAAGTTTCTCTGAAAAATGAAATTAAGGATGTGATTCCTTTACATTGTAACCATTTTAATTAGAATTAATTCTCATTCTCATACTTGATTTCCCACAATTCAAAGTGGATTTTGATTGCATTAATTGATACGGGTATTTTCACTCTTTTTTTCCAGTAAAAATATGTGCTCCAAACCATCAAAAAACTACAACTTGCACCGATAAGTTTTTGACATCAACTAGGCCAACGCTGTCGTGCCCAACAGTAAGCGTATATCACGGAAAAACGGCCAATCCCCTGCAGCGTGCAAGCAACCCCCCTGATTGAACTCCTCATACGCCTTCTTACATGAAATAATTATGAGTAAAATATAATATAAAAAAATATGACATTACAAGATAGATTTGCTCAAGTCCATTCATATTCACTAAATTTGGACTGAATTAGACCAATAGTTGGGAAATTATGGCCCGCAAAATTTTGCAGATTAAGCTCCCCCTAGTGTCAGATGTATATTTCTGATTGATTTTGGGAGAGGTTGAGTGTATATACACAACATTTCCCATAATCAACCCTGCTCTTCCACCCACTAAGGTCTGTTTTGTTATAAAATTTGGAAATGATCCATGAAAAAGATAATTTGCGATAAATCAATAATGGTAGTTATTGCGTTAACAGGAAGGTCTTGCGGGCTGTCCATTTAGCAGGGTGCAGAATGTTTCCAAGTGATCAGACCGGTGCTACAGATTAATTTCAGTATTTCTGCGAAGTAGCAAAAATATTTATTTTTAGTCAGTTTATCACTACATAGATGTGATTTCGTCCTTCTAACACACCCTCATTGTTTGGCAAATGCAAAATCAACAGTATCCAAATAAATCATAATTAATCATAACAAGAAAAATATCAAATATGCATGGATATACATTATAACACTACCTCTTAGACTCAGATTGTGTGGGTCAATTAAGCTTTTTGCGGTGGTCGCCTCGATAAAGTCGTCGATGAGCAGACAGGTTTCTTCCTGCAGGGAGGACTCCTACCGTCAGAGGTGTGAGATGAGGAGAAGTGGCATAGTGCAGCAGATAATTTAACTATCAGAACGTCTAACGACGTCCGTTAGGTTCCACGTAGGTGCGCTCCATCTTCGTCTTCTGAGGATTAGTGCGTGCATATCTGACCAAAGCCGGACTGGTCCCATCACAGGGATCTGACAGATATTTTGAAAATATGTTCGGGGCTCTTTCATGTCAGGGAAAACATAATTGGGAGCAGTAGCGGGCGGGATCATGCTCACATATTCGTACAGTAATGTAATGCTGTGTTGGTTACTATGAGCCATAGGGTGACGATATCTGTTTTCTGTCCAACAGAAAAAAATACAAGATATAATTACACATTATCATGATAATATATGTATGCTATGGTACATAATCTGAATTATGTACCATACCACAAATGAATTCATGTTATAGACACTTGGGCCTTAATATAATAAATGATTGTCGGGAAGTAGCTTTTTAGAGGACCCAAGTGTAGAACACAGACAAGGAGATTGAAGACGTTTCAGCAGGTTTATAAAATATATAACCAGGTAGATGGGTTTGTGATGAGGCGGCGCGGCTGACGGAGGTAGCGAGGGAGAAGGAGTAGGCAGACGTGGAATCTGCTGGGGCAAGGCCACGGCCGTGACAATTATGACATGATCAGAAACTACACCAGTACTTATGTTAATAGTATTGGATTCGATCAAGCCATTGAATGATCAGATAAGGCTATTAAACCAAGATTTAGGTTGGCCACTTGAAATTGTTTCCTTTTTTGCGGCTGCTGGAGATCTGGTATAATTTATATTTTAAATTTGAGTGATATGTGGCTTGAAACAGGGTCTTTGGTGTCCATGGTGGCGATGACGATTTCCTGACTTTTCAGGGATATTATGAATTAATGATTGAAAGATTAATGAATGAAATGGGGGGGCCGCATCCTCCTCTGTGTTCCAGCTGTAACGTGAACTCTTTTGGACCCTTTATCTGGCTGACACACTCAGTAGGAAACAAGCTTTGAGGTAAAACGAAAGTATTTTTTATTCTTCAACACAGAGTTGATGTTTACTCTGAAGTGTGTCGGTCAACTAGTCTCATTTGTCATTACTGATAACCATAAGCTCTAAGAGATTGTACAAAGTTCTCACAATATACTTCCTAATCATCTTGCAAAATTAATTAGTTAGCCATAAAATTATTCCAGACACTTCAATTGGAATGAGGAGATTACTCTATCGGATCAATAAACATACAATCATCTGCTCAGACATCTTGAATCACCACATGAGTAGTATTAATTGATGCTTGAAATCTGGAAATAATTAAAACATTTTCTCCATCTGTTTTTGGGAGCATCGTAACAGGATATTTTACAAGTAATCTCTTTAATGTTAACTCTCACATTGATGTCATATTGCCGTCAATTCATCCTTTATTTATCACATACAGCCATACACAGTAGAACATAGTGAAATAATATAAAGTGCCAAGGGAGCTAGGGTTTCAGGGTGTACTCAAGGACCCTACAACATGTAGATCCGGGTGGGATTTGAACCAGCTACCTTCTGATTGGGAGATGGCTGCTCTACCCACAGAGCTATAGCCGACCCAGTAACCGGACGCAATTGATATCACAGTGGTTTCATTCGGAGTTCGATGGATATTCAAGAAAAAAATATATATTTCCATCCCGCCAGTTTTTCTTTAGGATTTCACTCAGTAACTTTTTAAGACACCTACCTAAATCAGCACAGTTTCAGCTACAGATTGATAATCCGTGCGAGCGTGTTGTATAATTATCTGTTATCTCACTTTATAAAATAGTCCGAGATACCCATCATTTTAAGAATTCTTCATACACCAGATCTGACTTGGATTTGTTGTGGACCTTATGGCGATGTCATCATGTCACTTTTGTCAGCGCTCCCAACATTCAAAGCTTTTTTTATACAGAGATAACGCACCAATGCCTCAGTGAAGACCCTTCTCAAAGATGTCTTTGTTTGTTTACACTGAAAAAAACATCAGTCCTGGGCCGTTGTGTCATTTCGAATAGCGAGCCAGGGATCAGCGAGCAAAAGGGATGTGATGTTGTGTTGTATTGCATATGCAACGGGCTGTATTTTCTAACATATTTAAACATGGAAATAAAAACCCCAATACATTAGAGTCTCATTCATCCAGGTCATGGTAATGCTTGAAAGTTAAATCTGAAGCAACAGGTAAACCTAAACAGAAGTTCTGTTACTTCAGATTCAACTTTTAAGGATTAATGGACATTCACTGTTGTCCTCTACTCAGGGGTTAGGGATGCAATGTCTTCCTATTTGAAACATTTTTGATTTCTACATTTCTTTTTTACTCTGACTGTTAGGAGCCACTTTAAAGTATTCCGGTTGTGAGTGATTACGTCTTCAAAACGTCACAGCCCCAACTTCCTTTCCACCCCATGTTGTGAGGTTACTACCTCTGCTGCCATCTCAGAGTCGAAACAACTCAGGATCCCCGCAGTCTCCATTGCATTTATATAGGAAGTTCTACTAGGCCCACATGAAATTGGAAGTCTGAAGAGGAAAAATATGTTCATATTTTTGTGAGTAATACTGAAAACAGACACAAACTAAATTTAACAGAACCATTTGGCAGTGGTTAACAGTGCTACTTCACAGCAAGAAGAAAACACCTCTGTGCGGAGTTTACGTGTTCTCCCCGTACCTGCCAGTGATCTCTCCGGGAACTCCGGCTTCCTCCCACAGTCCAAAAACATGCAATATAGTTGAATTGGTTGCCCGTAGGAGTGAGTGGTTGAATGTCTCTATGTGTCAGCCCTGTGATGAACTGGGGACTTGTCCTGGGTGTACCCCACCTCTCGCTTGATGTCAACTGAGATAGGCTCCAGCCCCCCACGACCCTGAACAGGATAAGCGGTTGATAATGCATGAATGAATTGGGTGGTAATAAATACATTTACTGCCAGTATATAGAGGAACATATTCAAAGAGTACACTCGGATACAGCTCATGCCACTACAAATCCAATCCAGGATCAGAAATAAATGTATTTTGATGGTGAATCATGGCTGGCAAAACCGAAGGGGCTGTGGCTTTAAATGTGATTTGTTGGTTTTGGCTACATTTGGTTTCTCCGCCAGGTTCCTTAATATTAATGATGAACAATATAATCAATTTCAATGACCCAATTTTCGTGAGCACTTATCTGACCCAATCCACATGGAGAAAGGCAAATCCAGCTCCTGGTCACGGTGTCAGAAAATTGGAGAAAACGAAGAATTATAAACAAAGAAACCAAAAATAAGTAAAGGAAACTAAAACCGAAGTCAGTCGGTCCACACCTAGTTTATCACAAGGGATTAAGGTGGGCGGGGGTTCTAAGAAGATATAATTTTGGTTTCCTTGAATGCACCATCCTTTTGACATGAGTTTGGTGTTCAGTTCAATGCCTGACTGGTCTTTTTTAGTCCCAAGTTTTTTGCTTCCCACCAGTATATATTTCTAGGAGTTATGTGATGAAGATCAAATTGTCTTAGTTAGGTTCAAATTTCATTTACTGGAAAAATCAATTGTCGTATCACCCTTTCCCCTGACTAACAGAAGGTGGTAGATATGATTGTCCATGCATAGACTACCTATAGAGCTACCAAGATATTAATGTAAACATACATATTTTTTACCCAAACAACTGGCTGTTGTGTTTTATAAAAAATAGTTTAATTTAAAAAACTAAATTCACTGTTCCAAACTCTCCTTGAGGGTCTGCCTGGCTCCATTGAATATATCTTATTTATCTGAATAGCGCAGTTTTCTAAAAACTGCATACACAAGGCTAAAAAGGTGTATATGCTTATTATTTATAATAGAAAGAAATGAGTGAAGTTAACTGACCCGGAGTCTGACCTGAACGTAGTCTATTAAAATAAAAATGGCCCTGCCTTGGCCGCCTGTCCCGGGGGGGCTGCAAGCCTCTAATCACAAATCCACAAATCATTAAATGGTAGAATATCATTAGTGCTTTGACTCTTGCTGAAGTCGGCAGTTTATTTTAGGTGTCTCAGGTGCCCCTGGAAATTCGCATCCCCTGGGATGCCACAACTCGGGGTTGCCATTAGGGTCTGTATAAAGACAGCAGCTGGGAACTCTGGTCCTTTGAAACCTGTGAATATTATATTAGCTGCTTCTTTGTTGCTGAAAAGGAAAGGTTGTGTCCATCACCCTGACTGGAGAAAAAGGTGTAATTTTAACATTTAACACTATAACATATCATTCCATTACAGTAGTAGCAGGGAGAGAACTAACTCTGCCCTTTTTGAAACAATGGCTCTTTGACTTTGACCGCAGCAGACATTCACACTGATCAGCCATTGTAATGTAACCTACAGGGGAGAAAGATAAGATAAGGTAAGATAAGCCTTTATTATTCCCGAAACGGGGAAATTGCAGGTAAGCTGTTGTCCACCTATTGGGCGTTTGGCGTTTTGATCCCAGGCACTGCAACACAAGGCTAAAAAGGTGTATATGCTTATTATTTATAATAGAAAGAAATGAGTGAAGTTAACTGACCCGGAGTCTGACCTGAACGTAGTCTATTAGATACTCGTCGAGTTATGTTTGAGTAAGAAACTGGACACATACTCACTCCTCGGGCAACGTACAGGAGATAAACTTGCTGTGTTGTACAACAAGATGTATTTATTTGACAATTAGAGCTTTTTTCTGATATCTTAGATAGATAGATAGATAGCCTTTATTAGTCCCACAATGGGGAAATTGCAATATTACAGCAGCAGAGCATGTTACAGAGTAAGAATAACACAGAGTAAGAATAACACAGAGTAAGAATAACATCGTGTTATGTGCAATTAAAATAAATTAAAATAAATTAAATTAAAATTAAACGTTGTGTGCAATTAAAATAAATTAAAAGGTAGATGTGTGTAAGTGTGTGTGTAGTTGTTTAGGTTTGTGTGTTGCTAACAGTGCTGGTTGTGGAGTCTGACTGCTGCAGGAAGGAACGATCGGCGATATCGCTCCTTCACACACTTGGGGTGAAGGAGTCTGTCGCTGAAGGAGCTCTCCAGTGCAGAGATGGTTTCCTGCATGGGGTGGGAGACGTTGTCCCGGAGAGATGACAGCTTGGCCATCATTCTCCTGTCTCCCACCTCCTGCACCGAGTCAAGAGGACATCCCAGGACCGAACTGGACTTCCTGATCAGTTTGTCCAGTTTCCTCCTGTCAGCAGCTGAGATGCTGCTGCCCCAGCAGACCACTCCATAAAAGATGGCCGAGGCGACTGCAGAGTCAAAGAAGGTCTTCAGGAGCGCCCCCTGCACTCCAAAAGACCTCAGTCTCCTCAGCAGATACAGTCGGCTCTGACCCCTTTTAAAGAGTGCCGTTGAGTTGTGGGTCCAGTCCAGTTTGTTGTTCAGGTGAACACCAAGGTACTTGTAGGACGTGACCATCTCAACGTCCATTCCCTGGATGTTCACCGGTGTGTGGGGGGGTGTGTGCCTTCGGAAGTCCACCACCAGTTCCTTGGTTTTACCCGCGTTGATCTGGAGGTGGTTCCACTGGCACCAGTGCGTGAAGTCCTGCGTCAGTCCTCTGTACTCCTTGTCGTCCCCGTCTGTGATGAGACCGACGATTGCAGAGTCATCAGAGAACTTCTGCAGGTGACACGTGGGTGTGTTGTAGGAGAAGTCTGCAGTGTAGAGGGTGAAGAGGAACGGAGCCAGGACCGTTCCCTGTGGGGCCCCCGTACTGCAGACAACCACGTCCGACACACAGTCCCGAGTCCTCACATACTGTGGACGGTTGGTCAGGTAGTCCAGGATCCAGGATGCCAGGTGCTCATCCACTCCGGTCAGTTCCAGTTTGTCCCTCAGAAGCGTGGGCTGGATGGTGTTGAAAGCACTGGAGAAATCAAAGAATGTGATCCTCACGGTGCTTCCAGGCTTCTCCAGGTGAGAGAGAGCTCGGTGAAGAAGGAAGATGATGGCGTCGTCCACCCCGGTCTTAGACTGGTAGGCGAACTGAAGGGGGTCCATCGACAGGCTGACCACCGGGCGGAGATGACCAAGGACCAGTCGCTCTAGAGTCTTCATCAGGTGGGATGTTAATGCCACCGGCCTGTAGCTGTTGAAGTCCTTCGGGTGCGGCGTCTTGGGGACAGGTACCACACAGGAGGTTTTCCACAGGAGTGGTACCTTCCCCAGCTTCAGGCTCAAATTGAAGACGTGCTTCAAAATCCCACACAGCTGGTCTGCGCAGGTCTTAAGGAGCCTGGAGCTGATGCCGTCCGGGCCCGTGGCCTTCCTCACCTTGATCTTCCTTAGCTGATTCCTCACCTGGAGTGTTGTGAGGGACAGACTGGTGCAGGGGGGCTGTGTGTTGGGGGGGTTGGGTGGTGGGGTGGTGATAGCTAGGAGGGGGGGCAGGGTGTTAGGTAGAGCAGGGGGATGTGGCTGGGAGTTCTTTGTAGTGGGAGAGGAGGTGGCGGGGGGGTAGTGCACTGAGGAGGGTGAGAGGGGTCCCTGCTGTGGGAGTCGGGCTGGAGGATTGAGGGCAGATGATTGGTCGAACCGGTTAAAAAACTGGTTCAGGTTATCTGCCCACTGTTGGTCCCCTGCAGCTTGGGAGTTTGGCCCTTTGAAGCCTGAGATGGTTTTCAGGCTTCTCCAAACACCACTGATGTTGTTCTGCTGCAGCTGGTCCTCCATCTTCTTCCTGTAGGAGTTCTTCCCCTCTCTGATCTTCCTCCTCAGTTCCTTCTGCACAACCTTCAGCTCTTCCTTGTTGCCTGACCTAAAGGTCCTCTTCTTCTCCTTTAGGAGGACCTTTATGTCCGGACTAATCCAAGGTTTGTTGTTGGAGAAACACCGTACAGTCCTGGTGGGTACGGTGTTCTCCTCACAGAAGTTGATGTAGTCCGTGATGCAGTCGGTAAGGTTGTCGATGTCCTCCCCGTGAGAGTCACAGAACTCCTCCCACACGGTTGTGTCAAAACAGTCCTTCAGAGCCTCTTCAGTCTCTTGGGACCATTTCCGCACTGTGCGGGTCACGGCTGGTTGCCTGTGTACGATGGGTTTGTACACTGGCTGGAGACGAACCAGATTGTGGTCTGAATGGCCCTTGTCAGAGGAAAGGATATAGTTGGCAGCTAGTGGACTTCTCCCCGCCTTAATGTCATATATTAGAAATTGTATAAAGAATTGTAAGGAATTTGAGCATGACTTGTGATGGCCAGACAACTGGGACAGTTTTCCTTCAGAACTACAGTTCCTTTCGGGTGTTCCTAATCTTCGGTGGTTTAATCTACCAAAGTGCTCTATGGAAGGACAACTGGTGAATCTGTAGACAGAGTCATAGGCCCCTCAAGACGGTGTCTCCTTCGCAGATCTTTTGGGTTCACGCAATAACTCAGTCTATTTCATCAAAATTTTTCAGATTTTACACGCCAAAAGTGCGAGGAAAAGGTAGGATAAATTAAGGAACATAAGGTGAGCTTTATCTCCCAAAAGTTTTATGCCATATTTTCTCAACCCTTGGTCTGATTTAGTCCAAAGTTGGTGAATATAAATCAGTTTTAAAATTTGTACTGAAGTGTGTGGGCTGGAGGGTTATTTCTGCAAAACCAATGGAGTGGGAGAAATATTTAATGGTATCTGCTCAATATGGAAGTCTATTTTAACTAGTTAGGTCTGTCTTGCTAGGTTCAAATGGGTAAACAAAAGTGTGTTGCAGAAATATGTAAAATCGATACTTTCTTGTTATCCCAGCAAAATGAAAGTAACTGCATTTTACATTCATTGCCTTTTTCTAGTCTGAGAGTATATTAGGTGTATCCATCAAATGAGAGGAATCATGGAATTAAAATCAGCCTGTGCTGCGAGCGGATAATCCAAGAATGCACAAGGGTAGGTCATGTGTTGAGATGCACACACAAACATAGACACACACAAAAACGTACACACACAAAAGCTTTTAATATCAATTCCATCACCATTTCACCCTCGGCCTGCCTTATCTATTGAAGGGCAGTTCCCGTGAGGAACCCGGCACGAAGTCAAGGATAACACAGCTCGTAATTCCCAGGACAGAAATGATACAATTCCAGTTAACAGTCTGTGGCCCATAACGACATTGCGATGCCTTTACAATTCTGGAATCATGCGTGTCTGGTGTAAGATCATACTTCATTCTTTCGGTTTTGGTCTCTGTGGCCTGACACTCGCTGTGTGAGGCAATAAGATTCAGTAAAACGTAAATCCCAGTCCACCATGGCGATTACACCCATGCTAATAGGGTGAGTTAGATATTGATAGAGGTCACACAGTAAAACGGTAAAGTGTTTTTGTGTACTTAGAACCCACGGGAGAGAAGACACACTAAAAGGAAGTGAAAGTGCATCCTTGTCATTTCTTTATAGGCAGGATCTGAAACAGATGACGGAACATCAGGAAAATACAAATAAACAGAAACAGTGCCACCTGTATTACCAATATGACAGTCTTCAAAGGGACGCAATGGAGTTGAATACAGTTTTCATGACATTTTATCTAATTCATTTAGTGTCAGTGGTAGGTTTGAGTTGGCAAAATCAATTCAAAATCTCTTAAAAACATGTTTTGTGTATGAAGCTCACTGCATCAGTTCAACTGATCCCGAAGAAGTACTGCAAATATCAGCAGACTGAATGGGCTTCCTGTCTAACGAACTGCAAAGCCCTCCCGTGCCTCCACGAAGTCAATAAACCAATAATAATACAATCTATGGTGCATAAAGATAAATGTACCTTTACACAGGTATGCCTTTACTCAAAGACATGAGTATTAATGTCTTAAGCCAAGAACACAAAAACTCTGGATTAAATAAACTTTAATTATCCACCTTAAAACATTAAGTTTTTTCTGTGTTAACAGCATCTTTTTCTTGTTATTTCAGAAATACAGATGAAAAATTATTTTCTCATATACATTGTATTTCCATATAATCTGCTTTACAATGTTGAGGGCTGATCCTCAAAATAAAAGAATTGTTAAATAGTTAATTCACCTAGAGGATAGATGTGTAATACAACCTGAAACAACAACATCAATAAAAATTTTACTTTCTGCATGTTTTGCTTTATGATGTGTGACATTGACTGAAAAAATACATACAGTATGTTTACTATATTTACTTGACAAATTGTAAATTTTTAAATTACTCTGCAATATAGGATTTAATTTGCTTTCATGTATATGATTATATTTTATGACAAACATTGGGTTACACTAGTAGGCACAAGTCAGTATAAAAGCAAGATATTTAGAACACCATTATCGTTTTAATGAATATATTCTTCTTTCTTAATTTGACATCTGCAACACATTAGATTGCAGACCCTTACTTTTAACATCAGTACCTGTCTGGGTATGAAAGCATTATTTGTTATTGTTTTGAAAGAAGAATTCTCAGCCTCGTTTGTTAAACTGTCCAGGTTGTCCACTATAATATTTGGCACTTCATAATGTGCCCAACGTTTTCCTCAGGCGCATTATGAACCAGCAAACTGGATTGATTATGGGAAAGGTAGTTGTATATTTCCGACACTAGCGGGCGCTTTATCTAAAAAAGTTTTTGGGCCATAAAATTGTCACCATTGGTCCGATTTAATCAAAATATGGTGCATATGAATCAACTTGAGGGTTTCTATCTTGTATATGTCACACTTACTCCATTAAATCATATATTACTGACTAGGGGGAGCTTTTCTTTAATAAAAATCATTGTTTTTTGAACATATCTTCACATTTGTTTTGAGGAGTATAGGAGTTCAGTCGGCACAATTGCTTGTACAACGCAGGGGAATGGGGGCTTTTCCGGGTGACGGCGTAGGTCTACTTACATAAAGCATCATGATACTACCACAAGTTATCTCTGAACCTCTACCAATGCAATGGTCTTATCCGGTGTTTTTTTCCGTTCATCAACTTTACCAGTCTCTGCTCACAGTATCATATATACATTATTTACAAAATTCAAACAAGCTGATAGGTACACCTAGAGATTTACTGTTTCCAATATAATTTGTTTTACAGAGCTTAAACATTTTTGGAATCAGGGTTTTATACTAAATACTGAAACAAACTCGGCTGCTTATGTACTTATCACAGCTGAAGTAACCTAGATAAGATATAGGGGCTAATGCCAAACTTGTTGCTTTTATATATATATATATAAAAGCAACAAGTTATATATATATATATATATATATATATATATATATATATATATATATATATATATATATATATATATATATATATATATATATATATATATATATATATATATATATATATATATATATATATATATATATATATATATATATATACATATACACACACACACATCTCCCACCTGAAGCTAGAAGCAGGTATTATCTCTTGACGTACAAAGTCATTTTACAGAATGGCCCAGGACAAGCTGGCTCGCGTTATAACCCATAGCCGATATCTCTGTAAAATAATGCACGACGTGTTGGACATTACATTAACACTGTTGCTTGTCAACATCCTTTTGATGACATCATTTATTTAATTATTGAAGCTCAAACTCTGACCACGACTTACAAACTGCACCTGTACACCACTCAATACCGTAAACAGCGAGCGCCTTCCTGCCATTCTGCTCCGGCCAGTACAAGCAAATATAACCTGTAATCTCATTATGGGAACTGTTAAGCAGTGATGCATAGCAAGCAAGCACTGACATGTACATACACACACAGGAAGAACTTATTTCGTTGTCTAATGTGACATCATAGTCACGTACTAATAAACTCAGTGAGGATGACTCCCTTAATATCAACATAACAATCTTTGGTTTGTCGTCAGTCAAAACCCTTCGGGAGAAAAGAGGTTGTGCTTAAGAGGTTTGGATAGTGTAACACTGTCCCTTGCATCCGTCAGCACCCATAAAGCGCCAGCAGAAGACTGACTAGCTAAACAAGGTTGCCTCCCTTCTCGCTCTATGCAAATTCACAGCTTTGATGTTGAACCAACAGCACGAGAAAGGACAGAGTGTGGAAGACGAGAAGGGAGAAGGGGAGGAGAAGAGAGGAAGATGATGAGATGGGCTGGTTTTTAATCAGCATCTGGATCTAATGAGGACCTATGTTAGCAAAACAACATGGCTAAGCTGCCGACTGACCCAAGCAGATTTTCAAACATTATTCATTACTGAAGAATTAAAAAAGAAAAAGGCTACTAGATGTTGTTTTCACTGTTCTTCAATGTTGTTATTGGTTGGACAAATCTGCTTATTTGTCTAGAGAGAGATGTAAGACAATGCAATACAACTTCACAACCTCACAATCATGAGCCCTGCTGCCGGTCAAAATCTTTTAAACCAAATGTTGCTACCTCAATTGCTTTGTCCTTTTGTTGGCTATGAATTCTATAAAAAAAGCACTAAATGGAAGCTAATTAAATTGCCTGTGTATATTATTAACTCCCGTTTCCATTAAGTAGCTATTATTGTAATGGCAAAGGGGAAAATGGCTACATAGAGATATTCCAACACACTGAATCACGTGTAGGTGCACTAGCACACACATCACACATCATCATCTTACCATATCAGGTAATTGTTACTGGCAGTTTTTTTTTCATGAAAAGTAAGAACGATTTGAATGGAAGCTGCTAAAGCAGATGCAACTGATACTGTAAATCATTGAAATTTAATTGAAGAATTAATGATAGGAGAACTCAATTTCCTCCTGGCGGAGTGCAGTGCAGCCATGCGAATGTGTTATGAATGCCACCCATACATATCTGACGTTAGGGAGGGAGATAAAGACGTGACAAGCAAAGAGATGCGTGCAGCAGCAGTAAACTGATGGAGAATGCTGCTGACGTATTGCATACATCAGATGAATTAAACAACAGACATGAATTAATTTATTGTGCAACAATAAGGTACCAGATATGTCACATTATATAACATAGACAGAGGCCATGTTAGTACAATTAACTGACAAGTTCACATGAATCTGCTCCGTCATAGAACAGCAATCATCTTTACTCAACTCATGTGCCGATGCTTGTGCAAATGGATGGAATAAATCTAAACGAGACAAGCAAACATCTAATAGGCTAATTTATGGTCTGCTGCAGCTTGCTTGTCAATCAGCTTGAGATATAAATGCATTAGTCATCATCTTCTTTCTAAGCATAGCACATAACTATTATATAATTGCTATCAGAATCCCTCTACTGCATTTTCATCAATTAACATAATTAAATAGGATTAAACAAAATCTAAGAAATATTAATTAAGAAGTTGCGCCCTAATCTTGCAAAATGTTAATTAAACAAGCAGGTGTACTGAGTCATCATCGCTTAAGACACAAATTACACCCCCTCAGCACTATTGATGCTATCTAGGGTACAAGATCAGTGGACAGGAAGGAGGATAATGAAGACAAGAAAACATCTAAATCATACCGTCTTTAATAATGCTAAAGTAACTCAAACCACTGTTTGCTCATACGGTCTCAGTGTGGTTCTCAGAGTTTCTCTACAGCTTGAAGATGGTGGTTGGCTTTAGCTTTTAATGGATTGTGGTATCTTCCAACGAGACCAGAGCAGCAGATCTTAAAGGGTCCTCCACGTTCCTCCAAAGTGTGAGACCATGGGTAGGACTTGTTTGTCCAGCACATGCACAGAGCAACAGTTGAGAAATGATTTTGGAGATTAATCTCCCCTTAGTGTTAAAAATGTAAAACTGACCTTTTGCAAAATCAATGCAGGTCTTTCTCAAACGAAGGTCTATGTGGGTATACAATTTGAAAATGACTAAAGTAATAATTATTGGGTTCTTGTGTTCACCCGGAGGATCTGTGGTGGAAGTGATGACAATCCCATAATATCCCAGACTTTCTGCGATTAGAAATATTGGTTCCATGAAGGGGTGGACTGCAACAATGTTCAGTTCGGTGGTACTTTGGTGGTACTCCAGATAACATTCAAATTAATGACGGAGCTCAACATTTCTCCGTAGAACATGGCCAAAACATTACTATGCCTCTCCCGACTTGCATCTCTTCCCATAGTGCATTACGGTAAGTAGCACACATGGACCTGGCTGTCCACATGATGAAGAAGACAACATGATCATCCATTACTCCGTTGTCCAGTTCCGAAGCAGATGTATCCATTGTAGGGGTTTAGGCAGTGGATAAGGGTCGGTGTGGGCACTGAACTAGCTTGATCGCTGTATGTTCAGACACCTTTCTATCTGAACTAGCATCCGATTTTTCAGTAATTTTTCATTACAACTGCTCTTCCATGAGATCACACAGCATGTGCTAGCCTTCAGACACACCCCACCCCCACGCATAAAAATTAACCTAAGTCAGGTGTGAAGAATTCAGATGCAACGATTTATCCCCATTTTAAATAGTTTAAAAAAAAAAAATCTAAATAACGCGAAATAAGAACTTTCATTAAGAACAGGATTGTATGAAAATCATTATAATTTTTAGTCCCGGCCCTCACTGTAATATCACAAACCTTTCAGGATAGTGGAGAAAAGTAGCATTGCAGCAGCTGAGTCATTGAGTCCATCAGTACCACAAAATATGCAATCTTGATTAGGAACTACAGAGTCTGAAAGTCCCAATCAGCATGGCAGGTCACACATTTGTGTATCGAGTCAGTTGGAGATGTCACAAAGCTAATCGAAACTTTCTTATCCATGCCATCTCTGGGCAACATCAAACATTATTGAAAGTTCATTTGCATCTGCTGAGAAGCTTTTTATGCTGCGCCGTATTCCCCCAATTAATGGCAGTTTGTGAAAAGGCAGGAACAGAATCAGATATTCAACACAGTGACTAGGGTCTCCCCCAGCATGAATAGGGGCACATTTGTAGTCAGTACAACTGTGATCAAACAGCGGCGAATACTCCGTTCATCAGCATTCTTTATTCCCCCGTGTTGTTTAGCCAATGTCCTTTTGTTCCAGAGATTGAAAAAATTACCAGTGAATAAATGTCCCACACCTTAACCCTATGATCTCATACCTAGATTTTAATGAAATCAAGATTCATACAATATGAGTGAAATGAGTTTCTACATAAAATAAGCTCATTAATGGGGGCAGTTTAAGCATTGTGAATGTCCAGTGTACAACTGCTGCTACTTTGCATTGAAAGGTGGTTCAAGCGTCTGATAAAAAAAAAAAGGTCCCCAGATGTCTCCCTGCCGAACTCTGCAAAGCACGTACAACTGGGAGGAGAAACCAGGCTACAGCCAGAACAGGCTGCAGGGATTAATAGCCTTCTTAATATTCTTGCATTTCTGAAAGACCACTCAACAAAGCAAAATCTTGAAGTTTTTAGCAAAAATGTATAATGACCTCAATTCCAAATTTTCCCAACATTACCAGAAGTAAATTTTGGAGGACTTGTTTTTAAGATATGAATGCTTTTATTATTGTTGAAAATGTTCCTACAGATAACACTGTATTGTATTTGTCAAAATAATAAAAAATAATCTTTATCCATGTGCATTTGTCTTTGGAAAGTGAAACAATTAATACTTGGGCCAACATTTAAATGGAAGCTTTTTTGTACTTCACTGATCCTTTTGGAGGTTTTGTCATTTCTGACATTGGAAATTAAAGTTTTCAAAATATTCCGTCAGAGTAAAAGATATAAAGATGCTAATTTTAAACAAGGCCCATGCTGTCATTCCCGACAGCAAGGGCGTATACCTGAAAACTTAAGTGTAAAATGTATGCAAAATAATGTATTTTTGTAGGAAAACAGAAAGAAACGGGAAGCAAACATTGTTACCAATAACCAACAACAATAGATTAGTAACACCAGAAAACACTAATCTGGCCTTCTAAGCAGGCTACTTCATACCGGTAAAAAGCAGTGACCAACGCTAGCAACATTAGCGTGTGAGCTAGTAATCTAGCACATAAAGATAATTGCTCATAGACAGCTAATAACACTCAGTACTTAATAAAGCATTTAATTAATAAATGAGGCACACTGCTATGTCTGAGATATATGACTTAACACTAAGAAGGAGCTCCAACCTAGCTACTCCTTGGATCACATGATGTCATACCTTCACCCTTGGTTTCCTATCGTTAAACCTTGCTAACAGTGGTGGTATATCTTCATTCATTTTCTTGGTCATTATGTGTTTAAGTTAGTTGTTTAATAGGACGAGAAAGCCGGCTGAAACAATCAGCAGGTCTCCTTTCTTTGACACATCAAGCACGCCAACTGCAGCGGAAGTCTCCTCCACTGAGGAGACAACAGACTTGGAGTATCAAGAGGAGTTTTGCATGTGTAAGAGTTTCACACACGATTCTTAGCCCAGGAATCTTACTTTTTTGATAATGCAGAGTCATGGATAGCTCCATAATAACCTATGTAAGATTGCCTGTTTGAGATTACATTATTGTCAAGTAATCGGCTTTACCTGATTTGATAGTAAGTTGTTACAAGTTTGATCATTGCATTTGTGTAAATATATTCTTCCTGATCACGTCAATCCTTTGAGCTGGGTCTGTGTTATGTGACCCTTTCAAAGGCTTGGGAGTTGGTCTCCACTCCTTAATTAGTCCTTTCATCTGAACTATATAGGTGCAGTCCAAAGGTCTTTGTCTACCTCTGTATATTCAAACCATCAACACACTGGATGAAGCCTTTGTGTCAAAATGCTATAAATTATTCAATAATACTAGTAACATGGTTGCCCTTTTAGGCAAAGCTATCAGTTTCTCATCATACATACAATCAACTCTGTCTCTCAGATGAAGAAGATGCCATGGTCCCTCCAGCCATCTACAACCAGTTCAGAGGCAAGACACTAGCTTCTGACAGAGTGGATCATGCCTAGAGAGGGAACAGCTGAAGGAAACACTTGGCAGCAGACTTTCTTTCAGCTCCATCAGAAAAAAATCTAAACGCTTCCTTTTTTTTTTACTGCTCTGACCATCATCATTGAGTGGTCGATATCAGAAGATATACAGTGAGGCGTGAAACGTTAAGCCTGTTTAATGTTACTGATACTTTCATAAGTTAAATTAAAACCAATAATAGCCAACCAGGGAGGCTCTTCTCAGGAAAATGGCTAAATGTTTTGAAAGTAAATAGAGTTGATGTCAGAATATCATTAAGTAATGTTAACTGTCATGGCTCTTCCATTGGTGTGTCAATGAAGTCAATAATGGTCACTGCTCCTGATGAGCATGTGGCGCCTTGCGTGGCAGCCTCTAACATCGATGTGTGAATAGTAGTGTGAAGGGTGAATGCTGGCTCGTGTTGTAAAAGCGCTTTCAGTGGTGCAGCAGACTAGAAAAGCCCTATATAAGTACAGTCCATTTTCTATATTACCATTAACTGCTGAGATCTTTTATCTAGAGATTTAATAATCTTGAAGCTCCAGCACAGACCTTGTCGGACTATACGCATTACAATACTGTTAAATATTTAACTGCTATAACAGCAGCAGGAGGAATTTCGTTTTGTCCCCAGGCTGAGGTGTCTGTTTCTGACGAAGAAATAGCATCATAGTCGGTATTCTTTGATCTGCTGGAGCCAAAGGATTAATTGAGTGATGGGTTTATATTATATAGGGCATTTCAAACTCTAGTATTGTCTATTTCATGTTTCTTGATGTATTTCAGTTGTATAAATGATTGTTTATACTTGTGTCTGGTCTCAGTACTACACTGCTGTGTCTCTAATGGTGCAATAAATGATCTTAGCCTTTAACAGTAAGAATACATTTTTGGATAAAGGTTTGTAAGGTGTCTTTAACAATGAATTGAATTACTTAATATGCAGTTTGTGAGTAGAAAAACTGATTAAACATTTAAAATATTCACAAATCATGTTCCAGTTTTCACTGACTATTTCTTCAAATAATCACATTATTTAAAAAAGAAATATACTCAATTCTTATCAAATATATGGGATATACTACATAATATATTTGATACAATATATAATAAATCATATTCAAAATTAAGTTTACAGCCGATTGACTTGTATATGACTTGTAAATTTGAAAAGGATCCATGAATCAGTTTTTGCTCAAATATAAAGTATCTGCAGCGAAGGAGTTGGACGTAATGTTGGTGATGACGATTTACATAATACAGATTACATAATGATCCCGATTTTTCGGGGACACAATTATTTTTACTTGAATTGACTTGCTCTTGGTAGAAGAGGTGCAGGAGAGGGTGAGGCAATATTGATCCAGTATTGCACTTGTACCAGTGATGAGTGTGTTTTGAACAGCCTTGGAAAGTCACGTGATTTACCAGTAATTCATGGCATTCATTATCGTCAAGGCCCGCTGACGATAATGTTTTTACACCTAAAGAGGACTTCTTTCTTGCCTTACTAGGATTCCTTTTCCTTTTTCTCCTGTGTTTGTGTGTGGTTGTGTGTAGGTGTCAGAGTAGTAGTACCAGTCACCTGCCCTCATCATCGCCACACCGGGCTTTGATCAGCACATTTCAGCAATAGATGATCCTCTGCTGATCACCAGATTATACCACAATCCAGTTGGTACATGCATCAGCTTTCATACAAAATATTTCTAGTGAAACTAGTCTTATCTGTGTTTGCTCTCCATCCCTGACATTATTGTTTTTTTCCCTCTGCACGGGATGCCTTCAACACATTTGCCTCTCCAGCCGCCTACCAGTCAATCGCACTGGGTAACTCCTGGACCAATCCTCCTTCCCTATTCCCAAGCCACTCTTCCTCGTCGCCCACACAGGATTGATAACCTGCTTTATCGCTACTCGCCCCTCTGTCTGCTCTTGAGTCAAAATTCGAACATGCAATACACACTGGTATTATTTGGGTAAATTTGAGCATAATATGTTGTATTTAATTTTTATGCGGTAAAATTAGACATTTTACTCAGGCTTGAACAATTTTGCGAGGCATTGAATGCTCACACAATTGCTGTTGGTGGTAGTGCACCGTTTCACATTGTTGTGGAGTGTCTGTTTTCCCTGCAGCAACTCTGGCTTCTTCCCACGGTCCACAATTATTCAATAATGGTGAACTGGTTGCTGGAAACGGCCTGTTGTTACAAATGTGCACAAGGATGGTTGTTTGTCAGGAAGTAGAGGCGGGGTTTTGTTGTCATGGATGCTTCCTCTCATCACTTGATCATTCTGATTGTATGAAATGTGTTGAACCCGTTGGGAGTTGTCAGCAGTCCAAACGTTGCATGTGGGAAGAAGGTTTTTTTTAGCTCCAGCTGATGCCTACTAATGATCTGAATTAGTTAAATTAACCAAACTTATGCCGGATTTAATTGGACTTCGGAAAGTCGCATCAACTTTGCATTTACCTGGAAGGAAGGACTCTGTCTGAGGTTGGTAATGTAGAGGTTATGGACAGACTTCAGTACCTCTGCTTTTTGATTTTTGATTATTCATTCAAAGTTTGAGTGCTTGCATCGTGTCTGAGCGTTGGACTAAAGTCAAATTTGATTTAATTAATTCAACAAGACCGCATAGAGATTAATAACATATCCGCCATTATTGATAGTTAAAGAAATTTAATTATGCTTATAATCCCTGTTTTGTCTCAGTATACCTGTAATCTTAGAATTTAATCTTTTCTGTAACTTTAATACTTTTTTTTTGTACCCTATTTATAGAACACAGTTCTTTGTACTCTGTATTCCCCAAATAGTGATGGCACATGATCTGTTGGTACTAGCTGATATCGTTACATCCCAAAAAAGTTGCCGATTTTATCAACCGTTTATCTGTTTTAGTCCAAATGTGATGCATATCAATGACTGAAGGAGATCTATTTTGTATTTGTCACCTTAAGCTCTAATTCATATTTCATTCATATTTTACTCACTAGGGGCAGGGAAAAACACTGTTTTTACGACTGAGCTTCCTAAACATTGGTTGACTTTCTTCCAAATTTGCCTCACATTAACTGTCTATAGGGGATCTAACTTGTATTTGTCATATTGAACTGTAATTGTTCATGATTCACTCATTAGTAAAGCTTCTTTGAAAACCATTCAACCATTATTAAGTCAAAATTGACACATATGAATCTACAAAGGAGGGGATCTATGTTGTATATATACTGTATTATTTCCTTATAATAGTTAATATTTAATTGATTAGCAGGAGATTTTTGTGGAATACAGTTTCTCGATTTTAACTTAGTGGCCGACAAGGGCAAACACACGCATGCTGCGAATTAAGAAAACATATTCATCAAGATGACAAAACAAATGCTCGCAGCGAATAAAGAAAACATCTTAATCAATTTCCCAACGCACGCACGCTACAAAAGCACCAACACAACACATTAAGAAAAAAAATCTGCAAAAACCACAAAAAATGGAAGTGTTTACGAAGGACACTCAAAAGTGATGCATGCCCAGAGACGCTTTTTTATTGATTCATTTAGTAAATAAAACTGACATGCCCAAACATATTATGATATTTGGCTAAGTTATGGTAGCTTTGCTTAACTTCCGTGTCATATACTTATGTGACATAAAATAAAACTTTAGCCAACGTCGCGAGAACAACAAATAAACCTTATACTGACCCTAACATACACAGTACCCAAAGCTACAGTAAACAAGGTGTATTGTACTTGCTGAAGAAAACTCTTAACCCCCCCTCGCGCATACTGACTTTAGTTGTCCCGATGGCAATGTGTTATTACAAAAACTATTAAAATGACTTAAGTTCTAGCTTAGTCTAACTCACTCAATTAAGTATAACTTAGTTTTTAGCAAGTAAGATACACTTTGTTTAATGTCTGTCTGTGGGAACTGTGCATGAAAGTGTCAGTATGAACTTTATTTGTTGTTTTCACAACGTTGATCAAATGTTTATTCTCAGTCATATTACTGCATGAGACGGAAGTTAAGTGAAGTTACTACAGCTAATATTTGTGAGTTATATCTGTATTATTTACTGAGTAAAGCAATACAAAAGTGCATCCGGGGATGCCTCACTTTTGAGTGTCCCTCGTAAACACCCCCATTACCCTGTTTTTGCAGATCGTTTTCCTTAATGTATTGGGTTGTGGTTTTTGCAGGGTCCGTGACATTTATGAAGTAGTTTTCTTTATTTGTTGCGCGCATGTGTGTTGTCAATTTGATTAAGATGTCTTCTTATTTCATTGACCTGTTGTGTCCTCTAAGGCTCCATCCTTGGCCCTAAATCTTTATTTATAGAAACTGCAACTGGGTTCAAGTATATGCAGGTTCAATTAAGTGGCATATCATTTTCAGTTTGAAACAGTTACTCAAAATATGCTCACTCAAAAAATTGAGTGGGACATTAAAAGGTTAATGAGTCACGTTTGATTTGAGTAGTTGAGTTGTACAAGCTTTGCGGGCTTTTTGGGGCTATACCCTTCCTGTCGGGGATAACAGCGTAGGACTAGTCAGTTATGGTAGTGATGGTTAGTGTTGATTTGCGATGACTGTGAGAGCTTCTAACACAGCTCTATGCAATTTAATGTGTCATAGCTTTTTCATAGGCATCTTTTGATCCAAACATTTATCCAAGTTTACTTCAGGTGAGCCAGGCAATCCTGGCAACATTTCCAGGTATTTCTGAATACCAGGTGTGTATTCATCATTCCTCTGAAGCACTGTGCAGGGAACACTTGATTGAGATTTGTGATAAGGGTATGTGCATATTTTTCAAATTTGGCTTGATTAAACCAAACTCTGGTTGTATTCAAACCTGTGTGAACGTTAATGTGCTACAAATGAGTGGACAAAGACCCCGGAAAAGATGGGGCTTGGTCAGCCATTGTCTCTGGTTTGGTTCTACTGAAATGTGAAAACAGCAACACCAAAGATGCAACACTGAAAATAACTGGACTTGATAGCAAACTTTTAGATCTCAGGGTATGTTCAAATTCCTGACCCTGTTTTTAAGGCTTTATGCATTTTATTTCTAACTTGCTAAAAATAAAACCCACGAGTACATTTAGTAGAACACAGGTGGGGGTACGTTCCATCACGTAAAATACAGTTTCATTAAAGCTTTCAGTTCTGTTGTCCATCCGAGTTTGTTTTTCGGTTTACATTTTAAAATGTCGCTGAACGCCAAGTAAACCAGGACTAAAAATGTGTTTTTATTCTTATGAAATCTCTGCTTTTGTTTGGATGTTTGGTTCAAGCAGTTGTATGCCCGGTTCATACAAGTGTGAATGAACCCTTAAACTGATCAACCCACTAGTGTTTTTTTTTAATATTGTAAGCAGTAACATACTTTAAAAATATGTATGACTTTTAACTCTGACCAAAAAAAACGAGGCATTGAGTAAAGAACAAAGCAGGGTTTTGTGATAGCAAACGACTGATTTCAAAAAAGTACAGGTTATCTGATTACCATTTATCCTCTGTCAAAATGTCCTTCAATCCTCCCGTTGGTTTAACACAACAGCCTCAACCCCACAAGCACATCTGAGTTCATGTTCAAATTGAACAGAGGCCAAACTCCAGCTATCAGCCAACAGCTTTCAGCTATTCAAGAGGGCTACACTTGCTGTACCATGTTTGAAGATGGAGCCTAGAGATATGAGTTGCCAAATTTCAAACTCCATTGCGACTGAAAAAATAGGGTTGCTGTTACACATGCCTGATGGGAACAGAGTGATGCCAAGCCCCAGTTGTGTGACGATGTGAACCATTTTGTTATGTGTGTACCTTAGAGCTATAGTATTCCGTAAACTACTGCTTCTGCTCACTGATATCATACAGTCAGTCCAGGTTCCAAGGCATCACTACTACTACTTATGCTTGGCATCAAAAATTTACACCGTACAAAGGCATCAGTACATAATACTTCTACCACACATCACGGAGACATCATTTTAAATATTCATTCATAATCCAAAACTGGAATTGGAGCTTATCCCAGATGACATCTGGCGATAGGCTGGGTACAATCTGGACGAGTCACCAGGTCATTACTTGGCCGACACTTAGAGACTAAGAACCATTCACCCCCACATTTGCTCCTGCCGTCAATTAATCGTTGCTAATACAATTGTATGCATGTTTTAGACTGTTGCTGGAAGCAATAGAACCTATAGAAAACATTTAAACTCTGTGCAGAAAGGCGAGGAGAGGTGGATTCAAACCCACTGACAGGTAGCAGCACCGCCACTGCGCTTCCCATTTAAAATTTTATCTAGAACGAAGCTGTAATCTGCAAAAGCAAGGGTATATCCCTGAAAAGCCCCAAAATGCCCTGCGATGTAAAAGTAAACCCCAGATTGAACTCCTTCTTAACTTAGTTATATACAAAAAAAATTGTGTTTTTCGTCAAAAAAAAGCTTCCCCTTTCGAGTAAAATATGAATTATTCTATTAGAATATGATATTAAAAATAGAGGAAGATCTCCTTGAGTCGTAGCATATATGTACCAAATTTGAACTAAATCGGACTAATGGTTGAGAATTAAGGCCCCGAAAATGTTTTGAGATAAAGCTCCCCCTAGTGTCAGAAATGTACAACTGACCTTTCCCAAAATAAATTCAGTTTTTACTCTCAATAACTTGTTTTGGGTTATAACTTTTGAAAATGATCCATGACATAATTTTTGAGTTATTACACTAACATGAAGGTTCGCCGGCGATGATTATTCCATAATATCCCTGACTTTTCAAGGAGATAGTAATGCCAATATTAATACAGTGGAACAGTCTATATATATATATATATACACTGTATATAACTATATACTATAGTGAGGTTCTGTAAGGGTCTTTAGTAATTTTCAGTCTCTTCCATAGCTTACATACTAGGGAAGAGATGGTGAGGGGCATCTTCAGTTGCTTTAATCTTATGTATTCTAATGTACTATGATCGTTAAAAGTCTGACACATCCCATGGATAAAAAATGTCCACAAAGGCATTTGTGTTTTGCTTTCATAAGCTGTAGACCAAAGTAAAGGTCTTCCTCAGCAGTTTTAGTGGATTTAAGACACCTTTGAAGCTCTGGGCCGCCTGTTCACATTTTTCTGTTCGCACTCAAAATCTATCTCGGCCTCACACCTGTTATTCCTAATTTCTTTAATTTTTTCAAAGACCCAAAAGAGGCATAAATCTTGCTGAATTTATGAACATCAACAAGGAGCTGTAAATCTCACAATTACCCATTGTTTGTCTGAAGATGGGATGGATCTTAAACATTGCTGTTTGCCAATTATCTGACAGAGGAAGGCAGGACAACACTGTTCACTAGCCTTCATGTTAGCAGTCGGATCCATGATGTAGAAGGAATGATGGGAAAGTAGACAAGACCCCATCACAATGTTCCCTGGAAATATGTGAAAAGGCTAGTTACTAGTTTGGTTTCCTCACATGAGTTGGTGTCGTTTCTCTCACCTGACACTGTACATAAACACAGTCTGTTACTTATCATTTTCCTGTATCTTAAGGAAACACAAAAGAATACAGCACATGCAAATCATCAAAAAAGTTTCACTGCTCCTCTGCCCTCCTCAGCTGATGCTGGTAACAGCAGAAAAGCTAATATGCCGTACTCATTCAGCAGCGCCTCAAATCTTCATGAATAACAGTCAAATAAGAACACGCCCTTCCCCCACCTTCTCCTTTCCTCCCACAGGCTCTGCTTTTGATGTTCAGCTGACAGGTACATTAATTAGCGAGCTGGAAAAGCAACTCGCTGTGCAGCACTCCAGAAGAAAGAGAAGCACACACCTGTTGGTTCACACTCAAATTTAAATGACATGTGAAGCACATAACCACTGGAGTGCAGAGTTTATAATGGTTAGTCACAACATCATGGAAAAGGGGCTTTAAGTTCTCTAAGCTGGCATGTTAGGTGTTTTGCTTTAGAGTCACTTGGTCAGGTTTCAGGAAAAACTGGACCAACTTGGGTCCCTTGGGTGTATCCAATGTAAACAATGCAACTTTTTCTCCTTCGTGCCAGTGACAGCTTTAGTTTGCCTTGGCCCCAACTGATCCAGTTTGGCAATCAGTTTTGTATTCAATATATTGATTTGGCATAGGTTCATTCCTGACACATCCCTCAACATTTAGCTGGCTCTGGGATCGGCACTAGAAGCACACTGGCTTTTTGCTGGGTTTCATATTTTACTCACTATGGGGAGAGCTTTTTCTTAACTAAAAAACTCACTTTTGTATTTAACTACATCAGACAAATATATTTTTGTCTTTCTAGCCACACAACTATATGAATGAATACTGTTCGTTTTATAAATGTTATTAGTCGCTACTAGTCCTACATATTTATGCAAATTTAGCTCATAGGAACCACTTCAAGAGATGGGATTGGACTGGTATTTTGTTTCTCATAGTTTACTGGAACTATTATAGTTAACCACACAGTTAAGAACACAGTACCTGGCCCATAACTTCTAAATCATACATCTATCGTGTCTGAATGTAGCTCAAATGAATTGATACACAGAATCTCTGTGTTGTTTTGTTACTGAGATCAGAAGAAAAAGTTAACTGTATTCCATGTGGCTTGAATCCAAAGCAGCCGGACTTCTGTTTTGGCTTCGAGACGTTTCACATCTCATCCAAAAAGCCATCAGGCAGTTAGATGTGAAGAAGCCTCTCAGAGGAGAGGTTAACCGTCTGTAGCCAAAACAGTCCAAGTCCAACTGCTTTGGATTCAAGCCACATGATTACCATGACATGGATGCATGATAATCTACACAGACAGTAAAAGGTATTTATCCACATTATTGTCTCAGTAGGTAACTTATCTAAGAGCATATTGCTGACTTCATAGATATAGTTAGGTTGAGTCAATATGGACCGTTTGGGATTATTAATGAGTCACATTTAATTTGAGAAGCTCGGGGGATTGTTTGTACAATGCAGGGGATTGAAGGCTTTTCAATGTCCCTCTTCTTGAATTTCCCTTTGGAAATTAATTATGTTTATTCCATTCTATTCAGGGATATATTACCCTTGCTATCTGGGAAAAACAAAGTACAAACTCATGAATAAAAGATAATAAGATAAGTATAAAAGTAAACACGACTTTTGTCGGTAACCTGTGATGAAAAGCCTGGGACGTAATGGTGTACTAATTGACTGTGCAAATAGTCTGGAAAGAAACATTTAGATATTTGAAATGTCACAACACTAATTAACCCCCTCAAGGAGCCTCTAGCCATTGGCAAAACTGATAAAATTTTTCCTTTGTACACTTGCGTTGAATCCGGACACTGGAAGTTAACACTGAATATCATTACCTTGAAGACTTTTCATAACATCGTGTCTTCACAGTGCAGAGCAGACAACTATTTATTTATTTGTTACCACAATAGGAGATGCAGCCTGTGCATTCAGCCATGAGTCTCCTGGTCTCTGATTAACATTAAAAAAAAACTAAGAAAAACTGTAAAGTAAAATGTAAAGTAGTAAAATTACTTTGTTTCCTTTTGATGAACAGAAAACAAATGAATGTTACGCACACTTCTGTGGGGGTTTTGCCCGGACCCAAATGTAGACGCATACCATGTAGCGCTGGTACAAAATATATTTAGTTTTCCACAAGACACGAGGAAATAACAGGAACAGAAATAACTGGAGGTTACTTTACCATACACTGGGAGGGGTTGGGACACGTGACGACACAAGGACATCATGCAACGAACCGGCACAGAAGGGAAGGTAAGGACAGACTTTATACACAGACATAACGAGACAATGAGACACAGCTGGAGGGGAAACACAGGTGAGCATGATCACCAATCACAAGACAGACACAGAGGGAGAAAGGAACACAGAGGCGTGACAATGAATTTGTTGCATTGAGAAAACAGTCTCTGTTCACATGAATATAGAATCAAGTCAAATAGTAAAAATAACTTCTGTCATAACAGCTCTTGGCGTCAACTCTTCTTCACTGGACAAAACAAGTTTACAGTGTAGAAACGACTGCTGTTCCATGTTTGTACTCTACTGTGGTTATGTTGCATTGGGTTTGCAATGTTAGGCTTACCCTTCCGGAGTCTGAGGTCAGGCCAGGATTAGAGTGAGGGTTAACTGTAAAGTCTTTATATTACCCAATATACCCAATCTTCTTGAGACCATTCATATGCACCAAATTTGGACTAAATCGGACCAACGAATGAGAAATTATGACCCAAAAACGTTTGCAGGTATACATCTGCATAGTGTCAGAAATGTAGAATCGCCTTTTTCTAAAAAATTAATCTAGTCCTTCCTCGACGATTCCATATTATTTATGGCTTTTCAAGGATATAATGACAAGCCACAAATTAGGCAAAATAACAATTATCATTTGAGGTCTAAAGAACAATTAACATCTGCTCTGTGATCATTCTACCGTTTATGTTTCCCCATTGATTGGATGATGATGTTGTTTTTTGGCTGAGTTTAGAATCTAAACCTCATCTCAGATTTTACAGATTTAGGTTCGCTCATCTGCTATCATCACAGCTCGGTTGGATTTGAACCTTAGGCAGGGATGATGCTGGTCATGATACATGAAAAGGCCAAACTTAATTTCTATTTGGGACCTTTTTCTTTTTGGAAGTTTGGATTTGGAAGTTTATTCTGTGTTGAGTTGGAGTCAAAATTATGAAAATAATTAAATTTATTTCATGCAGTATTTATATTTATTAATTAGCACAATAAAAAAACTTTGTTAAATGTTTTTTGGTCATGGCTAAGAAACATAGATAGAAAACTTGATGATGAGACGATATGATATTGACGTCAGAAGCTGTCCCTAAGTCAACACGCGATACTGTTGGTGATGAAAGACTGAAACGTAGTTAAAAAAAAAAGATCAATTTTTTTTCGGCGACAAAAGAAGAGAATACATTTTTGCTTCTGAGTTACAATCCAAATACCATGTTATCTGCAGGGCGTTGCAGTTTTTCAGAACAGTTAAGATCACTGTTTTCCCTAAATAATAAGCAATATAAACAGCTGGGAGCTGGTTAATAGATGCTCCACCTATGTGTGTTTGGAGTTTCACGACTATGGATAGTCATGCACAGTGGATGTAACTCCTCAGGCGAGAAATACTGTTTTACAGATGACCAATGCTTCCAATGAGCAGACAACAGAGTCGGTAGAAAATCCAACAATGAGTTTGTGGTCAGTGAAGGCCTCATACTTAGGACAGTTACTTCGGGGAATGGGAACAAATGTTTTGTGGGGTAACTATCATATCATATATATATATGATATCAACATTGTAATAATAATATTAAAAATACATTTAATTTGTAACGCACTTTACATTTGGATCAAATGTCTACAAGGTGCTACAAGGTAAAAGGTCAGGATGTGAATGTAGTAGCTTCAGGGGTGACTTTAAATTAAATCTGAATGAAATGTTCAAGTTAAAGGATTTCAAAGGAAGACTGATATGTGAGTATCCGACAAGGTTGACTTGCAGAATTTTATAATAACTCCAACTAACTAACTTCAGCAAATAAGTAAGTAAATATTAGTTATCACGAAAGTAAAATGAGTAAGAAAAAATTTTTTTTTTGGTTGGACCTTCATGATGTGGGCTATCCTCTGTTGTCCTTAAATGCATCCGCTGCTTTTTTCTGTGTTGAGTTTGCATGTTCTCCACGTGCTTTTCACGGGTTCACTCCAGGCTTCATAAACATCAATATAGACTGTTCGGCCATAACATTAAAACCACCTGCCTCGAATTCTGCTGGTCTCCCTTTTGCTGCCAAACAGTTCTGATATGCACTTTATGTTCTGACAACCTTCTATCAGATCCAGTACAAACTTCGACATTGATTGGTGCAACATTAGCTCTTCTGTGAGATTGGACAATGCCACCTAGCTTTTACTTTCCACACGCATCACTGACCATTATGCGCCTGATCCTGTTGCCTATTCCTCAGTGATCAGGAACACCCAACACAGCCGGCAATGCTGGAGATGCTCTGACCCAGACGTGTATCCATAACATTTTGACACACACTCGCTTTGATCGCGAAACTGGGCCATTTTTGCTGATTCCAACACTTCAACTTCAAAGACAAAATGTTGACTTGCTACCTAAAATCTTATTGTAAAGTGATACAGTTCGGTCAATCATGTTTTTACACATAGAAAGTGTAAGTATTGATCATGGAAAGTAATGTTATTATGTTAAGTTTAGTTGGTGTAAACATGTTCTTTAGGGAAACGTGTTTTAAGAAATCTATTTGACCTTTAAGAGATCACATCATTATTCATTAATTCTCAATATGCTATGCTGACTTCATAATCTTGGAAAAGTTAGTGGCCTTTCAGATACATTGAGAAAACCAGAGGGTCTAGTCGTCCCTCTTTTCATCCCAAAGCTACCACATGAAAATTAACATAACCCTCTCATTAGGCTTCAGCTGAGGACATTGGACACCCTGTTAATGTTATTAGTTTTCTTTTCTTCACTTGAAAGGCTGTACAGAAAACGAATGGATGGATATATGAACTGGATTTTTCATAATAATCTTATCTGAAATGAATTTTGATTGACTAAACTATTCTGAAATACTTTTGTCAGTTTTCTTACATAATATAATATACGTTTTTGACAAATAAACCTAATGTTGCCATGCTGTCTAAATATGATAAACACCAATAATATTATATGAAATGTAACATTTTGTCAACACAGAATTTAAGGGATTGAAGAATTGCTAATGGAGTTGCTAATAGTGTCTTTCCTCAGTTTTTTGCATAAGAGAATGCCACTCATAGTCTAATGCAGACCATCTGTGGGATGAGTAGGCACAGCTCCAAACTGTGTGGTGCTGACTCTTGGCATCTAGCTGCTTACAAAGGCAACGTACTTACAGGAAAAAATCAGCAAAGCCGACCAATTCCCAAACACTCATTCCCATCGGAGAGCCCTTCTCAGTAGAATGCCTCTTCATCTAATAAATGACAAACCATTAATTGTGCCGCAGCTTATCAATGGGGTACTACAAAAAAGGCTACTAAGAAGCTATGTGATTCCGAAAAAAAAACATCTGGATGTGGTTCCTTTCGATGAAGACCCAACTTATTCAACTGTTAAAAAAAAAATTTGATTCGACTCGGCGGCCGATGGATGGCTGCTTGGTGTGGAAGTGCTTGCTTACCAGGGAGGAGAGACGGCACAGAAAGCTCTTGGTCCGCGGTCCAAGTGGGAGCGGTAAAAGCTTCCAAGCTAACCTTTTGTCCCCAAACTTACATAGAAGGCCCAGCGCAAGTTCCTGTGCATCGCTACGGTGGAATTAAGCCAGACGGTGGGGAATGCATTCTCAAAACGTGTAGTTATCTGTAACCCGTCAAGTTAAATCGGCCGGATGGACAGAAAGGAAAAACAGTATTTATCTCTTAACAGCATTAAGAGATAAATACTTTTAATTTATTTGAGGGTCAGATTTGCACCATGTGACTTTTTCTTGGGCTTCCTAATAAGTATGATCCTCCATCTGTCAAAATCTCGGCTATCAAAGTGAACATTCTTCCCTCAACATGCAGAAACAACTATTTTCATCTTCTTTTCCGAGTTGGTTTTTAGAAGTGAAACATTTCTTAATATTTCTGCTACCTAAACCTAAAAACATGAAAACCTGTCTTAGAGCCCAGTTTCGTTGGTCCATCAGGCTATTGTTCAAACATGGCAGTACCAAATGGCAGCATCTGTGGAAGAGATATACACCTCTAGATTCATTAAATGCTTTTTCTAAGCTAATGTTAAATTATATATATTATACATTAAAATTAAAACAAATATATAAAAAGGGAACGTGGATCTATTGGTAGACGGATGCCTGAGATGGATGAATGGACCTGCCAAAAGAAGATTATTTATTCAAAGAGACAGCCCTAAATTTCTCAACCTGTACTTTTATGATGAGAAAAAATTAAAAATACAAGGAGAAGAAGATAGAGAATAAAGTAAGAGATACACATGATGATTAATAGTAATAATAGTAACAGTGGTAGAACAGGTAGGAATTACTGTAAAATAATGTAATGAATGAAGTATTAATACTAATAACATTACAAATAAAACATAACAAATAAAGCCAGACTAAATAGATGTGTTTTGATGTAGTTTAAAAATATCAATGTTTGCTGCTCCTCTCCAGCCACTGGAAGGGTTCGGCGCCATTTCTTCTTCGGGCCTCTGGAAAATTTCTTGAATATCCTGCTGCAAATGGAATTATAACACCCCAGATCTCTACATAGTAAAAATTTTAATTAAAGCAATGTTGTAAGTGAAATTAAATCAGGATTTTTTTAAATGATGTAAGCAAACCAATTGACCCACCGTAGCCCTTTCATTCATATACGGTGTCTTGATAACGGCAAACGCTGACATGTCACACTGATGTACATGGAGTCAAGGGCGACTTTTCCCCGCTGCTAAATTGTCCTTCCGTCTCGGTCAGCATGGTTGATGCTTTACATGTATGACAGCAGCAGACGTCTCTCCGCTTCATGAGGCTCTCCGGCATGACAGTTGTAAGAACCACTTATCCATCTCAAAGTCATTGATGCTTTGAGTCAGCAAATCCATGAGGATGGAGGAGAGAGTGACTGCAACGAGTGGATAATAGCTGATTCTTTAAAAGGATGACGGTCTGGTCAAGGGCAAGCTTCAGGTTGTTAAAATATAAGGTAAGCATATCGATATGTGTCACGTGTGCATGACTGTGTTTGACCCCTCTGACATTGTGTTTTGCATCTTTTATTTTTGTATCCATCCAACGGCGCAAAGGGATACCAGTGCCAGAGAAAATGTAGAGGTTTCAAAGGTGTCACAGTGTTTCTGTTTGTCTTGACAGTATGCCGTGCAGCGTACATTCCTCTATAAGAGCAATATACGCTCTTGTGTCCTTGTGTCCTTTCTCTGCGCAGCAGATTTTTTTCTCTATTTGCATCTAGTCTGAGATGAAACAGCACAACTAATAACATAAATGAATAATTTCGAGTTATTTCAGAGCCTCATTTGAGAGTCACTTCAGCCAAATGAACTGGCTAAAGCGTTCAAACAATTTCTCGGCATAAGATTTTTCGGTGCTCCAGGGCTTTGGCATGAGGTTTGGTACCGATCTACTTCTGACAGGATGCCCCTCTGCTCCAGTTTCTGTCTGTGTGTTTGTGTGTTCTTGGGCATGCATGTGCAATGTCAATCCAGAACAGATGGTACAGTGGCACAGAAGTACATTGGAAATTTACAGGATGTGAAACTTTTTCTGAAGGTAAAACGAATAGACATTTTGGAAAACTGAATTAAAAACGTAAATACATGTTTATGTACCTTTGTACGTTTTTTAACCTTGGTTGTTTTTAGATACAATATAAAATATAAAGTTTGGCTTGACTTGAATTGATATGTGAAGTCATTACCAGTCCTGAAACAAATTGACATTTCGGAAAAAAGAAAGACGAATGTAAAAAGGAATGGAAATGATGTGAAACACTTTTAAAAAAGGAAACACTTATTTACCTGTTCATTAATTTATTCATTTTCCGTAATTGCTAAAACACTTCAGGGTCACGGAGGCTGGAGCACAAATAGAAAAACACGAGAAAAAAAAACAATATATGAAACACAAAACACACTTTATAATTTTGAGAAAAACACAAATGTTAAACACTTTTATATTGTAAAATGTATACAAAATGTATAAACTTACGTCTAACAGAAAGAGTGGGTTCTTTATACAGGAGGTGATTTTTACTAACTTTTTGTGTTAGTTGAACAATCCTATGTGTCTGTGTAAAGTGTAATGGAAATTCTCAAATTCAAAACCGAACAATAACTCATTATTTTTATATATAAAATTGTAAAAACACAACCAATGCCACTTTTTTTCTCATTGTAATCTAGTCATCTTTTATGGGACTAATAGGAATGTTTTCATGTCTTTTAAATTTATTTTCGCAATTGCAAATTTGTTTTCCATTTTTTTCATCCATATTCTTGGGTGGGGTCTTGATGGCAGCCAATTAAAAAAGGATTTCAAGGCATCCCTCTCCCCAGCAACGCTCTCCAGCTCATCTTAGGGGACCCCGAGGCGTTCCCAGGCCAGAAGAGAAATATAGTCACTCCAGCGAGTTCTAGGTCTACCTCGGGGTGTCCTCCCAGCTGGACATGCCTGAAAAACCTTCAGAGGGAAAGGTGCTGCCACCCAAATTGGTTCGATTTCATGCGAAGGAGCGGTGGCAAAGCTCTCCTTATCTATGAGGCTGAGCCCACCCTCCCTATGAAATAAACTCATTCCGGCTGCTTCGATCCTTGACCTCATGCTTTCGGTCACTACCCAGAGCTCATGACCATAGGTGAGAGTTGTAACGTAGATCGATCGGTAAATTGAGCGCTTTGCCTTCGGACTCAGCTAAAATTTTAATTAGTTTTACCTTTGGTAAAAGTGAACATAACAAACATAAACAGTAAAATCAAGAGAAAGTGTTTTTTTTAATGTATGTAAGAAAATGTTACAAATGGTACCTGGTTCTTATTACATGCGTGGATGATAGATTAATCATTCAAAATGCTGATTGTATTTTCACCAAAAATCTAAGCCTATACTGTTGTCCCTGACATCAAGGGTCTTCTTCTTTTGGCTGTTCCCTTGAGATTATGCCACAGCCGATCAAGTGTTTCCATCTTGCCCTGTCCTCTGCATCTTCCTATGTTATATCCACCAATTGCATGTCCTCTCACACTGACAGAAAGGATGTATCCCAGAAAAAAACAAGAATCCCTACATTGTCCAAGCAATTTCTATTATTGAATATAGTGTTTTTACCCCTAGGGAGTAAAATATGAACTATTAGACTAAAATATGATCTCTACAAAATAGATCTCCTCGATTTGATTCATATGCACCAAATTTGGACTAAATTGAACCAACAGTTGCGAAATTATAGCCAAAAAAATTAAGATAGAAAGCACACCCTCGTAGTGTCGGATACATAAAACTGACCATTCCCAAAATCTATGGAATTTTTTTTTTGCTCTAAGTGCTATGTGAATCCAGAAATTGATCCTTCGTATTATGATGATTAATACGAAGGATCTACTGCTCGGTTGGAGCAGCGATTACGATTCTATAATATTCTCAGACTTCTTCGGATATAAATATCAGAAGTCAATTTATATCAAATTATACTATTAGGTTTGAATGATGTCATCATGTCCCATATTTTCTTTTGGTCATTGCAGAACATTGTTACAGAGCTGGAAAACTTAGACTTAGAGACTTAGACAGACTCTATTTTTCATTCAAATTTACACCATACTGTGCTCATCGGAACAAAATTACGAAGCGATGATTGCAGAGAGAGTGCCAACTGGGTAATGATTGTGTAGCTGTGTCTATCTGCAATGATGCACCTTGATAGGTTTAGGATTGAAAGAGACAGAGAGGTTCTCCTGGGAGGAAGCTGATGTTTAGAGGGTGCAGAGTCCCAAGGTAATTGAATTGGTAATGGTTAATTGAAATGTAGACTGCAAAATGGTCTCATTTATATTCATTAACATGATGCAAACAGTATGTATCTTGATTTCCACCTATAGGACAGAATCACTCTGCATACATTTCCATATCATGAGTTAAGTGTCTATAGTCATGCAACAGCGTGTCACCAGGCGAGGAGACTTCAGCCTGAAATCTTCTCCACAAACTGCTGACGACAGGAGTCTTTGAGAAAGTTAAGGATTTAAATTGTCAATGCAGACGCTCGTGACAGTCAATGTTTTTATGTCGTGATAATTTGGTTACATGATTGCTTCCTTGGTTTAACATTTATTCTGAATTACCTATTTGAACGAAGGATGCAACAATGCTGTTATGGTTTTGTTCAATCAAAGGACCCAAATGCAAACCCTCAAAAAGGGAATGTGAACAAAAAGGGATTCAGTTCAAGAAAAAGCTCCAATCTACAAAAGTGTGCAAACACAATGTCAAATTGGAGGCAAATATGTTTCTTCAAAATTGTAATAGCAAAACAGATAATACAAACTTGTAAAAAATATAGAATAACCAATGTAACCAAAACTCACACAGAAAAATTCTGCAAGGAAAATAGAAGAGAGCGGAAACGGTGGGTTACACCGGAGACTAACCAAGAGTTAGGCAGGTTTGACAGGGAGATACTTAAGAATGTAGACAGGCTGGAACGCAGGCAGTAAAACCGACTATCTGACAAAGAAAGAGAAGAAGACACTTACACAAATACAAGGAGTAACGAGGATAATGACTGGCTGAGGAACCACTAGGAGGCAGGTCTCACGCAAACACAGACAGGAGAGGAGGAAGTGGAACACAAAAACTAAAGGAGGTACATAGGTGGAAAACTAAGAGCTAAAACAAAGAAAAGGCAAAACACATGGAAATAAACAATATTAAACCTTCTAAATAAAACAGGAAACAAACAATATTGATCTTAAAACAATAAAGAACATTACCATAACAGGTGCAATATATACATTCACGCTAGTCCTAAAAGGTTGAAACAGATACAGTTTGACTGCTGATTTAGTTTTGAAGATGTTAGTTGAGTAGGGATGGTGTTGACCTCCAGCACTGTTAGAGATGACCATTCTAATTTGGCAAAGATAGCTTCCTCCATGTCCCCTCTCCAACCATCTGTCCTCTCTGTCCAGAAAGTAGACAGCAGGTGGGTTTCCATGGAACCCTTTATTCCCACTGGAATAAATTTAAAGACTGAATCAGGTTTCCCATTCCAATTTGATGTTGCATTCCATTGCACAGGGGAAGAATAAACTTTTAGGATCAGCTGATCAGAAAGAAGACCACAACATTTAAACGGTGTTATGGAGCCATGGTAGACCGAAGCTGTGAGCAAATCAAAAAGCAACAAAGTACATCGGAGCTACAGACTTTGCTTTTTATTCAACAAACAATGAAGTAAATGAAGAGGTGGAAGACCACTGATGAAAATCGTTGACCATGTGTGGATATGGGTTCTCAGGATGGTGAGATGAGGAGATTCTGCTTTTTACATTACTTCCGATTATGTTGATGTAAACGTAACATTTCTGGTGAGTTTACCACACAATACGGCTTCCCTAATAACCTAATGTTAAGTAATGTTGTAAAAGCATGACGTGAGTCAGAGTAAAAGCATTCTAAGGAACTGGTAAGGCATTCTCGTGCTCGCCTCTTCCCTTCCTCATGCCTCCTTCCTCAATCACTGTGGCCTCATTGAAAGCATCAAAATACCAGCAAATGAAAAGTGTTCATGTGTGTTTGGTCTCTATACACAGCTATTAATCTATTCCCCGCTAGATAGACCTGCATAGACTACATTGCTCAATTTGTGTTTGGATGTTTTGTCCTTCGAGTTACAGGAAACAGGAAATATATTTGTTTCCAATAGTGGTTTAAATTAAACCAGGATGATGTGTTTGGATCATTCGTAGTTGCTCAGATACTCCAGCCACACGTGCGATGGGATTGTTGTTACACCTGTCCTTTTCTTCTGGTATGGAAAAGAGCTGTTTTGGGGTTTCTTTACATTTTTCATAGGTGTGTTTTCCCTTTCCTTCTACCTTCGTAAGGACATTCACAGCGAAATGCATCACCTAACAACTCTCTATCGAGTAGGTGATATGACCACCTGACGGCCGCTGGAATAAAAGTTATGTGGGTGCAGAATATCGTCAGTGCAGAGGATATTTTATATTTCATGCGAGAGCGAACACAGATGTTCAAAACATGCAAGCTTCATTCAATTGATAGAGCCAACATTGTGAAGCAGCGCTGAGTGTGCACTATGATGATGTGCTTGAGTTTCTGTATTCCCAGAAAAAGCAGTGAAAAATGTTTTAATCATATGCATCATGAAGCATCTTTGCGTCCACGTGTGCAACATTTGACGGCTCACTAACATGCTAGAAGGAAGTTAAATGGCTACCTATTATTATCCCTCATGATGTGCTCGGCATTAGTAACCAGCAGTGGTTGTTGAGTATGTGAAAAAAACAAAACAATAGACTTTTTAATTAAAGGCTTATTTCAACAAATACATCATTTTGTAGAGCCTTAGGATTGAGTGGTTTGAGATTTAACAGTTGGTAGATTCCTCCTCTCAGCCATCCTCTATTCAGTTTCAGTGACATTCAGTTTTTATAGTCACAGACTGAAAAAAAGATGATAAACACATCCAAAAGGAAATACTCATACCATTCCTGCAGCATATGGTATGAGTATCACCTCAGTTTGATCTTAATATGTCCAGAAAGTGTGTGTTCTTTAAGCACATCTCACTTATATTATATCTAAAAATCTAAATCTAAAAATTAAATCTCAAAATTTGTAGTGTGTGGTGTTTCCGCTGTATACCAGCGGACCAATTATTATATAAATTAAATATTGCCTCACAAGCCAGATTAATTGTTGTGCGGGCCGGATGTGGCCCGCGGGACATGAGTTTGACACGTCCGGTTTAGATGATGAATTAAACAGGGCTCCGCGCCACCAGCCTCCTTCCCTACAGCTGCACAGGGAAGGGGGCTGGTGGAATAGACCGTGCGCTTCAGGGCACCCAATCCGCACCCAGATTACACCCCTTTCATGAGATTGTGGCCTGAGAGCCTGCCATCTCTCCTTCGAGGGGAGTGATCACTCCATAACCAGCAGCCATCTGTGGCCCGCAGTTGATTTCAGTGGATGAAATGCAGACGCCTCAATAACAAGTACTAGTTCTCCGGTTACATTTCCTCTGAGGTGTTACAGCGGGGTGGCTGGGGAAAATTCAGGTAGAGGAAGAGAGGGGGATCATGTGGGTAAAATTATGTTTTGATTTGTTATTGTTTGAAGTAAATTAAGAGACACTACACTGAGAGAGGGACTGGAAGCATTCAGTCAATTCCTTCCGTAACTGTAATGTAATTTTGTAGCTGTAATTTCCAATTTACGGTGGTACCGCTCTTTGGACCTGTAACACAAGCTCATACATACTTTAAGCTGTCAGGCTAACTGTCAGCCTCAGATGTTGCTTTACCACACTTCCAGAAATTTACACCTGTGGGCAAAGATATGACATTTACAACCGACTCTTCCTGTGCTCCCTGATTATTTCATTTAAACTACGAAGAGTCAATAAATTAGACATTATCTTCCATTATTGCTTGACATATAATTCATGCTACCGCCCAATGACAAGGTTTTAATGCTATTATTATGAAATATTTGCCTTCAAAAAATCTTAAAGATACACTTTCTAATCAGGCATATCTATCATTTTTTTATCTGTATTTGTAAAACAAGGGATATGGCCATGGGCACAACTATCCATTAGGTTCAAAAGGGATAAATATTTTTTCAGACTGATGATTTAGGTAATGTCAAATCTTTTAAGTCTTCTAAACTAAAATTAGCATTAAAAATCAGCTTATTCCTCGAGTTGCCTTTTTTTTGTCTCATGTTAGTTTGTTTGGAAGACGTACTCAGTTCTGTATGTAACATTGTGACTGTGCATACATAAAAGCACAGAACACCTAACTTCATGTTTGCAATATTGTATGGAACACACAAAGTAGTATGCAGAAATAAGTTCATGTGGGCAACAGATGTAATAACAAGTAAGTCTGAATGATGAAGGATGTTAAAAGATGATGGATATGACTGACACCATCGTAGATTATTTTCTGTTCGGAAGTTGTTTGTACGTGCACCCCATTCAAAAGATAAACCCTATCAGCTGTAGAATCAAATGAGCCTTTTGTCGGTGCAAAAGATACACATGAACATGAACATACACCCGACCTTTTGTTCCTTACAAATTGTTGTGTTCATGCAACAACATAATTATTGTACTTTGTCTTTTCAGAAAAAAATCATGACTCACCTTGTAACACATACATTAGTGAGCTGATGTTCCATACATTTTCGCAGTACCATTACATTATCGTCTGACATCTGATCTGTGGTGTTATATTTGAGGAGACGCCACATGTATCATGCTGTACAAAAGAATATAATTTAAGATATAGAGCTAACAATAAAAGGGCTAGATGTGTTTGCACAGTCTGTTGAAACACCTTTCAGGCTTCCAATATACCCACCAATCACTGCATTTTGTGAAATCACCAAGTACCTAGACACTTATGCACCACATAAACTGTCCACAGAAGTAAACTGGAAACAAACAATGCTGTTTGCTGTGTTAGAGATGGTGAAGATGGAATAACAGCTTGACAAACAGTCAAAGACTTATAATAGCAGAAGGTATCTCAAATCGTGGCATATGCTCCATCACAAATCAGCTCAGTGTCTCTTGGAGTTATGTTTGTGTTTGATGATTCAGCAGCACACAATTTTTGCCATGCCATATTTAGTGCCAGTCAAGGAAATATCATTATCCAGTGGTGTAGAAGTGAGTGCAGGGAGGCTGAGGCGATGGGGAGTCCAGTATGACACCCAAATGTCATACTACAGGCTGTAATTAGTGTCCAAATACAAAATTGCTCTATCACTGAAATCTAGAACCAGCCGGAACAACATACCTTGGCCATAATTGTCATTTTTTAATCAGATTTCATCTTTGTTGTGTTGGGCGTCATCCAATTCTACTGCGTATGCAGAAAGAAGTTAATTCCAATAAACTGTCTGTCAAACAGTTATTTTCGGCAAATTAACAAATTAAAACAAAGCGGAGAAATAGGACTGTCAATACTGACCTCCATGTCAGTGGAAAATGATCTTCTAATGGAGCTGAAAGGCAACGGTATCCTATACAAGACTGCAACTCATTATTATCCTCATTCATTATCCATTACCCTTATCTGGCCCGATGATGAACGGGTACTGGTCCAGGGCGGAGATAAAGGCGAGATAGGCCTCCACCCTTGTGTCAAAAATATACAACCGACTTTTCCCACAATCAATCCACTTCTTCCTCGCACTAAGGTCCGAGTTGGTATAAAATGTGAAACTGATCCATTATATACTTTTTGAGTTATAGCATTAAGACAAAGGATCTGCTGCATATGCGCTGACAACCCTGAATTTTCGGGGATGTAATTATTCACCTGCTGCCAAATATATTCCAAGCAGTGAGAAGTACAATTCTAGAGTGATTTCTAGTTATATATGTATATATAAGTTATCTACGTTACGGCTGATCGATTACTCCGTTGTGCAGAAATGACTAGAGCTCTGCATCCGTTGAGCAACATTTTCCTGAATGTCAGACTCCATAGCATGGAAGAAGTGGAGAAAAGGTTATTTGTGGGTCAATCACATTTCTTCTCATTCTAGGTAGTCATGTTAACAGAATAATTACCAGGGTTTGTCAGTTTGTGCACTTATGTGAAGGACTCAAACAGAATAGTACATCAGTGACACTTTGACAGCATAGGTAATTATTTTGTGCATGGAAATTAAGAAATATTTAAAAATCATTAGGTCACTTTTCTGCTGTATTCTAATATTAATTGTGTTTATTCTATGGATAATTCTGTTTTCCGTTTTCATCTTAACTTTATCTCAAATTACAAACTTGATGTGTCTGGCCGTGAATATCCCTTACAGCGCACGGATTATAATATTCTAAAGCCTTGTATCTTGTGCTTCACTGATCTGTAACCAACTAATGTGTGGTGCATTATGGGAAGGTTCTGTTGCTTTTTGCTCACCAGCCCATCATTCAGATGCAACCTGCTCCAATCTGTTTTTATGTATTGCAGCAGGATAAATTTCATGTATTCCTTCCATACACCTCTTCAAACAGGAGGTACAAAGCACATCAGTCACGGATGAAACCAACTTATACAGAAAACTCTAAAAAATGTCATAATTTCTATGTTTCCTTAGTACAAATTTTACATTTGGCCTTTTAATATCTGCACCGTAAAAACTGAGTCCAAAACTTGGAGTTGAAGATGAATGTTATTTGTGAATAGCGTGGTGATGTGTTTGAGTGCAGCTCATTGCATACTAGAAATGGAAAGAGTAATATTTGTTGGCTTCCGCAGCAAAACATCTGCTAGACTCACCCTAATACCTTTTGTCGGCTGTTTTATTAGACACACACACACACAAACACACACACCCACACACACACACACACACACATAAGTTCATCTAATAATTACATTGTTTTAAGTAACAAGCACTGGCATGGTTGGTTGTAGATCATAGTGTCATTTTAAACAGATTTACCAAGTGGTTGTTACCTCCAGCCACCGCAACCATGACCAGAATAACTGGACAATGAATAAATGTTATCCGAGGGATGTTATTAGGACATACTTAAACTAGGCCCCCTAGACAGCAGGGGCATATTTCCTTAGCGTCTCTGATTCATGCGTTGTACAAGCAATCCCCTTGATTGAGCTGCCAACCGTATTTTTCATTAAAAAGAAAAAGAACTTCCCCTAATGAAAATATTAACATTTAGAGGTAAATAAGATATAAACAAGACATACCTTCTCAAGTAATTTCATATGCATCAACTTTAGACTGATTCAGACCAATGTTTGAGAACTAATCGCCCAAAAATTGTTGGAGATAAAACTACAAAGGTAAAGTCTCGCTTCACAAAATACTTGAGAGCAAAGCTAATATTTGATCGTTCATCATCCATAACTGCTTATCTTGTTCAGGGTCGCGGGGGCTTGAGCCCATCCAAAGTCCCAGTATAAAAGAGAAAGAAACACCCCAAACCATTACAAATCACATCATGCAGCAGACATGTCTTTCCTATTACAACATGTTGTGAGCAATGATTTAATAACAGGTGGTGTATTGACAAGCTCACTCTACTCAGTCAGGGAAATTTGCAGTCCAGGCGCTCTGAAGCGAACCTAACCCTTTGCCACAAGTCTTGACTATAGGGACAACCAACAATGGAATGTCAAAGGACATCACGTTACAACGAGGAGCTTAAGAGCTCTTTAAAGATAACTGGCTGCCGCCATGATGGGATTTTTATTTTGATAAAAAATCATTTTAAAATCAATCCTGAATTTCATTGGAAACCAGTGAAGAGAAGCACAAACAGTGGCAATATGAGACCTGGGAATATTCTCATATCGTAAAGCCACGTGTGGCCCCTCACTTATGCTTTTCACTCAGTCGATGAAGACTAACAAAGGTTTCCAGGCCAATAGACTACGAGCACAGTGACTGGGATATGTTCCACCTGAGAATTTCACCTCTATGCATATACAAAAACCAGAGAATTAGTCAGCGATTACGATTTTAATGACATGTTCTTGTTAATTTCTTCAAACAAAATGTTTTGCCACACACTTGATTTTCTCGATGTATGTGTCCCTTATTGTCGTTTTGAGGCAGGAATGTTTCATTTCACGGCAAAGATGTAATGAAGCCAGTGTTTTCCGAATGCATGTCAATAAACAAGAATAAATGACTGCGGCCGTCAGGCTGGTGAGCCTGCTGTGGACACTGCCTCCCACACATTGTTTGTGAGGAGCCGCAAATCAATCAAGCAGAGCATGATGGGATTTTTAGTGGTACATACGGGTGAAGCATAAGGAAAGGTTTAATTCAATAAACCTTGTCCTATGGGAAAATTGTGAACATGATTCCACAATTACACTTGAGAACTGACATAGGATAATGGTAGTTCATCCATTATGTGTTCCCAACAGAGGCAAGATGTACTGATGACAGGAATCCAAAAAAATTTCAAAATAAGTTAAAAGATTTAGAGATTGAAAATATGTTCCATGGATCCAGAGTTATATGTTACATGTTTCATGTAAAAAATGTTAAAAAAAAAAAAAGCAGTAAAAAAAAATGCAAGTGAAAATTTTTCAACCACTTATCCTGTTCAGGGTTCGAGGGGGCTGGAGCATAACCCAGCTGACATCGAGCGAGAGGTGGGATACACCCTGGACGAGTCGCCACTTCATCGCAGGTCTGACACATAGAGACATACAACTACTCACACTTACACTCACTCCTACGGGCAACGTATTCACCCATATTTCATGTTTTGGGAATTTGGGATGAAGCCGGAGTTCCTGGAGAGATCACACGCAGACAAAGGGAGAAAAGGCTAACTCCGCACAAAAAGGCCGGCAGAGGTTCGATTCGTACCCGGTATCTTCTAAGATGTCTAATAATAGACACCTGACTGTCAATTAGAATCAATATCCATTCAGTCCATTAGTTTCTGACTTCATGTAAAACGAACAGCAGGCACTGAAAGGTGCTGATTATACGGCTTGTATATATATTATTTTTCTAGCCATTGCATATCAAAAACTGTATGAGATCATCAAAATGTATACAGCATATGAGTCTGAGGGTGTACATACTGACGTCGCTGGTTGAATTACAGCCGTCAAAACGTGACGTCACACTCTCTTGCACTGCTGTTAACACTCATGTGATTTCCCACACGTCCAACACACCAAGCCTGGCGGCGCTACTCTGTATGAACTCTAACTGGAGGTTATGAAGGCCACTTCATAGAGTACAGAGTACAGAGACAGATACTGTGCAATGAGAAAGGAACAACGTGTACCTCATCCTTCAAGTCAACATGCAAGAATAAATGAGTAAATGTACTTCTTTTTTTTTAGTGACCAATTTGGAGTTCTTCATCCTCGAAGGAGTTAAGCTTGCCAAGAAAACTTTTCTCATTGTTACATTAGTCTTACACTGGAAAACCCCTTCCAGAATTAAGAGATATAAGAAAAAATGAACACAATGTGTTTTCACTTATAAGTTGAAAGAAATAAAACAATCTGCCAATAGAACAAAGGGCATTTTCTTGGCAAGAATCCTTGAAATATGATTTTATATTTAGATAATGAAGATCTCTATATGAGCTTGGAAATCTTATTTTGCTTGCATTTGGAAGTATTGTACAAATATTTTATTTTTTTTCCACAGAGTACCTTTTAGTTAATTACAATACATGTCAACCTCTTCAATCTAGGTACATTTAACTTATTTTTAAGTTCTATAATAATGACACCATTCTAGATTTAAGACCATTATTAACATGAAATAAGATTTAAAAGTGACATTTAAGCATTGTAAGATAAAATATGTCTGAATGTTCAATGGAAATACTAATATTGAGCATTTTCAAGATGACGTCTCTAAAAACAGGGCTTTACACCTCTCGACAACGTTTCTTTTTAAATTTTTCTGTCTTAAAGTGAAGTGAGATATTTTCAACAGGTAATAATACAAATATTTGGTTAAATTGTATGTCTTTGCAGTGTAGACTTTGTTTTACAGTATACAATGGCTACTGAGGGAATGAAAAAGGTGAAAGAATAAATTGATACTATATATATATACAAGGGTTTTTAGAACACGAGCCAGCATTCACCTGTTCACTCACACATTCATACAGTGGGGGCAGAGAATGCCATGCAGGGTGACACCTGCCCATCAGGAGTAAAAACCATCCAGACAAGCACTCACACAGGCAACTTAAGGTTCAGTATCATCTCAAGGACACTGCATCTGGTAGCCTGCAGGGACGGGGTTTCACACCACTGACCTATTGATAAGTTGACTACCTTCTGATAAGAGGATGATCTTGCAACCTCCTGAGCCACAGCCGCACAGGCATTTAAAAGTATTGCAATGAAAGAATGAAGAACTCTTAACAAAATAATGAAAAGAGGAATCTTGATATAAAATGTAGGGGGTAAAGATTACAGCAAGTCAAAACTGCCTCTAATAATGAAGTCAATTCTCATTTAATTAGTCCTTTCATGGTCCTTTTGTTCACTCTCTTGAAGCGATCTCAAAGCTCTCATAACCTCTTCACGTTTTGTCTGTTTGTTTTATAGTTTTGTGGAGTCTCTCAAAATGATCTGGGTGGATATCAACTATATTCTGTAAACAGTTTCGAAGTGCACTCAAAAAGATAAATGTTGGAAGACTTCATGGATATTATGGAAAGGATTTCCGCATGATTAAATGAGTTTCTTTGATTATTAATCAGTTCTTGTGCCAAACTAGCCGCATGCTGTCATCACCGGCAGGGAAGGTATATCCTCGAAAATCCCCCAATCCCCCCATAGTGCATCGATAATGAAATAAATTCAGTTAACTATTTATTTTCGGGGTCAGCAATAAACAAAGACAGTTTTCCTTTCGTCTAAATCGGATGGTTGAGAAATTTTTACCCAAAAAACGTCTTTTCCCCTAATCAGTCCAGTTCTTCCTTGAACTAAGTTTCAATGTGGGATTAAAGTTGATTGATGAACCATGAAATATTTTTTTAGTTATCACATTAATACAAAGGATTTGATTCGATAATAAATTACAAACTTTTCTGAGATATAACTAACATAAGCTGACAAGACTGGAATGTTTGGTGATTATATTGGGAAATTTAGTTGATCTCACTCGCCTGAAATTTTTATTACCTAAAACCTCATTAAATCATGATTTTTCTGAAATAACATTGCAGAGAAATCCATCTATTTTCTTTCACTTCTCTGGGGTTGGGTCAATGTGGCAGTAGCCAGGAGACTATTCTTAACATCTCTTACCCCCACAACGATCTCCAGCCGCCACCTTGTGCCCTCACCACCTGCAATGTCCGGCAATTGGGGTTGAGTGTAAAGCAGTAAGGTTGATGAAATTAAATCAAAATCTGTTCAATGCATTGTTAATCTGGCACCCATTAAAGACTGAATGGATGCAAGTGGCGCTGTAGATGTCCACTATGTCAAACTTGCTTCAGACACCAATTATCTTCCCAGTTGCTTGATTAATCCTGAGTGGCTTTGGTTCTCATCTGCTTTTCAATCCTCGGAAAAACAAACAGAGAGCAAATGGAGACAGAGGGGATAAGTCGTGGGCCCAGAAATAGGATTGTTTATAGAGCTGCAGATTACCAAATACCAATTAAAAGACAAATGGTCTGGAAAAGTCCCATTATCCTCCATCACTGAACACCTGTTAGATGTAGGACCAGGACTGTGCAAAACAAAAAGATATATATTCATGAACTGCACATGCTTCAAGGCACATGACCCATGCAGATATTATCATTTGCCTGCCATAGAAACAAAGTTTCTATGGATAATACACTCATTAGAAAACTGGTGGCAGAAATCTCATTAGTTTGACCAATTCATAATTAGGCGAGGGATTTATTATTAATCTGTCCAATTAAGCAGGAGAAGGTTCAGCCCATTCCCCGGCCCCTTCCCACTCCTCATCTTACTGCTCCTGATCACATGGGCATGATTATCATTGCCACGGGTGTGAAGGTATGAAAATGAGACCTCTTCTTCTTGACCTTGGCATAGCCGGAATACAGAAAGGACACAATGAATGCATGGAAATCCTACTTCCTTTAAAGCGGCGTAGGAGGAGATTTGCTTTCAGACACCACAGGAAGTTTACCTGCAGGTCTTGTCAGTCAACTGCACAGTATTTTAACACTCAGGAAAGGACACATAAGCCCAGGAGCTTTTCTCCACGCTGCCTGCTCAACTCTGTTTCAAGTGTTTACCCAGAAGTCTGTGCTGTTATTCAGTTACTCCACATCATGAATTAATCCTCCTCAGCTGTCTCACAGCCCCCACCCCCCACCCCCCACCACCACCACCCACAACTCCACCGCTGTGCACCAGACGTATTGCTTTCTGACATTTGTCAGTTGTTTTATCAATGACCATCATTTACCTAGAGCGGCCTTTAATGTAATCTTGTTTTCTTTAAACATCAATCAGTCAGGAGTGCGCCGCTCTCCAGGGTCGAAAGGTTCTTTCATCACTGCTGCTTATACTAACATTTGTTTTTGTAACTGCTGATTTATTGATGGCTTTAACAAAGTTTTCCCTTTGACTACCCAGTGTAAAATATTATCTGCATTGGTTACAGCAGCCAAATAGTTTCATGTTACATATGCTTCACACTGCTCTGACTGAGACTGATCAGCCACAACATTATAACCATTGGCAGGAGATGTGAATAAGATTGATGTAGTTTTGATTTACAACATCAGATTGTAAATGGGCGTGATATTTTAGACAGAAAGGGAATATTTTGTTCTGGAAGTTAATGCGTTGGAATCAGATGAAATGGCCAAGTGTAAGGATTTGAGTGCTTTGACTAGGGCCATGGATGTCATCGATTCAGGCACAACACTGACTAGGTGACATCATATCTTGCTGTTATTGACTGTAATGAGAAATCACTTAGTGTAAGTATCTGTTTTTTCAAAAGCAGAATGTTTACTTCCGAAATTCTACTCTGTTAATATATTATCAGCCATTCAAGCTTTTTATTGAGTTCCAGAAAGATACAGCGCCACAAAGAGAAGCAGTATCATGTTTTGCTGTCGGACCCAGTGCGTCATTACAGCACAGAAAATCACAAGAGGCGGCGAGCATGGAAAAGTGAAAATGATCTTTTCCTTATTTATCACATGTTATACAATATAATGTCATGAACTTTATCTCTGGATTTGACCCATCCTTGAGGGAGCAGTGAGTGGCCCCTGGGAAGTGACTGGGGAGCTGAAGTTTCAGTTTCTAACTTAAGGACCCATGGCATGTTGTGTCAGGAGCTGGATTTGAACCACGGTCTCTCAGTTGATGCATGACTGCCCTACCCACTGAGCTAAAGCCGCCCCCTTGCAAAACAGAATGACGATGATATCAGTGATACAAAACTCCATCCACCCATTTTATTCCACTTATTCGGGGGTCAGATTGTAGTGGCAGCATACCAAGCAGGGTATTCAAGAGCCTCTCCCGAGGAAGGCTCTCCCGCTCATTCCAGAGGATCCATACGTTTTCCCAGGCTGTATATAGTCCGGCCACGTCTACTGGGTCTATGCCAGAGGCTCCAGGGAGACATGTGCGAGTCAACTCCTGGCATCACTAACTGATTCCAGGGAGTAACACAAACATTTTTAAGACATTTTGATATTTAAAGCACATTCCCTGGCCAATGTCTTCCCCCCCCCCCGTTTCTTTTTAGCTCCTGATTGATTTAGTAATGGTATCAACGGCTCTGACGTATGTTTGTTGCGTTTGAATCTCAGGGGTTGCTCAATGGTTTATGTTCTTTTTTTTTTGCCATTTGTGTGGTTGGATTGGTATTGAAAAACACTTAATTTGTACATTTTTAATTTACAAAGTAAAAAGAAGCATATTTTACACTTCCTCAAAAGAAAAGAAACCCTCACCCCCAAGACCTTTATCAAAAAAAGAGAGACAGACAAAACCACACTGTGGGGCGTTGCGTATAATTAAAGAGATCACATTTCATAGGATTTACGTAGCTTTTGAAACAATATTTGAGGGAGGGACTTTTATGCTTCATCTGTTTCAAAATGCAATTGGCACATAATGTAGCTGGTTCAGGTGAAGGGTGTTGTTACGACCCGTGTCAGAAGATGTATTTGATGTGATTTATGTTCCCCCTCCCTGCCAGAAGGTGATGCTGCTCTCTGGCAAATCTCAGATAGAGGCTGCTGATTGGAGGGAGGACTGATGACACCACCTTTAAATGGCTTCTATGGTGGCCTGGAGCTCTTCTGGATTTACCTGGCTTCCAACCTGGATGGTGTTGTTCTGTGTAGCTTGTGTAAAGTTTATTTTAGCAGAAACATGTTGTTGGATTTTCCTTCTTGTGTGTCAGCTAGTTAAACTAGTTCCATGTGTCGCATCGTATATAGACTTAAAGTAATAAAATTAAATTAAAATAATCACCTTGTATATACAGTAGATAGTCATATGAAACAGTCCAGCAGCTTGTAGGGATGGTAAGCCCTTTTCTTCTGTACATTTTGTTTCTCCTGTTTTACGGCTAGGGAGGTTGGAGAAGTGAATCTGTTTCTTTATTTTCTGTAGATTTTTGTTGAACTAGGTAAGTTAGCGAAAGACCTGAAGCTTGTTTTGTTTATTGTTTTGGGCCATGCCCATCATGATGCCTGAAAGGAATTAATAAAATAACTGTTTTGGACTGAAATTGGTGGTGACACTGGTCCTCCTTGGGAGACGGTGAATGAAAGGAGACGTTGTTATGCTACGCTCCGGTTTTCTCCTAGACGGGGCGTAACAGCATATTTTCACAAATTCTATAAAGGGGTCCCATGTTTTGGTAACATTCTCTGGGGTCTTTGTTCTTCTTGTTTCTCTAATTGTATCATTAAAAGTACTTCTTTGAACGAATATTTGAGTATGTGGATTAATTTACTTCCAGTGAAGTAAAATAACCTCCAGAGCACCATTGTTACAAAACCTATGTCATTTACCAGTGGAACTGAAAAATGCTCTTCTGATGGAGCGACACCAAAACCAGTAATTGTGGAGAGGGGATCAATTGACTCACTTTTTGTCTCTTTTTTTTAATCTTTTTTATTGGGTTAAGTGGCCACATACTTCAGCAGAGGAGAAAGGTTGACTTACTGCACCTCTCGCGGTTTTGGTTGAATCACCCTGGTATGCATGCGTCATACCAGGGTCATGTGACCCTTTATTTGACCATGATGTCCTAAAAGACATGTGCTTTGATGTAGATGAAACTGCAGGACCAAAAACAAATGCCAACAATACAGGAAAGGCTTTAATTGTCTTTATTGGTTTATGGAAGTAGGATGTGGATAGCGAGGTAGAGAAAGAGGATTAGGTCTTGTGCTGGTGTGTCCTGAGAATGATGTAACTAGATGGTGGATGGGAAAATGTGTACAGGAGGAAGCTGTCAGAGAGGCGTTCACCAGCAACCTTGAATCCCCCACATCTTCATCTCCACCTAGTCCTCCCAGATCCATCAGCCTCATTCTTCATCAGTCTCAGCCTAGTCATCAGCCACCACCACCAGTATCCGTACTCCAAATAGGGGTTAATCCATGCCACAGGGGAGATGACCCTTTGATCACAAACAAGCCTGAGCCTGTGTGCCAAAGACTTTTTAATAGACTAATTAACGCACATCAGCTCTTGTAATAAATCATTCATCTTTTCTTCCTTTTCTTCCTTCTCTGACTGAAATACCTATAAGCTAGAGCCTGAAAATATATACTCCACTGGAGAAAATGGTACAATCTGGCAAAGAGTGAAAGAAGAGACCAGGGTTGTAGAAGGAAAGTAAGGTGTGGGACTGCAAGCTGGTCCGCAGGATGAACACACACAGACACACACACACAAACCACGAGGGAGGCGAGCAGAGATATTGGAAATGACCAATAACTCATGTTACCTACCTCTGAGTTACATTTATTACATTTGCCCATGTGATCATAACAAAAACGTATTCATATAAAAATATGGCATCTTTGGTGAAGAGCAGAGTATCTCCGTCTGTTTTTAACATCTCATCTCCAAATGTCTGAACTGTTATCAAATTTCTACAGCTTTCTTTCCATGGGAAAAAGCAGACGTTTGCAAAGTAATTGTAGTATATTTTCTAACTGAAACACAGTGACATTTGCATCTCCAAGAATCATTACAGGAAGAGCTCATTTCAATTGATTTTTAACTTAAAGTCTCAATGGAAGTCTATATTCAGAAGACTTAAATTAGAAAAGCCATCTATTGTTAAGCCACCTCATCACTTGATTGAGTTAACATAATCTAGGTTAGCATTCTGTGGACCATCCTCCTCCTACACACATATGCACATGTACACGTTTGCACACAATAGACCACAGATACACACACACACACACACACACACGCACACACTATCTGGAGCTGTCTGACGAGGATTAGTGATTTGAAAGGCGGAGGCGTGGGAACTAAATCTTCTCCTGGCGTTTTCACAGTGAAATCGGGTCTCCAGAGGGAAATGACATCAGTATAGTTCAAAGAATCATTAGTTTTTAAACAATGAATGTCAAGTCGAAGAATTTACAGCAGGTTGTTCCTTAAACTACCACGGGCTGGAGGTGCACAGGTCATCACTGACTGCAATGATTTTGACATGGCTGCATGAGTCTAAACTAATCAATCTCAGAGTGGTGCTAAACCAGAGTGGATGAGAATAAAAAATAACTTAGTGGAAAGAAAGTGTGAATTATTACCCAATATGTTTTTACATTACAACAAATCTTTAAAAGGATTAAAAACTTAGTAGTTTTTTAAATTTCAGGGGCTCACATGACAGGAGTACCAGGCTGGTTTCACCTCCTAAAATATTCTGAAAACATACCCGGTGTGGAACTTTGGTCAGTACAGATGTTTGGTCCTGAGTCAGGTAGTTTGAGGCGTTTACAGATCTCTGCTCACCAGTATTGGGCAAATTACTTCCAAAATGTGATATATTAAATATAAAAACTTTAACTTAAATTTGAAAGCAATACGTTACTTTACAATATTACTTTCTGTGTAGGGTAATAAGTCACTGAACCACCCTGATCCAAAAGTCACTCACTTCTTCATCCTTATGTTGTGCCTTGAGCAAATAAGATGTTTCCATCTCCAAGACCTGCATCTGAAGAGATGCCTCATTGATTTTTGTCTCCGCTGTCCACTGACCAACAGAGAATGGCTGTGTCAGGAGGAGGGGGATATTTTCCTGAGTGTTTAAGGGTTTTCTCAAGCCGTTCCTTAAACTTTTCTGTCAGACTTTTCTGTCAGACTTTTCTGTCAGACTTTTCTGTCAGACTCGTCACATAAACCTTCATGGATGGATCATGACGTATTTTGCTCCTCTCACAGTGTTGCCGCAGACGTGAAAAGTGCTGCTTTCTCCCCTGAATGTGTTTGTCCAAAAGAACCAGCTTTGACCGGAGTGCTTCAAACACTTCGTCCACTACTGTGTGATTCTTACCTTGTAAATACAGTCTAAGATAATTGAATGATGTGACCCAAAAAAAAAAACACGTGCCATCATCATATCGTAAAAAATACATGAAATTCTTGAGCATTGAGGCTCTACTGACATGAAAAAATTGACAGAAGCTCATCACCCAGGCCACATCATCTCCGACACACGGCCTTTGCTCGGCCAGCAAACATATTTGTTGCGCTTTTATTATTTTATTATTATTATTATTATTATTATTACTTGTCGAAAATGAATTGAAATGGTAAGAATGCAGGATTAACGGTGGTAAGCCGTTAAAGAAAAACAGGTCAGCTGTCAGCTGTTTGGGTGTGTCTGGCGCAGGCAGGGGCTCTGAAGATGGGAACAGACAAGAAGGCAGGTGGAGATCACGGGCCTTCGATGGCTAGAAAATAATAAATATTTTCTTACAAAAATCCAGGAACTGCTGAACTTCTCTGACATGCTGTCCCTTTCCCTGCTGTTAAAACTCACCTACTGCCCCTCCCTCAAGGGAGCCTGTCTCCCCTGCTACCCATCTCTTGGGAAATGACTTTCCTTGAAGCCCCTTACTCTCCAAATACTACATTTTTAAAGATTACATTTGAACACAACTTGATGTTGATTTCATTACAATTCTGCTTATCCCGAAACTGGTTGTAACTGAATAGAGATTGAACGTATTATGTGTCGCGCGTTGTAATTAGTTTCATTTTCATATTGTTTACGGATTGCTTCTCCACTCTGATTGTCAAAACCTGCGTCTTGTTAAAACCCTGCCTCAGTGTATTTAAGCTGTGCTCCCCTCTCCACCTGTGCCAGATCGTGTTGTTCCCTTGTGCCAACCTTTCTAGCGTGATTCCTTGTGTTCCCCGTGGTTTATGGTTCGGACCTCTGCCCGTACCAAACCTTGTATTTTGCCTGCCCCCTTGGTTATTGTTTGCCTGCTTTACACAGTAAAGAGTTTATTCACCAGGCATTGTGGAAGTCGTGCTTTTGGATCCTAATTGTGGTGCCAGCTTGACATTATGCAGATTATCTCATAATATGTGCTGCTGACAGCTATGTTTGCAAGCTCTCCTGTCGATGTCAACAGTAAACATTTGTTTGATTTGATATGTTCTTCACAATTTAGCATGATCAGAGTATCTAGTCACTTTTTAGGAATAAAATAAAAGGGTCTGAGAAGTTATGTGACAAAGCGTGAGGTCATCGCCTCTTTCAGTCCCTGACTTTAGGGTTGGGCTCAACTCAGATTAGTGGTGTAAAAACACATTGTTAACCATCTTTAATGTTGAAGTTTGAAAATATTTTTAGCTCATTTTGAGACTGTGGCGGGCCGTCACAGTACAACCTATTAGTGGGAAACACTGAATGTACAGTTTATTTGTGGCTGGATGGTCGCTCCTGGCGACTGGCAGAAACCATTTTAGTCACCATCTGGAGCCCTGAAAGGGAATTCTGACTGCTGTTAGGTACCTCCATGAAATCAACACATCTACTGTCAAATCTTTTAATGGAACATGGAACAACAGAACTATACATCCATGACATTCAAACAGAGCTGAAGAGGATTTCACCCAGGTGGTGCAAATTCCTCCACATTGGCAGGTCTGTGGGGGTGGGGTCTTATGGAGGCATTACTTTTAGATATGCTGAATGAGTATCCGAATGTCAGGGCTGCAAGAAATGGCAGGCTGCTGCAGCAGATGAAAAATTAAGCGGCTTGACATTATCGAGCTCTAAACTGCCAGTCCGATTTATTTATTGACTTATCAAATGTGCCGGGACGTCATTCCGGACGATTCCTCCCCATTTTAACCCCTGCTCAGTAGTGAATGGATGCCCAGAGAATAATCTCATATTGATCTTTTCAAATAGGCGATGATTTATTAGAAAAACAACATATTTCCCCAAAATGCGTGACCTTTCCTTTAAGAGCATTGCAGTATTTGCACAGCTCCACACCATACCTGCTTCTCTCTTTCTTCTTCTTCTCCTTGAGACTATGTGAAGTCGCTTTTCCCCATCCAGTCTCTGTTCTCTCCTCTCATCACCTCCTGCTGTTATACTGCAGGCTTTTTACCTAACAACATGTCATTCAATAACCATGATTAAAAAAACGAATTCTAATTTCCCTCAGCATGATGTCTCTCTGTTCCCTCAGATAGATGCTACCACTGTTCCCTGCTTGGTGCCAAATGCACTGTTCCAGCATGCCAAGTGCTAGATCTTCCCACATGTTGTCAAAAAGTAATGAAAATAAAACAAAATCCCTCATACACTCTCATGAATAATAACATCTTTGTCCTTTGACAAATCCTTTGCTTTTTTAATAATGTCTCTGGCTTGTATAAGTACTGTTTTTGCAGCTATACATTTTTTCGCCGCATGTAAGGGAATAGAACTGTGTTCTACTTACGGCTCTTTCGCAGGGAAGCCAACCTGGGTGCAATAAACCAGTGAAGGTTTATTTGTTTACTTTTTATTTGTTCTTAAATTTGGGAATATTATGGTATAGTCAACACAAAGTTTTCCGCATATTCTTATCGCAATAAACATTTCATGTTTTTTCTTTTCAAATTTCATACCGCCATAGACCTAGTGCGAGGAGGGATTAACATTATTAACATTTTAAAGATCAGTTGCATATTTTTCTGCCACGGTATCAATATTAATATCATTACAAGTTAATATTTTACTCAATAGGTGGGAGTTTTTTTAAGAAAAATATTTGTCAGAGTAATCAATAAAGGATCACACTAACAACAACGAGGTCTGAGAGACGTAATTCACTAACTGCAAAGCAAAGGTCTATGCAAGGAGCTTTCGTAGGCACTGTGCATAGAGAGCATATTTACACCTGAGTACAGACAAGGGCGCATGAAAATGATTAATTACAATATAGGGACACTTCAATGTGAAGAAAGTAATAATAAACAGGGAAAAACAAGTTAGAATATATGAAAAGCTGATGCAGCTTTTCACTTCCAGAGTTAGTAGGCGGTGCCTGGTGGTTCCACAATCAGTTGGTTACATTATTGTCTTATACACCAAGGTCATGTGAAGAACATTCATTGATTTTTCTATCAACATTGTTTTCCTAACAAAATATGCAAACCGTTGGTCCGAATTAGTAAAAACTTTGTGCATATGGAACTCCTCAGGGAGACGTAATTGTATTTGTCATATTCTACTGTAATTGTTCGTTGTTCACTCATTAGGGGCCTTTTTTTCTTCAAAAAAATTTGTTTTTTTTTGGAATGTTTTTTCAATTTGAATATGTCTGATTATTATGTCAGATATTGGCTCATATGAATCTTCACAAGGAGATCTCTATTTTTGACTATAAACATGCATAATTAACTCGTTAGTAGGAGCTTTTTGTGGAAAACGTCCGTTTTCGCATCCGTAACTTCCCAAACATAAGTCCAATTCTGTCTAAATGAAGCTCATATGAGGGGACACAAGGAGATCTGTTTTGTTTTAACCCCAACTCAATTTGTCCCCAATGGTCAATTGGTAGTGCTGCAAGACATCAAACAATAGAAAAACATCAATAATGAATCCTCATCTTCATCTCATCTTTGAACATCTAATCTCTCATTTAATTTTGAGGAGTTCAATCAGGGGATTTGCCTAAGCAGTACAGAGTATTGGGGGCATTTTGGTCATACACCCTTGTTGTCGGGGACAAAAGTGTAGGCCTAGTTTTCTTCGGCCTTTACATTGATTTCTTGTTTGCTTTTGTGATGCTCTCTCTCAATTTCTCACACTTCCTCTTGTTTGCTATGAAAAACCTGTTGTAAATAGAAAAAAACAGAGAGCCCTAAAAGCCGTAGTCTGGGGATAAAGCGTATAAGCTTTATTCAATCTTTGCTTGTCATTTACAAATGTCAGGAAAACAGATGAGGGAGGAGGAAGTGGAAACTGGGACAGGGACAGAAGTCATGCTGGAAATACACTGCAGAGAAAAGGGCATTTTTCTGTCTTTAGTCAGTCTGCCAGGATCAGGAAGACAGCAGAGGAAACAGGGAAAGCCTGCTGTCAAGCGTGACCTATTGATCACGCCTCGTGGCACATCCCCAGGTGAAGCTTAGATGACCGTTTTAGGCAGTGTGAGAGAGCAGAGCAGAGAGACAGCATTACCGATGGCAGACAGCGGGTCACAGGGGAAAACGTGACAACGGCTATGACTTGTAATTACGTTGATAACCAGACAGAGGAATGCGAATCTCTGGATCGTGTTGCTACTATAAGAGGAGACAGAAGCTGACAGACCTTTAAAGGATTTACTGCTGACCAGAAAGATGCAGAAGAGATTTCTCATGCAGCACTGCACATCTGTTGTCAGCCTCATTAGTGTTAATTATGGTACTTGTGCAGCAGCATTAGTGCTGCTCTATAATATATTAATATAAGATACACTGATTACCTTTTATTACTCCAACAGGAACAATTATGAAATTTCATCATAGAACACTGAATGTGAATTGGATGAACAAATGCGTTTTTGTAATTGCAGTGTTTTTACCAAATTGAAAATATAAATTATAGTTAGTTAATTTCACAAATCACTCACTTAATCTACCCCTAAAATAATGAGTAGGAGGTAAGAATATTTTTTTAATCACATTCAATTATTTCGTCAATCCATTATGAAACATAATGAGGATAGGAATCAGGAAATGGTTTATAGCCAAAGTAAATCACACTTACATGGAGTTTCATCTGGTGTTTGGGTGCAAAAAAAAAAATCAACAGAAGTCTAGCATAAGTGTAAAAAATTACAGAAGGACGTGTAGCAGAGGCCATTGGATATTGGATGTGCAAATGATGTCATGTACATATATAAACATGTACAGTATTAAACATATACAGGGCATTCGGAGCGTATTCACACACCTTTACTTTAATTTACATTATATTTATATTATATGTTCCAGCCTTCTTTTTCTTCTGATCACCTTTGATATGTTTTTATGCACTGATTGGAGTCCGCCTGTGGTAAATTCAAATCACTGCATAGTTTTAAATAGTTTATGATGAAATATAATATTTGAGATATTTTGTGGATTAAGAGCTCAAATAAGTTAAATATAAATCATTGTCATTTGTAAAAATAGCTGAAAGATGTAATGTTTATTTAGGAATAATTGAGACAAATTGAAGTTACAGGAACTAGTGACAGGATATGCTTTTACTTCGAAACAATCCGGAAGTTAGCAAGTTAAGAAAGTAGTCGCTAGCTTTAGATTCACATGAACACGACACAGTGAAGTCCGATATTGATCTGACTGTTCCTCGTTACTGTAGCAATTCTTTAAGTTCAGTGTTTAAGTTGAATCCAACTTGTTTGGTTTTTGGAAGCTGATGTTTCTCCTACACCAGACGTGATTTGAAAAGGTACACTCCTGTCCATAAAAGGTCGCACAGGTGGAGGATACATATAAAGCAAAAACTGAGCCACGAGGTCGAAGGACCTGTCTGCAGACCTCCGAGACAGGATTGTTTTTGCTACGGTAACGGGCCGGCTCTGTCACTGACTGCAAGCAACATCACATCCACACACACAATACACACACACACACACACACACACACACACACACACACACATACCCCCAGTGCGCCACCGAATGCAGGCGACAGCGCCGACACACAAATACATTATTTCACTCCCTTCCGTGTTTGCCGAGTAATAAAAACTTGTTGCCATTATTTCTCTTCCCAATCGTCTCAAGCGGGACCAAGGGTGCACACTTGGTTGTTCTGCTTTCTTAATACGCATACATTTACACACATGTGGATTCAGTAAGTCAGTCGTTGAAACGCTGCACGCTCACCCTGTTGTCGTCCATTGATAAGTTTGACAGGCAAACAGTCGTGTAACTATTTCCTTTGTTAAGTAGGGCACTTTCGTGCACCTGCAGAGTCATGTGACCAGCGTAATCATGTTTATTCATTTAATGGAGAATGAATTTAGTTTGTTTGGGTCAAAGAGTGTGAGTGTAAGTTATATTAAAGCCTTAAGAGCAGCAAATGTGTTAATTGCTGAGAAATACACTAATATTGTTTTCTGATGTAAGGGAAACGCCCAAGTGGGAGAGGCTATTAGTTTCAATGGGGCCATCTTGGCTCTGATTGGGTCAGTCTTGATTTGGTTACAGAGAACGTAACATCTATTGATATTTATATTGTATTGTTTCCCCTGTCTGAAATTTTGGGGAGTTATTGAAGGACTCCATTTAGGGACATTATGGGATTTATTTGTATATAGTATTTTTCCTTAAACCTTCTCTGCATCAATATTTCGACTGTTGTAAATATTTTTACTGTTTGAACTTTGGGAGGCCAGCATTTTAGAAACGCACTTACACTACGCCAGTGTTTTGAAGTTTTTGAGGATTTTTAAAAAGAACCCCAAAACAGCTACAAAAAAAAAGAAGGTTACCAAGAGCACAGTGACCTCCAGAATCCAGAACACAGAAAACGTTTGGAAAAACCCAGAATCTTGTTAAGAAAAGAGACCAAGAACCCAACGGTCACTCTGGCTCCAGATATCCTGTGTTGAAGGTGGCACTTAAAATATCCGGGTGCTTGTCTTAGAGCACCGACATATCCCAGAATTTTAATTGATTTGGATCCATTTTAATATGATGGCATAAAAAGTCTGTTCTTTACTTTGTTATTATGGGGTATGGATTGTGGAATGAAGAAGGGAATAAATAAATGTAAAAGATTTTAGCATGAGGCTGCAAATTAATATAATGTGAAACAAGTAAATGGTCTGTTTCCCTTTTGAATACACTGCATGCACAAATGAACATAAACATATGTATAAATGCACAAGGGGAAAAATGGCAGTACAGTTGTGCAAGAGAGGGAGAAACGCAATAAAGAGCATGTGCAATTTGTAAGATGTGAAAGTCACGTTAGCAGAAGCATGAGAATGATTAGGTCTACAGTCAGATTATATTAAAAAGCCATGAACTGAGTCTAAAATGTGATGATCAAAAAGGAAACTGTGCAACTGTTGCTGAGGTGTAGGCGTTTCCCTTCTCTTTTGTTTACTCTCTTCAATCGATGTTTTGCAAACACATTATTTCACAGAGAGAAGAAACTGTGTTCTATCCTCAAATGTCCTCACTCATCTCATAGTTAACTGGTATGTTGTCTCAAGCAACAGAGTAGTTGCTATGGCTACCTGTTTAGTAGATCTTTGTACTGATGGAGTGTGCGGTGGTTTATAGCTCGGCTCGAGAACATCATGCTGGGCTGTATAGAATATAAAGAACTTCATCATTACAAAAGGAATGGCTGCTAATGATGAATATGATTTTCTTCCGAATGACTGCATTAACTACTTGAAGCATTAATTCCAAAATCGTTTGAAGAGTGGTATCAATAATTTATGTCCCAGCTATTCATGTTAGTGAGGCGCCATCGGGAGGTCAGTTCCCTCGTCAGACTTTCATGTGCTTAATGTACCCGCTCAAAGATTTAAAAGTTGAAATTCATGAAAAGACTGATTTATTACGAATAGATATAGTGTATTCCTGGAACAGGGTATTAAGTGTTCTCAAGAGGTCTGGATATGCATGTCTAGGAAATGCGCAGCAATCATGGCTGCTGACCAATCACACCTTGGCCACAGTTCCAACTTTTCCCCTCTGGCAGGTACTATCGGGCACTTCATTCCTCTACTAGGATCAAATCTTCTTCTCATTATTCCTGGAGCCAATAGAATAGACAACTGTGGAGTTTGGGCAGATCTCGAGTCGAGTAGCTATGTACCTTAACAAACTAAAGCAATGTTTATTTAATAACCCGTGAAGTCGGGGATAATATTGGGTTCGTCATCGCTGCCTCCGCACACCCTTTCTGATAATGTGATAACTCAAAAACTGTTTATTGGATCATTGTCAAATGTTTTCAGCCCATAGACCTTAGTGCGAGGGAGAAAGGGGTTGGTTTCGGGAAAATAACACTGTTTTTCTAACATATCTTCCTAACCGTTTTTTCAATTTAGGCCCAATATGATACATATGAATACATCTATCTTGTATGTATCATATATTAATCTAATAGTTCATATTTTACTCACTAGAGGCACATTTTATGAAAAACACAATTTCTCTGACTCACCTTTGGTCTGAAAGTTGAGATCTATCTTGTATATGTGATTTACACGTGTGACTCTAATAGTTCATATTTTAACTTACTACAGGGAGCTTTTCTACAAAACACACGTTATGTTTCAGACATAACTTGAAATATCATTTGAGGAAAGCAATCATGCTTATAGAACGCAGGGGATTTGGGACATTTTGGGGACATACACTTGCGGTCGGGGACTACAGCATAACTCTAGTTTGCTTCCGTAATTTTGGGAAAAATCTGGCACAAGAATTTCCTTTGGGATCACTAATTATTTGTCGTATCTTACAAAGGAATATGTCTGTACATTTGTAAGTACTCTGGCAGCAGGAAAAAAAAGCAGACTCTTGTTACCATATCCTTGGCCAACATACTGATCCTCCTTCAGATATTTGTTTGGCCGTGACATGAAATTGGCGGTACATTAAACAATAAACTGTCCTGAATAGCCTTGAAATGATTAATCTTTTATAATCCATCATTTTTGCCTATGTGTCCCGCTTTACCATGTTTCATTTCAATTTCATACCGGACCTAAAGGTATCCAGCATGAGATGGTCATTTAACCCACTGAGGGATAATGATCAAATAAACTCATTCCAGTGTAAAATTAGATTGCCATTATTTCCTGATAATTACCTTATTATTGGTGGCTGTTAAATCCACATGTCCAGGTCCTTAATTGGGCCTATAAATTCAAGGGAAAGCAAGAAAATGTATCTGTTATTAGGTCATCAAATTCAACTTTGTGCATGTAATATATATACTATACTATTTTATATATATAGTATATTTAATATCACTTTTTCTGAAAACAAAATTGTGGCCTTAATGGTCTATATTTAGGTACAGATCATTTTAAGAATTCTGTTTGGTAGCAATGTCTGCTTGAATCACCAGAGAAAGCATCATCATATCAATGATGATTTTTTCCCCCTGATTTTAATCATGCTATCTGTCAATTCTTTCACCAAATAATGAGGTTATCCTCTGAATGTGAAAAGAAAATATCTTTTTTGAAAAAAATGCCCCCCTTGCATTAAAATGTGACAAATACAAGTAAGATCTCCTTAAGGTGGTTCATAAGAAAAAAAAAAAATGTTTTTCATTAAAAAGCTAACACTAGTGAATAAAATATAAACTATCAGAGTAAAATATGATGATGAAAGATATATGAAAGATATTCTCGAAGTTGATTCATATGCACCAAATTTGGACTAAATCGGTGCACAAATTATGAAAACGTTTGGAGATAAAGGTTGTTCTTTGTGTCCGAATAGACACCCCCATAGACCTGCCTTCCACTCAGGTCTATGGGGGTTTCAAATTTGAAAATGATACATGAACGGATTTTTGAGTTCTGGCGTCAACACTGACGCAACAATGACAATTCCTTTATATCCCCGACTTTTCAGGGATCTAATTCTACCAATTGTAAATAATCTGTAATATCTAAAGCGAGTCAATTTTAGACATACACCAATCTGTCATAACATTGTAACGGCTTGCCTATATCTTATTTTTACTTTATTTTACCAGGAAAGTCTCATCTTTCAGCAGATTTAAAATCTGTTTTTCAAGACCGTCCTGGCCAAGAAAGCCAGAAGCACACAGACTTACAAACATACAAAATACATACAGATAACAATTTACATAGGAATAAATTGTCATAAATTGAGATTGAAACATCCATTTTTGTCAAAGGCATCTATATCAGTCAAAACATATACAGCTGTTTTGACAGCTAAATGGGGAGCCGCACGTCTAATATTCTTCAGGGCCCCGTTAAGCTGTCAACACAGCTACAACCAGTCAAGCCACAAACTCCACAAGACCTCTGAAAGTGGTGCTTTGGTATATGAAACCAAACTAGAGCAGCAGCTTGTCAAATCCACATGAATGGCCCAAGATTTCCCAGCAGAACATTACCCAAGCTTCTCACTGCCAACTCCAAGTTGTACTTCTTCCCTTTGTGCAACCAGGGACCATCTCTTCCCCAGGTGTGTTACACACTCGCACCAGGGACTCCACATAATATCAAAGAAAATATGAGTATTCAGACCAGGCCATCTTCTTTCATTGCTCTGTGATCCAACCCAGTCTTCTAGCTGTCACACTTTGTCCCTTGTCAGAGTCCCTCCGATTCACCTCCTGCCTCATATGTCCCACCACCTGACAGGTGCAAAATTAGAGAGATAATCAATGTTATTCTGACTTCACCTGTCAGTGGCCATAATGTTATGGTTGATCAGGGTGTGCTTCTCCAGCTCACCAAAAGAGGATATGTTGCATACAGATGCGTCTGTTGAACTTTTTTTGAGGTGGTCGTGAGAATAGACTCAGATGACTCTGGTGTTGCCATAGAAGTAAACCGATAGAGTTGAGTGTAGGGCAGCTGAATGTGTCAGTCAATGTGTTCAAGCGTGAGTTACACTTCCTATCCGATACAGTGTCATGGGCTAATCCTTTTCACATTGCTCATAAAGAAACCTGATGAATTTAGTCTCATTAATTCCACTAAATTACTTCCACTTGTTTGTCGAAATCCAAGAGGCCATTGTGACATTTGTATAGTGGCTGCATGTACTCCAGTCCTTCAACCACTCAGAACAGCAGCATCAAGAGGAGATAATATGACTTGGTATAGGAATCATAATCCTAAAACAATCCAAGTCTGACGGCTAGGATCAGCTCACCTTAAGGTGTGAAGGACGGTCGACATAGGTACGGGGTCAGCTCCTGTCAAGTTAGCTTGTAGAGCTGAAAGGAGATTAAAAAAAATCATGTGAAACCATTCATTTATTTGGGGTTGTGGTTATTTGAATCTGCAGATAAAAACTGAAATGGTGCATCACATTTCAGCTACGCAAAGCAAAAATACAAGGACATTTTTGGCCATTGTGTTTAAAAGCACCACAGGCATTAAATACAACATTTACATATTAACCTGTGTGTAAGCAAACAACAACCTGTTCACAGATCATACAAAAGTCCAGCCATTGTTATTTCAGCAAAATACATTTTGGTCTCTTAAAACTCCTGAAAAACATTGGGATGTTACAATATATGTCTTCAAAAGTTGTTTTCTGTGTTTCAGAGCTCGAAAGGAAGCATGACATTGTTTTTATTATTCTTATTCAAAGAAAAACAGCTGCCTACTATGGTAAAGGAAGATCTCAAAGAGGCGAAATAGAGCTGAAGGAACGGATTAAATTAGGTGATCACTCTCTGTAGATTAAGCACTCTACGTTTCACATCGCATAAATCTGAACCATAGTTAATGAAATATATCGATTAGTGCAGCTTTTAACACCATTACGCTACATCTGAGTTTCTATGTGCTTTGTTTTACTCCAAATTAGATACTTAAAATATCTAGACTTGCTAGTAAATGCGTAAGCAATGCATTTAAGGCTTTCTGAAATGTTGGCTTTTGTTGATTGAGCAGTGGAATGTGTCACACCTGCATTTGCGCATCTACTTTACGCATACAAGTAGCTTGTCTGAGCTTAGAAGCAAACTCATTGTGTAATTAATACCATTTAAGTTTTTACACATATCATAATCTAGTTATATATTTGCTTGTATATAGTATAAACTAAGTTTTGATATAATAGGTTTTACTGTCATTGCTTGTCATATTCTAATTCCGCTCATACTTTGTACTTTCATTTATGAAAACCTTCCTGGATGTTTTCCATCATCAGAGTTGGAACCTTCTGTGTGCTTCCATGGTCTACAAAAAACTAAACACTAACTGAAGGTCCCAGTACTCAGAATGGTGAATTTAAACTGTGGGTAGTCGCAAATGTGAGTATTAATTGTTGTTTGTTTGTCTATCCGTGTGTCTGTAAATGGGGATCTGTCTAATATAAACTACTCATAATACTCACTTCTCTGATATTTAAAGTTACAGCATGTAAAATGTAGGTGTATCTTACTGAATTAATGAATAAATGGGATACAATATTCCTAAATAAGTTTTCTTGGGTAAGCTAGTATCTGAAAATAAAAACTTTTTTTTTAATTTGGAAAAAGTCTTCTTAATCTCCATAGGAGCCAGTCCTCGCTTTCATATAGAGGCTGCTGTGTTAGTATAGCTGCCCGAGCGGACAAACAGGATGCTGGATTTTTAAGTTCTTACTGGTTACTTGTCTTTTATGCAGGTTCATACTTATTATTTAGAAAAAGAAAAAGCAACAGAGCTCCGAACTATGTACTAAAAATGTGAAAAAGAGCATTTAATTTCAGAAAATCCTCAAAATAATGACCCTGACACATGAAACATTTAAGCCAAGGCTGCTCCCCTCAGCCAGCTGGTACTCAAACTCAAACACATGCAGAGTAAATTGAAAAGCAGTTTGGCCTTGGTCAAAAGAATAGTCAGTAGCAGAATGCCAGACCACTGGGACTGATGCAAAACAAAGAGAAACCTTGACAATGTACAGACACAGACTGTTTGTTGAGAAAGGGAAAGGGAAATGAACTGCACTCGGTAACTTTCGCAAATGATTCCCAAAAAAATCATAGCATAGACAAACCATCACAAAACACTTTGAACAACTTTGACAATAGCCGAAAAACTCTCCTACCTGCTGGGAGGAATATAGACGTGTGCAAACACAGAAGTGGGATTTGTCAGCTATTGTGCCCGCAAAGAGTTGGGAGATCTCTGTATATATATAATTGAGCTTCACATACATGTGGAACGAATATGCTTTAACCAGGTTCACTTACAAAATATATATTCCGTGCAATTTAAGTTGTCATTTTTGAACATTCACATGTCCTGTTTATATACATCTTTGTAGCATCTGCATGCTGCTGATTTCCGTACTGTTTACCGTACGGAAATCAGCCGTACTGATTCCGTACTGTTGCTCTGTGATGAAGATCCAGCGGGGTTTAAGTCAGAAAGGCTATCCTCTGGTACAGTAACGCCACTGTTACTGCTTATACCAATTCAACCTTTCACACATGCTTGGTGTCAATTACCTGCCTCCCGTTCTGGGGCATAAGTCGATATCAGCTGCACCCATTCAGGTAGCTTCATCCATCCAGTCACTGTCACACCTGCATGCTTAGCCCTTCACCATCAGCTGCTGTCTTTAAATATGACTCTCTCTCCATGCATCATATTTTTCGTGCTGCTGGTTTGCACACCTTTCATCTCCCCATCGCCACTCAGTCCAGAAAGATCCATCAGACTAATCATTTATCAGCCTCAGCAGAGTCATCAGCCACCACCACCAGTAAAGACTTTCTAATATACTCATTATCACATCTGTTGTTGGGGTAAATGATTCATCTTCTCCACATTTTGTCTCAAAGAAATTCCTCCGGGATCATTTAAGTTCTATCTTATCTTATCTGATTGAAATAAAGTATGGTGTGTATGTTTTGTAATATTTGTCTTGTTTCCTAACTTCTTCAAATAAAGTCCTTTGATTTGGATTGAGAATACTGTTCATATGGACATAAGGACAGATGAAAAACAAATAGAAGTGGATGGATTTTGGGAAAGGTCAGTTACATATTCCCAACACTAGGAGGAGCATTAGCTCCAAAAATTTGGAGGCTATAATTTAGTTCGATTTAGTCCAAATCTGGTGCATATAAACTAACCTGAGGAGATCTATCTTGTATATGTCATATATTATTCAGTAGGGGGAGCATTTTCATGAAATACAAATGTTTTCTGGACATAACTTCCTACGCACCCAATCCATTTTAGTTAGGATTTGGTGCATATGAGCCAACACAGGATCTGTCTTGTATATATCATATTTTACCCTAATAGATCAAATTTGACTCTCTTGGGTTTGTTTTTTTTAAATGAAGACTCGTGTTTTTGACATCACTTCACATTTCATTTTAGGAGTTCAATCAGGGGATTGGTTGTACAACAAAACTGATTGGGGGCTTTTCGGGGATATACCACTTATATCAGGGACGGCAGCATATGCCTAGTTGTATACTCACCATCCTGCTTCACTATAGGCTATGATTACCTAGTTATGGGTACTCTCTTAGCCTCATTTCTTCCTTTCACAGTTCTCATACATTAATGTTATTGAATGTAGTTGCTGTAGCTGCTTCTACATACACTATGTAGTCTTCAAGTTAGATTCTGCGACAGTAAATGGAAAATTAAGGCAAAATCCCATAAATCTTTTGCAGCATTTTGAGTGAGAGAGGGCCTAAGCAGAGCAGTAGGTAACATTAGTCTCATAAAGATCTGGTGAATGTTAAGTCAGGAAGACTGTCCTCGCTAAAGCAGTCTCTCTTTTCCCCACACCCAGCTTTCATCCAGCTCGCATGTTCACTATCTCTCTCTGCAGGCATTGTTTGGGGCTTTCGACGCATCTATCAGCTGCTTGTCTTCATCCAATAACAATTGCCTCACTTCTCTTGTTAACCAATCATCGAACAGCTTCTTGCTTTAAAGGGTACAAGATTTATATGCTTTAAAACATATTTGACGGTATCAACTGTATAAATGCAACATTAAATTTACTTTACGTCCCATAGTTTGCACTAATTTTGAAAAAATAATTCTCTTAGGTCACCATTGCTATTTACGTTACAATGCATTCCGGGTAGTGACGTCAAATGGTTGACGTCACTACCCAGTGACGTCAACTAGGATTTCAATGGTTGAATCCTAATTCAAGGGTTCTCCATAGTTCATAATGCCGGAGAACAAAAGGAGGAGGGGGCGTTGGGACAAAAAGTAGAATCGAGGTTGCACAGCTCGTTCGACGGAGAGGCTAAGGGAAACACTACAGAAACTGCCACTCCCCAGCCTTTTCCTCACAAACGAGAGGTTTGTTTGCTACAAACCCAGACCCAACGCGGTGGATGGCTATGCTGCTCTGGCGTTGGAGTTGAACTGCTTCTTGCCCAATTCAAACAAAAAACAGCAGAAGCGACTACATCACATCCACCAGCCATCATCAGCTACATCTTCATGGTGGGAGAGAATGACTTGAGGTACATGCTAAGGACAATAAACCCCATAAAAGCAGCAGGACCCGAGGGTGTCACTGGTAGGATGCTGAAGGACTGTGCAGACCAGCTAACTTTACTAAAATATTCAACCTGTCCTTAGCACAGGCCACAGTCCCACCCTGCCTGAAGTCATCAACTATCATCTCTGTCCCAAAAATAAAGACCATCAGCAACCCAAATTACTTCCTGCCAGTGGCTCTCACTACAGTCATTATGAAGTGTTTTGAGAACTGGTCAGTAGTCACATCACTCAAAGACTTCCACCCACATTCGACCCCCACCAGTTTGCATAAAGTGATAACAGATCGACAGAGGATGCAACCCTAACCCTAACCCCTACAGTACACTCTGCACACGACTGCACCACCACCCACCCAAGCAGCTCCATCGTGAAGTTCGCGGTCGACACAACAGTGGTCGGGCTCAGCACAAGGGGAGATGAGTCTGCATTCAGGGAGTCCGAAAAAACTTTCATCATGGTGCAGCAATAAAGACCTGGACCCCAACTGCACAAAAACTAAGAACTAATAGTAAACGGGGACTGTGTGGAGAGGGCTTCGGATTTCAAGTGACTGGGCCTGCGGCTCTCTGATGACCTAACCTGGAAAACCAACACCACTGCGCTGACCAACAAGGCACAGCAGCGACTTCACTTCCTGAGGCTCCTGAAAAACAACACCCTAGCCAAGGAGTTGCTGGTGTTCTTCTACAGATGCTCTGTTGAAAGTATACTGGTGTTCTGCGTCCCAGTGTGGTTTACCAGCTACACTACTTAAGAAAAAACAGCGCTCGAAGAGGTTATTGAGGAATAACTACAGTGATTTTGGGAAGAGTTGGTTGTATATTTTCGACACTATGGGACCTTTCTCTACAAAAGTTTTCAGACCATAATTTCTTAACGTTTGGTCCCATTTAGTCCGAATTTGGTGTATATGAATCGACTCAAGACGATACATCTTCTATATATTGTGTTTTGCTTTTTTAGTTCACCTTATGGACCTAACTTCCTAACCATTGATTTCAATAAGTCCAAATTTGGGTGCTGATGAATTGACTTTCAGCGATGTATTATATTCTGCTCTAATAATTCATATTTACTTACTTCAGGGAACTTTTTTCAAAAAAGACTATGGACACGACATCAAATTTAATTTGAGGAATTCAATCAGGGGGAATGCTTGTAAAACGCAAGGAATTAGGGACAAGAATAAATCCCCACTTTCGTGGGGATGACAGCATAAGCCTGGCTGTGAATGTAAGTAAATGTGAATGTGTGTCATTATGTGTTTATTTAGGCTATGAACAGCAAACTTGTACTATCTTCTGCAATGACTATAAAGTTCTGAAGTATACCAGCAGCTATCATGCTCAGAGCGTAAGAGTAAGCTGCGTTATATAAACTCAACTATGTACCTTTTATTGCCTCAGATACAAAATGACTTTGACTTTGTATATGAAGCCCCCGTGCTAAAATGTGATATGTGGTAGCTGCCTAGCCATCGGCTACTAGCGGATTTTATTCCAGTGGATAACAATGATACATAAAATGAAGTGACAACAAACTAACAGGCTAATATACTTCCTAATATATCCAGCAGAGATGTGTTTAATAGATCCTCAATCAATAATGTCTAGTTTAGCTCTGTGGCTCTTCTAGCTAGACAATTTATGGTATGTGTGCTAATTGTGATTAGCACAGCATGCATTACTCTTGGAAAGTTAAATTCTGAATAGCTTTAGGCTTTGAGACAGGATTTTCCACATCTTAGGAATTTAATATGAGAGCAGGAGGAATGTGATAGATCACCGGTCACTTTGAGCACCTTCTTTTTTGATCATGAGGGAAGAATGGCAGCCACTGATCTCAAATGTTGTGCATTGTGCTCTCTCCTGGGTAGTGAAGTTGCCGTAACACACTGCAACTGAGAAGATGAGAGAACCACAGCTGTGAAAATATTTTTCTTCGCACCCAGTCGCCCTACATTCTTTTCGGCTGCAACATTAAGAGAGGATCATCACTCTGTAGCTGAGTGCAGGTTAAGAGTTTTCGGCAAGTACAATACACCTTGTTTACTGTGTAGCTTTGGGTACTGTGCATCGTCAACAACAACTTTTATTTGTTGTTGTTTTCTCAATGTTGATTTATCCTTCACTGCATGACTGCATCACCCGGAAGTTAAGCAAAGTTTCCACGGTTAATCAAAATATAATTAAATGTTTGAGCATTATTCTGTTTCATTCAATAAATGAATCAATAACAAAGCGTGTCAGGTATTTCATCAGCTTTGAGTGTCCTTCGTAATCACTTCTTGTCTTGTGGCTTTAGCAGATGTTTTTTCTTGATGTTTTGTTTCTACAGCCACCGTAGAGTACATTAGCATGTTGCATTTAGGGATAGGGCTCCCCCCAGTGTCAAAAATATACAACCCAAAATCAAACCAGTTATTTCTCGCATTCAGGTCTAATAGTTAAATAGATCTCCTTTAGTCGATTTCTACCCACCAAATTTGGACTACATCGGATTAAAGGTCGCAAAATTATGGCCCGAAAACCTTTGGTGATAGTTTTGGAGCTCCCCAAAAGTGTTGGAAATATACAATTGAACCTCCCAAAATCATTCCAGTTTTTTTCACCAGAAATACTGTGGACATGGCATCAAGTTTAATATGAGGAGTTCAATTAGACGGATTGCTTGTACAAAAAAGGGGATTGGGGACTTTTTGGGGATATGGCCTTGCTGTCGTTGACAACACCATGGGCCTTTTTTGGCAATAGCAAAGCCATAATAAAATTCCAAACAGGGCGACCCACTATGGAAGGGGAAACTAGGGATTTTGCTTGAAGGTACTTTTTTTTTTCATAACTTTATGTTTACATGGTAAAAAAAAGAATTTCCTCAATTAATCCTTGTGAATGTCTTCAGGCAGTCTGACTCTTATTCAATCTGATATTTGTGGCTCATGGGACCCCGTAAAGTGGAGTTATTACGGCTTCCTGTTACCTGACTAAACGTTGAAATTTGTTGTGCCATCACACTGTATACACCTCAAAATCCAATCAACCAGTGCCACCCCCAGAGTCCACCCTTCCACTAAACCCGATTGAACTGCCACACAGCAAAAAACGTGACATTAACATAGTCAGACAACTTTTTTCCTAAGCATAGGGTGTTGGTTTTTGTTTTTTTAATTTATATAGCTTCTAGTTTTATAATTGCCGTACACCACCTTACGTGAAATCGAAACTGCTATTTTAACCAAATGATCTCTTATCTTCATCTGTCTGATTTTATGCTTTGCAACACTCTTTTTTTTCTCAAGCTCCTTCACAAAAAAGAATCATATCCAGTCGTGTGGCGTGTGTGAGTGAGTACATTTTGAACCCTGTACAACATTTCTTAAGTAAGTCCTGCAGGACAAGAAGATCAATCTGGTGTGTTTTTAATTCAAGGCTCTCCCAAAGTCTGACTTCATCAAAGCGTGCGGCTCAAAGGAGCCAGCTGTCTAATTGACCTTTTGGATTACATCACCTCTTCATAACACTCCTCAGAGGTTATTGTGAGTAGAACATAAGAGCTGAATAACAGCAGTTGAAGACTTTCATAAATATATTTTCTTAAATATCTGGTACCCTGTTAGGATTTACTGTCACTGAGTTTAAACATCTGCGGCGGCTTAGTTCTTGGAGTCCGTTCCAGTAATAAATGTTGTGTGATGTTTTTTCCGTATAGGACCACTGGCTGACCTTGAAGCGCAAGCAATACGACTGACTGAGAAGATATGTATCACGCATGGATTTCTGCGAGGCCCCGCAGTCTTATTGGAAGGTGAAATCACCCTCAGTTAAGATTGTCTGCTTCATCATAACTTCAGGCCTGGGTTGCCATGCGATAGATAAATCGGTTTAGTTGCACATTCATTCAAACCGAAAGGGATCAATGTAGGTCATGTTACAACAACCCAAAGGAAACAAATAGCTCATGATATTATGTGCGTATGATAACACTTCAATCTGAAGTGTTAGTATATGACTTTTGTTATCCGTCTGTAAATTAAATCTCATTACAAAATAATTCATTCATAATCTTAGTCGATCAGCATCAGATATTAAAATTGGATCCTTCATGTTAAAGTGATAATTCAGAAACTGTTTCATGGATCACTTTCAAGTTTGGATACCGTTATGGACCTAATAATAATAATAATAATAATACATTTATTTATAATGCACTTTACATTTGGATCAAATCTCAAAGTGCTACAAGGCAAAAGCAGATAAAAACATCAATAAAAAAATAAAATAAAATAATAACTATACAAAAACGTGACCAAAAGCATTAATGTTAATTACAGTTATAGGTTCTGCCAAGAAGGAAAGTTTTAAGTCCTTTTTTAAATGTGTCAGTCATTAGTGGAGCCCTCAGATGGTCAGGGAGGGCATTCCACAGACGAGGGGCAGCAGAACAGAAGGCCCGATCTCCCATGGTGCTGAGCTTAGTCCGGGGAAGGAGGAGGCGGTATGAGTGGGTAGAACGGAGGGATGGTGTCGAGGTCAGTGGGGTGAGTAGTTCTTTCAGGTAGGGGGGTGTGTTACCATGGATGCACTGGTGAGTGAGGAGAGAGATCTTATAATCAATCCAGCTGGAGATGGGAAGCCAATGAAGGGAATGAAGAACAGGGGTGATGTGTTCGTGTTTACGAACTCTCATCAGGATCCTTGCAGCACTGTTTTGGACATACTGAAGTCTTTGAAGACTTTTATCAGGGATCCCGATGAGAAGTGAGTTACAGTAATCCAGTCTGGAGGAGACGAACGCGTGGACCAGCTTTTCAGCATCACTCAAGGTGAGTGAAGAACGGAGTTTCGAAATATTTCTGACATGGTGAAAGGAGATCTTGCAGATGTGTTTGATGTGGGATTCAAAAGTGAGTTGAGGGTCAAATCTTACACCGAGGTTGGTGACTGATGAAGAGAGGGGAATGTCATGACCAGAGAAGGTAATACTGGTTATGGAGGAAGACTGGGTCTGATGAGGGGTGCCAATTAAAATTGCTTCGGTTTTGGAGCTGTTCAATTGGAGAAAGTTGTTTTTCATCCACACCTTTATCTCCTCCAGATAAAGGTGTGGATGCGCGGAGAGTTGGCAGGGGAGATGATGATGACGATGAGGATTGAGAGGCTGAGGAGGAACATGTGTCAGTTTTTATGTAGATTTGCGTGTCATCAGCGTAACAATGGAATGAGAGTCCATATCGACTGATGACACGGCCAAGGGGGAGCATGTATAGTATGAAGAGAATGGGGCCAAGGACTGATCCCTGGGGGACTCCACAGGTGACGGTGTGTGTCCGGGACTTTGAACTTCCAAGGGAAACGTATTCTGTTCTGTCAGTGAAGTAGGACTGAAACCAATTTAGGGCGGTGGCAGTGAGTCCAGTGGTGTGATGTAGGCGGTTTAGGAGTATCCATGGTCAACTGTGTCGAAGGCAGCAGACAAATCAAGGAGAATCAGGAGGGAAGTGGATCCAGCATCTGCTGCCATCCGTAGGTCATTTGTGACTCTAAGCAGAGCTGTTTCTGTGCTGTGGGCGGGGCGGAAACCAGACTGAAAGGTTTCAAAGAGGTTGTTGTATTTGAGGTGGTCCTGGAGGTGGGCAGCAACTACTTTTTCCAGAACTTTGGAGAGATATGGGAGTTTGGAAATGGGCCTGTAATTAGCAAACAGTTCTGGATCGAGAGTAGGTTTTTTGAGGAGTGGTCTGATTATGGCGGCTTTTAGGGCAGATGGAACAAAGCCGGCATGGAGGGATTGATTTATAACATCGGTGATCAGGGGACTGATGGAAGAGATGTTAGTCAGACAGACCTCAGTGTGAGGAAGAACTGGGGGGATTTTGGGGAAGGTCAGTTGTAAATTTCCAACACTTGGGGTAGTATTATCACCAAATGTTTTCTGGATCATAAGTTCTCAACCTTCGGTCCAATTTAGTCCAGATTTGAAGGATATGGATCGACTATTACAAGATATACAAGATTGATCTTGTATAGTCACCTATGAATTTATGGCTATTACTGTCAGATGTGTTTTTTCACGCAATATGATATATAAATATATATATATATATTTATAAATGGTAATAAATGTACCACGTTCACAATAACTTAAGGGCGTTCAGAGTGAGTGATTCTCCGCTGAGTGGCTTTAAAAGACTATTATTGCAACACCATGACCCGCCCTCCCCACCCTCTGATTGGCTCAGCGCGACAATGACGATTCTCTCATTAGCCCTCCCTGAACGAAGTAAAAGGAATAACTTTCAAACCAAGCCAGCCAGAAGAAGTGGAGGGCAGGTCAGGGCATAGAATTATTATTTTATACCTTAGTGGGTCCAGAAAGCCTCCTTAACTAATCTCCTACCCTATTTAAGGTCCTACCCATCCACAAACTTTGACTGAAATCTGTACAAAATGTTGTCCTCATTGGTGCTAAAACTATTACTGAATTAATCCATGTGAATGTCTTCAGGCAGTCTGACTTTTATTCAATCTGAAATTTGTGGCTCATGGGACCACGGAAAAGTGGAGTTATTACGGCTTCCTGTTACCTGACTAAACGTTGGAATTTGTTGTGCCATCACACTGTATACACCTCAAAATCCAATCACCCAGTGCCACCCTTCCACTAAACCTGATTGAACTGCCACACAGCAAAAAACGGGACATTAACATAGTCAAACAACGTTTTTCTTAAGCATAGGGTGTTTGTTCATGTTTTTTTTTTAATTTATATAACTGCTAGTTTTATAATTGGCCTACACCACTGGGAAACTTATTTGTCTCTCAAAAAATAAGAAAAATTGATGTGTGAACAGTTAACATAACATAACATAACTCTTTTTGGTGGGTGTATGAACAGATATATTGCAAATTGTGGTGTTTATAATTACAACATATCCTGCAGTATAACCACAAACAATAACTTAAATGATGATTATAATAACAATATTGTCAGTGGTAATCAACAATGATCACAGCAGCAGATCCAACTGGTTTACAATATTAAAACTTTGTAAAGCCTCAAAAACTGTTCTCGGATGTTTTATGCAGGATTACATGCACTCTCGCCATTTCCCAGCACTCATCATCAGTGATCACCATGCTTTGACAGATTGCATAATGAATTGGTTTAAAAAGAAAACTTATTCTCCTCCACTCATCCATCCACTCAGGTTCTCACGTTTATTTGCTGTCCAGTCAATCTGACAGCAGGCCAAGCGGGGAATTCCAGACATCCCTATAGTGAGCAATGCCCTCCAGCTCATTCCAGGGGGATCCCTTTGCATCTAAACATTCCCAGTTTAGATGCGAAATCTAATCCCTTCAGCGAGTTCTACATCTCCTCTCAGTGGGACCTGCCTAGAAAACTCCTTTCAACAAAAAGGAGCATCCCCTCTAGTACCTCACTCTGAGCCTTTTCAGCCACTCATTCTTTTGCTCACAATTCAGAACTCATGACCACAGGTGAGTGTTGGAACATAGACCAACTGGTAAATCGTGAGCAATAGCTGTATTTAGTTTTCAGCTCAGCTCTCTCTCCACCACGATGAACTGATACTACACCCGCATTACAGCTGAGGCTGCTCCATCCCTCGGTACACCCCTTAAGCTCCTTCGCTTGAGGCGGAAACTCACCTCCAACCACGGGGGTTACATTCCACAATCTTCACCATAGCACTTTGGCCACAGATTCCAAACCAGCTGCTTCATGCTCAGCTGCAAAATGTGTCACGGCAAATTTAGTAATAAAGCACTGAACACAATTGAAGACACCAGACATTGATAGTTTATGGACAAGCCATCTGTTTAAATCCTGTAAGCAGAACATTTAAAATGTGATAAACGGTCGAGACATGCAGTTTCTTTCACAACTGCTCCAGAGCAGTTGTGAATATGGACCGATGAAGTCAACAGAACCACATTCTCTGCAAAAAAGTTCAGAGATAAAATTTTCCAGTAGTCATTTTGACTCTGCCTTTAATTCTGTACATCAATATCACAACCAGGATTGGATACAAGAGTCGACCTCGGTGGAGTCCAGCACAAACCGCAGGGAAAACATTGACCCTGTTTGGACTTGGTTTTAAAATGAAAGTTCAATCGGATCACAAGTGGACAGCATGAGACATCACGAAATATCACTGTGAACGACCACGGAGAGACAATGTGAGCCGATCACTCAGACCACTTGCTGAGGTGGTCTGGGATGCATCTGACCATATATATTTTGTTTTGTAAACGTTAGCGTGTCCTGATGCGTCTCCTACAAGGAGGTAACAGGAAAACACATCATCAGTGCTTGTCGTTCTTAGGGGTCTTGTAACAAGCAGGGCACTCTACTCCGTCCACTTGGACCACTGCGTTCTTACTGCATCCTGTCGGTCTTAACAGTTTAAATAGTCAGTACATGTAGATAAGCGCTTGAAACATCTCCAAGTTGTTTGGTAGCCTGTGCTAGCTAATTTAAGAAATCAGGCGCTTGACTGATAACTACGAGCGAGGCCCTTTGACCTTGTAACATAAGTGATGTATGCAGCGCCGAAATCTGAACACAAGTGGTAAGCCGGACACCTTTGGAGGCGTGATAGACACGTGTGAAAAAGTGATATGTCTCGCTGTCCATTCGTGATCCCATGGCCCAAAACACATTTTAGAACCAAGTCTAAAGGGGCCATTTATAATCTTTATCTGGCATTATTTTTGAGATTTTCTTCCAGCAAAGTAAGGTATCCAACCTCCTCTACTTTTATAAACGCCTTTCAACCAAGAGTAGTCTCGTTACATATCAGGATGCTTTTTTAATGGACTGTAGCTTCTTTTTTTTATATATATATATATATATATATATATATATAACTGTACCTGTGAGGTACCTGACAAAAATTAAGTGATATGACACAGCATTTTACTGCTGTTCCTTTCAAATGTATTTTGATGCGTGAACTACAGCCTTATCTAGAAACAACGTCTCTCATTGGAAGCCTCTGGATGTTTACTCCAGGCACAGCTGTATGTATTTATGTTACATACATGATCTCGATTATGCCAAGGCCGACAGTGAGAGCTCGTGTTCCCTGAGGTTTTCACGACTTCACGCTGAACCGTGCAAGATTCCAGTGAGATATGACGTTCTGACGTCTGAACAGTCGGCAGGATAATCTGAGTTATTATGTGTGAAAGCCCGTGTTCGCCTCAATGTCTGATGTGAGGACATTCATAACTGGGAGACATTACCAGTCAAATCACACTTGAGTGGTGAATGTATGTGTGAGGCAGGAGTTTGCAGCGCCAGTTCTACTCAGGTTTGCAATGCTTACTGAGGAAAATAAAATTAGAAGGGCGTGAGAACTTAATGACTATCAGTTCATGAAACCACTGTAAAAATTTGAGATGGATATATATTTGAGATGGATATATATGTATATATATGTATATATATATATATATATATATATATATATATATATATATATATATATATATATATATATATATATATATAATAATACATTTAATTTATAACGCAGTTTCCATTTGGATCAAATCTCAAAGTGCTAAAATATATGTATATATAAATATTATATGTGTATATTAATATATGTAACAGAGATGATCTATGCGCAGAGGTCAAAAGTGCGAGATCAGTGACCTCCGGCGCACTAGAGCATAGAAAAGGGTGCTTGCCACGACCGACAAATCAATTGGAGCATCTTGTTGCAGACATTTATGGACCACAGCCTTTTCAGGTGGTACATCCGATTCAGGTCCCACTTGTAGACGGCCTCGGTGTTGGTGGGCTTGTCGTCCATCTGCACACCTGGACGGTCTCCACTTCTGTCCCTGGAGATGGTGGGGTCTGCTTCTTACTGAAATCAACCACAATCTCCTTTTTTCCTCACCACGTTCAGCTGCAGGTGATTATCCTTGCAGAACCCCACAAACCGGTCCACGAGGCTCCCGCACTCCAACTACTGTCTACTTTCCACACATGATTAATAACATCGATTTAAAGAAAAGATTTTGATAAATGTATTAAAATATTCAATAATTATATGGAATAAACAGAAAATAGATGAAAGTAAATTATGTCATTGTATTATGATAGTAATAAGTCAAATTTTGTAGGAACTTTAATTTAGAGCAAGGTTCAACCACAAATATTAATAAAACAACCCAAAGACTGGTTTCAATAAAAGGTACTTTATTTGCTTTTCACATGCTTCGTTCACTTCAGTAACTGGCTCACTCACATTGTATATTTTTTATATGAGATCAACATGAAGTCATACCGTGAAAATAATAGTACAGGAGAGGCATCACATAACAGATTTTTAGATCAGTGCATTTCAAACCTTTTAAAACATGTTTCAAGACACCTTCATCATATTTGACAGCGCAGCACTGTGTCCTTCACATGGTTGTTGGTCTTGGTGCAATTACCTTTCTGCCATCACCCTTTCAGCCATGAATTGCATTTAGTCAACCCTGAAAGGAATTCCAAACTGCTTTTTCTGTGGAGGGCCACATCAAAGCGAGGACAACTACACGGCACAGGAAAGAGTTCAGGAGATGTAGTTTTCTGTAGTTTTCTTTATAATGACTTGTTAGGGTTAGATACCCGACACTTCAGTTACATAAGAAATGACCTTGTTACCATTTTTGACACCTTTTAAATGACTATTACAGTCATAATTGGTTAATAAAGATATATGGGAAATGGAGAGTAGTAGCGTTTTGCGTCCTTTTCACTTTAATCAAACGAATATGACACACGCTTAAAGGAGAAGTTCATTCGTTATTCACTCATTATCCTTAACCGCTAATCCTGTTCAGGGTCGCAGGAGGGTCGGAGCCTATCCCATAAATCATTATTAATCAAATAAACCCTTTCCTTTATGTCACAGGTCACACCGCGACTCTCACTTCAGCTGCAATTACGGTTGGTAAAAGCGCGTCAATGTGCTGAGCAGAAGCGGTGGACGTGCATTCACACCGCACACAACACTAGACTTCCTTGCTATATAATATTGCTATTTTTCCTGTTTCAGGCAAATGTCCCCTGGGGTGTATTTCCAGATGCACGTTTAACAAACTCTGATTTTTTCCTAAAGCTCTAGCTTGATCAATCCTGAAATGACAAACTTGGTTCCAGAACAGCTGATATGAGTTGGTTCAATCAAGTCTGAGTTTGTTAACTCTGAATTAAAATGGAGAACGAGGATGATCAAAAGCCTTTTTCAATGGAACTCTGTTACTGTGACTCACCAAGGTGACCGGTGTGATGCTATGGTCGCCAGACTTCACACCATTGAGCAGGATCAGAAGAGTATATATTTTTTCTTTTTGTTTAAATAGGCTGCAACAGAGAAGGAGAGGAAACTGGTGTGACAAGCGGAACAAATGATATTTAACATATTTTCATTTTCATTTGTGGGAACTAAGCTCACGGGAAAGAAACTTAAAATAAAATACAAATATAGAGTTAATCCTGAATGGACATTTTGTATTTCATGTACAATGAGAGACGGAACGTCACCTCTGACAGCTCTGCTTCAAAATCATGAGGAGGAGGATTAAGGAACAACCTCCAGTTAACAGCTTAGCAGCTAAATGTGAAGCGGCCAGTATGAGAGTCAGCATCTTCAAATCTGACGGCATGGTAGAATAATTTTGCATCGTCTCATTATTTGAATGAGGAATAATTTGAACAAAGTCCTTGAGTTATACACTTAATGAGTCCAGAAACATGAGAGACATTCTTGATATTCTTTATATGGTGAAATCCTCAATATCAGTTAAGGTTGCTCTGATGTAGTTTAAGCAGGGTAGAGAATAACAAATTGACATAACTGATGCAAACCTTATAGACGGGCCACATTTTGTTTTCCCGTCAAGCTCTATTAATATTCATCCAAAAATGGCTGCCAAAATAAATATTCCGTGGCAGGAATTTGGGTTGTTTGATCAGGCAGTCTTGACGGTCACATATCGTCCTGCATCTCTCACCATTATAAATGAGGTTTTACTTGTCCGACCTGTAATTACATGAGAGTCCTGCATGCAGTGACACACTAGTAGGTGTTATCATTGTATGATTGCATATTTGAGTTTCAATCAGACGGTTAAAAATAGGAGTAGTTATTCCATTTCAACCTTTGTGATTAAATTAAAAAAATTGCTTGTCAGAAAATCAAACTCTCCGCTGAGGAAAACCCTGAGGCTGGTACTCTAATGTCCATTTTGGGAGAACATGTTTAGCTCTTATACAAGAGCAGGTTGAAGAGAAGTGGAGTAGAGTCTTTTTTTTTCTATGAATAGTCACTGAATATCTTCATCATATATGGAGGTGGAGATGCGAAGGATTGAGCCCTACTGTGACCTTGAAGAGGCTTTAACCTTGGCCGTCTTCTGTGTGTCAGGGAACAGCTAATGATATCACTTTGCACCTCTTAACTCACCTTCCCCCCACAACGATGATCATTCTTTAATGATTTCTAGCTCAGGGCAATTTTTGATCTGGTAACATCTATTCTGCATTCAGTTCAACTCTCTTTTTTCCTTTCTTTTTTGCCATTTGGGACCATTGGGGACTCATGGAGAAGTCGGCATGAATGGCTTGAAAATATGCAGCCTTTGACAATTTCTAGAGTAATTCTTGGGTGACCTTTTTAACAAAGTGTTGAACCAAACTTTGAAATCGTAGTCATCAACATTAAGCAGGTGTTGTCCTGAACAGAACATAAGATACTTTTATCAAGGGTGAGATGTAGGACCAGGTGAAGAACTCATAGAGATATCTGGTGAATGTGGGTTCTTGACGTGAGGATTGACTGAATGGTGTGATGAGCGTAAAAATGATATAAATCCCATGATATTGCCCTTACCGTCTCTAAACTTCAATCTAACAGTACAGCCATGGGAGATTATGGGGTGGCCTATGTTACTTCACCCCATTTTAGTGACTAGGAGTGTCTTTGTCTATGTTGTTGAGGCTTGTTCCGCTCTAGCCCCATTTAGACAATTTATATGGATTGTTCTTTTAATTTATAACATTCACTGAGTAGGTTGCTCACTTTTTCAAGCTGTAAAATGACAATCCTTTTCCTTTAAATTACAAAGCATCTCAATTGTAAATCTTCGAGTAAAATTATATCCCCGGAAAGATGAGGTTATCATGGAATCGTCATTCATTGACTTAAATCACAGGAATTGCTTGTACAACTCAGGTTATAGTGGACATTTCTTTTACACATTTAAACTATTGTTTTCCAAAATGTTTCCTTTTTTTTACATTTGGCACGTCTAGTTTCATATGTTGTTTATTTGTGATGAATGTCTGGGCTATCAGAATCTGACACTTGTGAGTAAATAGTACATCTGTAGCATTCAGGAATCGGAATGTTGGAGAGGTGGCATTGAATTAAATCAGGAGAGTCATTGGTCAGTCCTCATATCGCCGTTATTGACCTTCATTTGTGGAGAAGTTGTTCAAAATAAACAGCCAAAACACACACATAAACAAACAAGTTTAGAGCTTGTTTTAGGTGAATAGAAACATGTGGTATCGCTTTAGCCTAGCTCTGTAATGTATAATGTAATGGAATCAAATCATGCAGGAGAAAAAGGGAAAATCTTTTTTTTTACATTCAATTGCTCAAACGTTCTTTTGAAGTGCCAGCCCCATCTTCGGACTTTATGAAAACCGTTCTGACTTCTATCACACACTTTTGTTTACCTCCAGCGCCTCATAATTGAAATTTAACCCACAGAGTTTGTCTAGAAACTCTTCTGATTAAAGACAAATGAATATAGAATGAGTATTTCTCAGTCAAGGTGCATGAGGGATGAAGCGCTGATACATTGAGCTGTGGTTGGGTTTTTTTTAAGTCATATGCTGCAGTAAAATTGGAGCCATTACCCATATTGGTATTGCTGTACTTCAAAGGAAGTGAAGAATGCTTGGCCTTGGTGCTTTGAGCAATGCACACCCGTCCACCTCAATGTTTGTGGTTAACTGACTCGTATGTTTCTAAGGCAACAGTAAAGATGGCAGGCAGACGGGTTAATTTAAACCCAAAGAAATCCCTCCTTTCTTGTGACTCTGACATCCATGGCTGACAGTTCTGGTAGACAGATTATCCGGTTTGTGTGATCAGTGTGTCTCACTGATCCTCATTTTCAGTTTGTCCTTCATCCAGACTTTTTCTCTCAGACTTTCACTCAGCCTGATGTCTCATTTGTTCACCCTCTAGCTCATCTCAGCCACTTCCTGTTCACCTCTTTGTCTCTCTTTTCCCATCTCTCTATCTATCCATATCCCATTGCCTCCTTCCATAAGCGAGTTCGCATTCTAATAGGGATTTTCATTTGATGTGAAAAGAGGCTGAATAGAGGCTAGTGGAGAAAGGAGGGCAACATGAAGAGGGGCTGAACATGAGTGGGTGGTTTAAATGTGAGTGTAGGTGTGTTGTTGCTGTGTTTTGTGTTCATGCATACATGTTTGTGCGTGAGAGTGACTAAAAGCAACTAATAGAGATAGCAGTGTGTTGTGAAGCTCCAGTATGGCGCTCAGTCAGATCCAGCGACACTGTCACTTCCTATCCTCCTCAAGACTGTGCTTTGTGGGCCAGTGAGGTCTAGAAGAAAACATGGTGATGTAGATATAAATACTACACCATCGTTACAGCTTCTTCTGCTGTCCTGAGACAGCGGCAGCCTCAGTCCACGCTACCAATAGCCTCATTTAAGGGGTTTGACTGTTTTTTAAGGGAACGTCAATGAAATCAAAAATAAAATATATACATATTTATGCTATAGTAATAATAAACAGTTTTAGTATAAGGGATCAGATGAATTATGGAGTCGGAATATTCTTATTTAATTGTCCCTTTCAACATCACAATATACAATTTCCTGTTTCCCACCATTTAATCTTGGCTTGGTTATACTTATTAGTAAATAAAGGGAAGTAAAAAATGAAATATTTTTTGTTTTAAAGGATAAGGCTCTAGTTATTTTCTATTGTATGTGCCTTGGCTGCACTTGTACCTCCTAGTCATGTCTCTTTGTCTCTTCATTCAAAAGTCTGGTTCAAATTAATTCCAAACAACACGTGAAAAAGCAAATCAGCGGATAGTGAAAAAACACCCTCTACTGGACCAGGAGGGAAATGCTTCAAAACTCTTTTGATTCATAGAATACAATGTATATTTACCAATGTCAGAAAATGTATCTTTGTTGGAATAGAAATGATCTGAACTACTAAAGAGGCTAAGATTTAAAGGGTTTACAGTCATTTCAATGTAAAATAAATCACTACAATTATCCACTAACTCTCCATTCAGCCCTTGAAATCAATTCTGTGTAAGGTTTACCTTACACCAAATAAAAATCAGCACTGCGTCATTTGGTCACGATTGATGATGGAGATAGTTTCTGTCAAGGTGGAGTTTGCATGTCCTACCTGTGTTAGCATGGGTTTCTCACTGGCTTAGTCCCAAAGCCAAAAAACATGCAATATAGATGAATTGGTGACTCTAAATTGACCATAGTTTTTGTTTGGGTCTGGTTGAAAGGTGGATGTCCCTCACCTCGTGCCCAATGTCAGCTTGGATTGTCCCCAGGCCCCTATAAGCCTTAACAGGATAAGCAGTTAGAGAAAATGGATGAATGGACAATGACGGAGATAGATCTTTGATATGTCTCAGGTTAATAAACTAGTAAACTCCGTCAACCCTGCACAGACATTCACAGAACTAAAGCTATCTGACTAAAGTAAGTAGCAAAACCCCACAACTCTAATCATGTTTGATGTGGACAAAGTGTTTAAAAAAAAAAAAAATCAGGAACGTGCCAAAATGTGAGAAATGTTTGGAAAACACGTATAAGAGTACTTCACATGATTACTGTTGGTCATGGCGGTGGCTTACTATGTCGAGTGGTCCTCCGCTCATTATAAGATTGGCAGTTCAATGTTTAGCCTCTGATCCAAATCCACTCTCGGGGCGCCTCACAGGTCTGCTCACTGCTCCTCAAGGATGGGTCGAATGGTCAAACGATAAATATGCACTACGTTGTACGTTTCATAAATGCAGTGGCAATTAAAGCTTCATCTTCTTCCTCCTCCTCTGTGATGGCAGTTGGAAGCTTTTCTGCTTTGTGTGGCTTGAGCTTGTCCTGTCAATCATTGCCATTTTGGAAGTGTTAAGCATGATTAGGTAATAAGATTTAAATACAGGATGAGATGGTCTGTGCTGTATCTGGAGGAAACATTTTGAATCGGAGCAACAGTCTTTGACACATTAATGAACCATCTTTAAATGGCCATTGCATTGAATCACATATGTCTTTCAAGTGTCAGAACACTGGAAGTCATGAGACTCACATTGCTGAATGCAGCTGTCACTCAAATCAACATGAGGCTGCAGGCTGCTGTAGAAACATTCTGCTGTTTGTGCTGTTTTTCCATCCCCCATCATTCACTGTCTTACACGCATACACTGTACAACAGTCAGGCTTACTTTCTCCTCACACACATTTATAGAAGCAGACACGGCTGCCTCTCTCTGGGCATTCATTAGAACTACAACCTACTGAAGGCAAGGCTATGGGATACCATTTATAGAGGAGCAAATGCCTCATTTGGCTCCAAACAACGTTTAAACGGCAGTGTCAAATTTTTAAAGTAACTTTTTTTAAAGTACATTTACAGAAATATTTATGACCTTTGTAAAATTTACCTTTCTAGGAAATATGTGTTAAATAAAATGTCTAAATATTAAATATAAACGTTACCTCTAAATGTTACATCTAAATGTTAAATCTAAATATTAAATATGAATATTTTATCTAAATGTAAATCTGAATGTTGAACCTAAATGTTAAGCACAAAACTAAATATTTTACTAAAATGTAAATTTACAATAACATCGGCAGAAGTACCAAAAGGAAAGCTTGATGAAGAAAAACTCTTTTGAGCGAACGTTGCGTCTAACCTGAAGAACCAAAAAATATTTGACCTTCCACTTTACTGGAAGGTTGAGCAACAAAAAGCAATAATTTTTAAAATGAGTCTGTAAAGATGGGTAGTCACAAGCCCACTCCCCCAGTCTCTGACCTCACTGCTCCCCGCTTTTAACCTAGCAAGCTGTTGGTGCTCTAAAACATCCATTTTTACGATGTGCCCCTTTCTTCATTACTTTTATTTGTAATTCATCTCAGTATTCTTTTCTTTGTATTTTGTTGCTCATATTTGGAATCGATCGAATGCTACCGTTATGATAAGTGAATAGGTTTTGGGGGGAAAGAAACACCGTTTTAAGAAGCCCAGGCCATTTCTTCTGTGATAGCAATGCAAAGAATCAGTTCCAGGTTAGGTATTGGCAAAGAACTAGCTCAGGAACAGCTGTGGTTCAAAATTGAGCCGCATTTTCCTTAGAGGGAAGTCTAGAAGTTGTCAAGCTTTTATTTTGGTACTTCTGCTAATGTGAATTGGCATTTCAGCTAAATATGTAGTTTCAATATAAATATTACGGTTCAACATTTAGATTTAGATTTATTATTGAGATATAACATTTATATTTAAATTTTACTTTTAGATTTAATATTTATGTAGAGCATTCAGATGTAACTTATAATAGTAGTTTATGTTTCTTGTTTAATATTTAGACATTCTATTTAAAACATATTTCCTAGGAAGGTAAATATGATAAAGTTCATACATGAGGCTGTAAATGTGATTGAAAAGAGTGACTTACAAGGCCATACAAGGCATTTCAATGAAGATCCTAATTCAATCAAATGTTTGCCTACTCACTTGGATGTCAGGACCTTATTGTGTTCTTTTAGTTGATGACTCATTCCCTACTTCAGGGAGTCTCAATATTTCATAATTGATTCAACTGAACTCCATTTTTGAAAGTGAGACAGGAAATCCATCATCGTATTGCAGCTCAAAGTGGTTTCATATCGTTTCATCACAGAGCCCCAGGGCATGTGGCACGGGTGAAACTCAGACAGACATTAAAGTCTGATTGAAGCCTTTCATGTTGTTTTTATTGTTATTTTATACATATCTGCTGGATTGTCCGTCCTGATACTTCAATCAGGAACGACTAGAAACAACCTTTATCAATTCTTGATAAAGACTCGGCGGGGAGTTTAGTGAGCCTTCTGTTCTGAGCAGCAGCAGCAGCAGCAGCAGCTTAGACCGTCCTGAGTCTGCACAATGGCGGTGTACTGGTGGAAGACCCCTGAGACTAAACGTTGGGGGGCTGAAGAGCCTGACCATGCCAGATGGCAGTGGAGGAGGCGGAAAACTTTTTTAAACGGGGAGCAGCTCAGTGATTGGTGTGTTTGAGGAGAGAGGCGATGGCTGTTGGACGAGAATGAGCAGCAGAAGAACAGGTTGATTGCCCCAACTGATGACAGGTGAGAAGGATAGTGAGCATGCAAGCTGGGTAACAGCAGTGCAGGGCTTGTGAAATGAAATTAATTGTTGCAGGTATTAACTTTCATATCTTTACATTGATGAGTAATGAAGTAGGTAATGATAGTATTCCTTCCATGCTTTTTTAGACTACCTTCAGATTTCTCTGACTGGCCTATACTCTAAATATGCGGAACTATAACTGGGATATTTTTTGCTACTTAGAGTTTGTGTCCTCGTGATTTTTATTTTTCAGTGATTCTGTGGAGAACGCATATTTCTCAGGTCCTGTGCGATTATTTCTGATTTGTGGTCATCAGGAAAATGTGCCGTCTCAAGGCATCACCTGCACAGTATGGTTCATAATTAAAGCTCCATCTTGCTGTACCTAATCAGAGATCAGAAGTTACAGTGAAGGACTGAACAGATATCATTCCACAGCTACTCTCTCACAAGATGTCTTGTTCATGTTTGGCACTGCGGAGAAAAGCATGTTTGCAGTGGCACAGCACATCATTTGTTAAAGGTTTTAGAGAGATGAACCCTCTATGCTGTCATCTGTCAATCCTGTCATCTCCTTGAATCCCCTGGATATTTGGTGCTACCAAATTCTCATGTGGGTAACGGTTGCACTGCGGAAGCTCCTTTTCTCTTTTTTGAGCCATGCACTCCTCTCACGTGAGCCGTGACACTAGGACAATGTGAAACAAATGATAGTCATTATCCTATATTTGAACGTTTACCTCTAGTTTCACAGAATGAGTAAGTACAATTTCAAAATATATCTAAAAAAGCCTCAACACTTGACTTGATGTGGAGAGATGAGCTGATCCACAATCAAGGTTGAAATCTGGAACTTCACACACTGCACCTTTAAGTCAACAATGTATGAAAATCACTTCTTGTAGAAAAACTCTGGAACATGCAGTGAAATAATACATTTTTTAATATGAACTTATTTATTTATTTAAGTTCTCGTAGAGCGAAATCATCCGCCAAGGCACAACACTACCCAAGGTAGACATTATTGTGATCATAATCAAAACGATTATTATTCAGGAAAATGTTATGCAAATTATTTTGCCAGCCGCTACGGTATGTGTGATAAGTGAGTCTTTTTGAAAGTCTTTGGTGCTCAGACTGTTTGGGGAGATTGTGATCTAAGGGTCTCTGCCCTGAGCAGCAGCATGGAATACCCCCCCTCTGGAATCTGGATAGTGGTTGGGGTGGCTGAATACTCTGTTGAGGCTGATGGATCTCCGAGGACTAGGTGGAGATGGGGAGTGGGGGGCGCACAAACCAGCAGCATGGAAGAACTACATGTTATAAGATCATATTGGAAGACATTAGCCAATTGTGAGCAGCTAAGCATGCAGGTGTGACGGTGAGTGGATGGATGAAAATACCTGCAGCTGATATAAATTAATACCCCAGACACTGAAGCAGGTTATTCAGAACAAAAATGTGAGGATAACAGAGTGATCTCCATTATTTACTGTTGGAAGTTACTGTTGTTCCTTTTGTGAGTTGTGTCATGACCCCTCAGCTTCAACACATTGTGATTCCAGGTTGGGAATTGCTGCTTCAGGTTTAGAATGTTCAACTATGACATGCAAACTGTCCTCCTTCCAACAGCTAAGTATGCATTAATAGATAAAATTCTCTAATAATGTCCGTGTTTAATACACAAGCATAAAACTTTTTTACAAATAATTTCCCTTGCATATCTATTCTGTCCTCTTTGTATAAGCGATAGAGCTGGTACCGCTGCACACATGCAGCTTTTATGCAAGTAAAAAGGATTACATAACTGCCATGCACAGTAAAAAAAAAAAAACAGCAGGCAGTGGAATGATGGTGGCTTTTCAGCAGACTGGGGGGGTCAGTCCTGTACACCCTCAGCTTTTTGCTATTTGATGTTGTTTTTCATACTATTGAAATATTTCCAACGCAAAAACTATCTGACCATCAAGATGTCATTCTATGGAAGGAGGAAAATTTCTCTGAAACATCTGCCAGTGAAGCATTATGAGGCCATCAGCACTGGCAAATTTGTGAAATAAAACAGGGGCAATATCCACCAACACTGTTGATGTTCTGCTGAAACAGGAAACAACTCCAAGTACCATTCACACACTGTTTGACAAAACAATACACACACACAGATTATTTATGGTGTGGACATTGTCAGAACATTTCTATTTATTCTATAAAGATAAAATGCTACATCATTAGAAAATATCCCAACAAATGCATAATGTCTGGAAAAATGTATCTCCTGGAATCCACCTACTCGGACCAGTGTGCTCCTTTATGCAAGACATTTATTAGAAAGCATTCGATAAATTCAATTTTCCCGCTTCATTTGGGTTTTAGGCACCTCGGCTCTATCCAGCAATTGATTGCGCTCGATAATTCAATTTAAAGCATTGAAAAAGAGAATTAAATTCATCATCAGTCATGTCAGTTTATTGTTGGGCAATGACCCTTGCATGTATCACTGCTAAATTGTCCCCTACCATTATGGATGGGGTCATTTGTAAGTGTGTCACGCTACTATTACTCCTCTGTTACGATGGATCCCTCTGGTCACAAGGTAAATCAGGCAGGACGGAGTTTTTCCTCATCATAATCATAGTACTGAATGTGATTTTGTATAAATCGCTGCCCCCCGGAGGATGAAAGATCAGACCTCAAAGGTTTTCTGACCAACATCTCATCAAAAATAATTGGCTAAATAGGTCAGTTGCTTAGGAATCCTTGATGACATAAATGATTTTTCCAAAAATGAAACAGTGTATAGGACTGCATGTCCTATACACTAAGTGAAAGTGAAAGATCTAAGGCCAAGGTCAACTTCATGGTATTTGCATAACTTAAGTTATTTAAATCAAAGTAAGTCAATGTTAACGTTTGGCTTCAGATGCAAAAAGTAAGGTGCTGGGTCTCAAATTATGTTTTTCTGTTTGTGTCTTACTATTCAGTAAACGATTTATAAGTATAACTGATTGTGTAGTGCATGACATTTGCTTGAATTAAACACTAGTGCAGTGAACAGTGAGGGTAAATACTGGCTGCAACATTTGAAAAACAACATCACTTACGGCCCTTTGGAAAATGGTAGCTGACTTTTCCACTTGACTAAAAATGAACCTTAGATGTGCTCCCTGTTTCATTATATATGTTGCACTTTTGTGCTCTTCTATAGCCGTCACCTCTGTGGTGACCATTTTCACAAGCTTGCAAAAACCATGAAAGCTCCTCCCCTTCTCTTCTGTGTGACCAAGATTGTGACCAATAAGGGTGTCCACACTCAACCACATGCCCATGTTCTGTCTGATGATATGATACTGCTGGAATACTACATGTTGACATGGCAAATATATATATGATATGTAATTTATATACGTATATCTCATGGGCTACTCTAATAGTTCATATTTTACTCACTCACCTTTTTTTTGAAAAACATTGTTTTTCGGACATAACTTCACACTTAATATCAGGAGTCCAATCAGGGGGATTGTTTGTACAATGCAGGGGGGATAGGGGCTTTTTGGGGATATATCTTTGCTGTCGGGGATGACAGCATGGGTTTCATTTGAGACTAGGTTCTACCTTTCTGATGCCGAGGGAAAAGTTCTTTCAAATGGTATGAAAACTTGTGAATGTTGTTTTTCCATTAAAGAAAAGTTGCAAAATTTATTGGTATTTGCAGGTTGGACTTTATAAAAATTAGAAATTAATACCAGCAAAGAAAATTGCTATTTGACATAATGAAAAAATAAAGTACTGTTTAGAATGTAGCGTAAACATCTGTTGTGTTTTCATTTAGTGGTTATTTGTGGGACTACGGTGTAGCTGACCAATACAAAAGAAAACAATGTTCGAGGCATGTTTAAGTTATCTTGTTCAATTTGCCAACTTTAATGTTCATCTCATCCATAATCACTACACTCGCCCTGCTGAGAGATCTGACCATAGACACCATTTAAAGCTCTTCAGAATGTAAAAATAACACACTTCACACAAACTAGAATGATGCATCACACAGATTTTTCCATAAAACACTATTGTCAAGAAAAGATCTTTATTCATTATATACGGATTTGATAAAAATCTTGAATAAGAACAGGATATAATGTAAACAGAGACAACAACAAGTATTTTTGGCTCCTTTTTTATCTGGAGCAGCTGTTAGTTTTATGACGTTTTCCTCTTTTCTAATTTGATCCAGATGCCGTTCTCAGGTCGCAGGATGAGCTCTCCCAGCGGCCGCAGCTCTTCACGTTTCTGACAAGCTTCAATGTTGAAGTTACGTAGAATGGCAGACAAGATCACTTTTTCTTCCATGAGTGCAAAACGCTGACCTGGAGGAGATGACCGTCAGCACAGAAAACACACAGGCCTCATTTGGAATTTGAGGCCAATAGCCTTTTTTTTTCAACGGTTCAGCACATTTTGGGTCACTATTTCTAATTGAAAGTGTGAAACTCTTGACTGAAACTGTTTATAATATGATCCAGTCCCTGCATGATCAAGAGTAAGGGACCAAAGGTGGAGCCATTGGGGACACCACAGGTTGATTGGCTAAAAAGGAGGAGGCATTAACCATTGCTACTCAGAAAGTTCTGTTCAATAATAAGAGTAAAGCAAAAGTAAAAGTAAAGCATGTGAAGACTTACTATACATAATTATTTAACTTGAAAAAACCATCTACCTAAAATGTATTATTTCTCTTGAAATAAAATATTTTTTTTTACTGTTCAGAGACATGCTTGACCAAACAATTAGTCATTTTATCTTAAATTGTGAGTGAAAGAGTGTTTCTCAAATATTGAGTAAATAAATACCCCCAAAGAAACAAAATATGCAGATATATTTCACCATAGATCTTTTTTGGATCCTGTAAACTCTCACCAATACAGTTGCGAAGTCCAGCGGAGAAGGGGACGTAAGCATATGGAGGCCTTCCCACTGAATTCTGCGGCAGAAAGCGATCAGGCCTGAATTCCTCGGGCTCGGGGAAGTACCGCGGATCACGATGCAGAGCATAGGTAATGACGACGGCATTTGCACCTTTAGGCACTTTGAAACCCCCTGCAGGACAGTAGAAAATATTTTTATAGATTTTTATTAATCCACGTCTTAATCATCATCATGTCAGCCAGATTTGAGCGATGTTGTATAAAAAAGACTGAACTGAAGACTTTTTCTCATTAATGCCATTATATTCCCAGACGTCAGCTGTTATTTATTCATTTATTTAGGCCCTGTGAATGAAACTGGGATCCCGATTTTTTAAATAATTTTTAACCTTCTGGAGTCTGAGAGCTGAACCTTAACCCGGCCTCTATACATCAAACTAGATCGTACTTAACATGCCGATGTCTTGGTATGTTTTTCAGCATATCATCACTTCTATCATGTGACGGATATTAATTCACGTAAGCATACTGTCTGAGGCTCGGGGGCCTACAAATAACCACCAAAAAGCATTTTTAAGGTTCTGTCTCAATGAAAGACTCTGCCTTGTATATTGCAAACATTTTTAGGAGAAATGTACAATGAACAAGAAAAAAAAAAAAAAAAAAAAAAAAAACTGAGGCACGGCAAAACGAAGGGGGGTGGAGCTTAAGAATGATTTTATAGAAGCCCGAATTTTTTATTATTTATATAACTCCAAAGATGCATATAAATGATTTTAAAGGTCAGAACATTTTATATGAAGAGCAGTGTGAATGGCTGTGGGAGGAATCAGCTCTCCCTTAGGGCAAAGGGAAGTAGGGAAAGATCACGTGACGAATACATACCTACATACCTGTATGTTCCCATTACTCATGAAAATAAGTGGAGTCGTATTCATTTGCACCAGATAAATAAAAAAAAAGGAAAAAAACTTTGTCTGTAGATGTAAATTCAAAGATTAGGCTACAGGTGAAACCTTATATACTCCTTAACATTCTTTGGTTTAGTAATTATTATTGGAGTCTGGGGCTGCCGGCAGTCCAGTTTTTGCTTTGGTTTCCCCTGTTCTACGTATATCTCCTGATAACACATCATCATTGTTGTATCCTAAGTGTCTTTCAGATATTTCAACTGACACCGTCATGAAGGCGACCCGGCCAAGGTTTATCAGCATTCACCTACATGACATCCTACTGAGCCCATTGGCCATCTCTGCTCGACCAGAGCCATCAACACGGATTCTGCATGCCTTCAGATGATCAAGTTTGGGTTTAGGGATTATATACGCAAGCACTCAGACTCCAGATGATTAATCAAAGCATGACAAATCTACTTGCCCTCCCACTTTCAGACTTGTTTTGTAACACATATTTTCAAATCTATGGAGTTCCCACTTGACTATTTGAGGAAACTCAGGACAGACTTGTCTTTGTTTTGTTGCACGTATATTCTTTTCATTAAAGCTTACTTTGAGCTGCAGCATCCGTTTTGTTATTGGTTCCTCTGGACCAAGTCCTGACCACCTTCAATTAGTTGTAGATGGAGTCCAAACCCTGGCACACATTTTACCGATGACCAAAACCAGTACGTACGTTTTCATGCTTTCAAATTATAATAATTTAAGTTTACCCTGGATTACGGTTAGGGTTTACAGTAGTGGGGCCTCAAACTCTAGAGGCTTAATCAAACCATGCCAACTATACTTGGCTTCCCATTTTCAGACTAGTTTTTTCACGCAAAGAGTTTTCTGGTGATGGAGGCTTTATTGGTAAAGTGGTTGTCCAATTATCCGAGGTTTGGTGGTTGGATCCCCGGCCTCTGCAGTCCACATGCACAAGTAATAATAATAATAATAATAATACATTTAATTTATAACACACTTTATATTTGGATCAAATCTCCTTAAGCAAGATACTGAAGCCCAGGTTGCTCCCAAAGGCTCTTCCATTGGTGTGTGTATGAAGGCGTGAATAGTTACTGCTCCAGATGAGCAGGTGGCCATTCAACACTTACATAGAGTAATCGTTTACCACATTTTACAATCCATAGAGGACCCTTATGACTATTTGAAGAAACTCCATAGAAACTGATGGTTACAAAGACAACAACTATGCAATAAATGTGACAATAGGAAGTCTATTTCAAATGAAAATAGCAAAGGAAGCCTGGTTTCCCTTGGCATCCTAAAACATCCTGCTGCCTTTGGTGATTTGCACTCAACAAATGAATGTTTCACTCAAGTGTCATCATTCGTCTGTAACTCACTGATATAGCAGTCTTCAGCAAAGATGCGGGCGAAGAAAGGCACAGATGGAAACAGTCGCAGGGCCTCTTTGATCACACATTCCAAGTATTTGAGCTTTTTCAGGTCTTCCATGGTGACGGGCCGGTCAGATGAACCTTTGCACATTAAAGAAGAAAAGGCTTGCATCCAATTGCTCATTCACTTCCTTCTTCTTGTCCCCCTTAAATATTCTGTATGCTTCCCACCTTTTGCAGCAGATAAGTCATTACTGTATCGTTTAAGAGACAGACCCCGTGGGTTATGTTTATTCAATAAGATCAAGAGTTTAAGAGAGGTCATTTGCCAGCTATAGGAATGTCTTTCCTCAATGAATAAATTTTTGCCTTCTAACTGTAAATCCTCAACTGTTATGCTCAATTTAGGACTCTATGCTTGAGGATAAATGCATAGTCTCAATAAGTTAAATGCTATTTTTGAATTGTTACAAGGCTATCCGGCTATTGTCATGCAAAATCATTCATGGAGTACCTAAATCCTGACCACATCCGGGAAAATAATTGAACTCTATTCCCATGTATTTTGGCAAGGATTTTTCACAGCGATTATCCTGTTTAAGTTCTCTTGACTTTTTTAGCGCAAGCAACTGTAAGCAAAGATGAGTCAAAGTGCCTTTGGGCAGCAAAATAAATGATGTAATGAAAGTGAGAATGAGTGCAGTGACAGAGGTGAGGGCATGTTACTGTTACCGAACACTTCCTGGAGCTCTCGTTGAACTTTGCTGTGGGCCTCAGGGTTGGAGCCCAGCAGATGCAGCGCCCAGTTCATGGATGCGGCTGTGGTGTCGTGTCCCTGCATAATGAAGGCAGTTAGAAACAGAAATACAACACATTCTTACCCTATTAAAGCAGCATTAATTGTTTTTTTTTTCTCTTTTTTTTTTACAAGCCTCAGGTTGTCATCAAAAGGCTGCAAACCAAACAGTAAAATACAAAGTAATTTTGGTGAAGGGGTTTGCAAATATTAAAAGTACAAGTCGAGAAAATATGGAGCATCATTAACAGTGATTTGTCGTTAGGGTTCTGGTCAAATGTGCTTCATATTTACTCTGTCTTAGTTTTAACAAACTCCTAAGGGAGATATCTGGTTCCTTAGCTACTTAATGATCCAATATCTCCACCAGCTAATCAGTAATTTTTTATGTGTGCCATTTGTCGCTAAGAAAATAGCTTAATTCCAGACATATTCAGTCAACATCAGCCTTAGTTCAAATCAGCAGCCATCTGCTGCTGAAAACAAGGCTTATGCTAGATGTACGTGGCAATGAACCAAACTGAGATAATTTTCTATTGGTCCCTCACCACAAGGATTTCCTTAAATTGAAAATATAGGATAGTGGAGCTTTTTGGAATTTTGGTTCAGAAAATGGTACTGAGATCAGCTCTTGTATTGTTTAGAGATGGTGACCGATATTAAGATGTTCTATGGGAGAGACGAAGATGGACAGGCTAAGAAATGAGCCCATAAGAGAGACAGCCCAGCTTAGAGAGACCATGAGATGATTTGTGGACATTTAGGTAGAAAGATGCTGGAGATGGAGCTACCAAGTAGAGGAAAATGGGTAAGACCAAAGAAGAAGTTTCTGGTTGTGTTGAGAGAGGACATGCAGTTGGTTGGTGTAACAGAAGAAGATATGGTGGACTGGGGAAGATGGAAACCGTTGTAGCGACTCCAAAAGGGAACAGCCGAAGAAAAAGAAGCGGCTTTTGTAATTTTGTACTTGCAGCTACCAACCCTAAACATGAAAGTGTCCACTTCTTCCTGAATGTCCTGATGGCTCATCCTGTTGCCATCTTCATCAGTAGCCTTCAAGAGCAGGTCAAGAAAGGCTCTCCTTTTCTTTGTGCCCTGATCCGAGTCACTCTCTGATTCATCATTGGAAATGTTCTCTGCTCTTTCGCGTATCACCTGAGATAAAACGAAGGTTAAAGTTAGACTAAAGCCCGAAGCTTAGCCTCATCTATATGATTTTTCTTACCATTGGTTACTTACTTTGTTCGTAAATGATTTCAGGATCTTGAGTGTCTTATCATGCAGCCGACCCTCACCGAAGCAGTAGTATAAAAAGTGAGGCCATAACCACGGTTTCCTCTGTCTGCTGCTGATGATGTCACTCATTCTAAGGACAAAAAGGTGCATCAGACATATGGGCTTTGACAAGTTGATCAGACATTTCCTTATTTTTGTCCGTATCTTTTGATTGAAAGGAGCATTCTTATAACTCACTTGTACACGCTCTTAACATACTCAGAATCAGAATTACTCTGGGCGTAAATCTTCTTTCCCATTGCAGTTTCTGAGAGGACAGAAATTAGACAGCAGAGCCTTCTTTTATACACCTCAACTTCCCCATCACTTCACTGCACATTAAAACAATTATCCCATGTTATTATGACCCTCTTAATATGACTAATTGACCACGAAAACCTATCTCTAAAATAACTTAATGTTGGTACCTGCTAAAAAGTTTATGGAGTCTAGGAAGTGGCTGTAATAAGCAAGTCCAACTTTAAGCACATGGGTTGAAATTACAATCTTCATTTACTGAATGGATTCATCAATCATAAACTGGAACAAATATCTTCATATTGAAGAAAATGGCTTAAACATGTGATACTCTTTAGATGGGACATATATCTACAAAGGCCTGACTAGGCCTATGCTGTTGTTCTGACAGCAAGGGTTTATCCTCAAAAAGTCCCCAATCACCTGCATAGTGCAAACAAACCCCTTATAGGTTAAGGCCTCAAACTATATGTGACTGAATAATAATCTTGAAAAGTCCATATTGACTTAATCTAATTATTTCTATGAAGTCTGCTATATGATCTGAGATCAGATCCCAGAGTGACTCAATAAATACAGTTAACTATTTCCTTGTGTCAGTTCGTCTTTTGCTAAATTTTGACATAGTTGGGCTTACAAATGAGAAACTGTGTTCTCCACAAAATGATCCCCCAAGTAGTAAAATAGGAACTATTATAGCTATGCAATGTATACAAGATAGATCTTATATATGTAGATTCATATGAGCCAATTTGCAAAAAATCCCCCCACTGATCGAAATCTAAACAATTACAATATAAATTAGACAAACAGCTAGATCTCCATGACGTAGTTATAATGGTGACTATATACATACATACATATAAAGGTGAAAGAAGGACCGTGATATCAGCGTACTAACTGTACTCACCACAAATAATGTCGAGAGCACACAGGGTTACATGACTGAAGCAGTTGAACGGGTCCTTCCCCGCCTTCTTCTCAAGCCTCTCTACCAGGATGTCCCCCTGCTCGTTCATCACCTCCAAGAAGTCCGTCAGGATTGAGAAGTGGAAGGTAGGAGTCAACATCTTCCTCCGCTGACGCCATTTTGCCCCAGTGCTTATCATCAGAGAAGGTTTAAGACAAAGATTGAACAAAAGGCCATACTCATACTCTGAAGAAGCACTGATAAAATCAGCTCTTCCAAATGTTGTCTTTGGCTTTAGTTATTGCCATGTGGGACTGATATTTTTTAAATAATATTAAAATAACCCCTGCAGTACTCCAAAGTACCTTTAGGGGGAACACGTACCCCTATTTGATAAATACTGGTATGAGAAGAAGAAGAAAAAAATCCTTTATTTATCACATGCAGCCATAGATAGACAGTACAATATAGTAAAATTATTTATCTGCATTTGACCAATCCCTGAGAGAGCAGTGGGCAGCCCCTTTGTATCGCATGGGGAGCTAGGGTTTCAGAGTCTTCCTAAAGGATCCTACAACAAGTAGACCCTGGTGGGACATAAGACAGAGCTCTACCCACTGTGTTTCAGCTGCCCATTGAGGAACTAGTTGATAAAACAGATTTCCTGCTAATGAAAGACATTTATGGTGGTAAATTTCTCTCCAGTTTAAAAACAAAATAGCCACCTGTATGTTAAGTTATAAAATAAAGCTTTTTTTTTTCCAATCAATCTGATCAGACTACAGTTGGACTCTTGAAATGAATGGGTCGCTTCAAAGAATTGACTTCTTTGTCTGCATTTTTATTCACTCACTCTCAGTTCAAAGCATTTCCCATAATGCCCTTGACTCAAGAACAGTAAGGTACAATAACGTGTCCGGATGTTTTACAACTTTTCATCCCGACAACTCTGCTTTCTGTGTTTGTAGCTGTGTCTGTGCTTAATTTCACGAGCGATATCAGGTACGCTTGGCCGCCAGCTGCTTTCCATCTACAGTCAGCATAGTTATTAAGACCAGCCCTCCGGTTTGCTCATTCAGACTCATAACCTACTTTTAAAAGCTTATTTTCCTTGATCATATGCTTAACACTTCTCTCTTTCGTCGCTGACTTAACCCAAGTCATACCATCAACCACATCCCTCCCCTGGACCTCAGAACCACATAAACACACCTTCTAGTATCTTATCTGGACCTGCTCAGCTGTGTTCTAGCTCTTGCTCCTGACATCTCCCAGCCACAACCATCTCTGATCACCTTCGCCATTGTCGTGTCAGTAAATCATCTCTTGCGAGCCTGCTTGTTGGAGGTGTTTATATTTGCACGAACATGTTTATATTTGGGTTCAAGTTCTTGCACACTTGGTAACGCTCGGTTGACTGACAACTGAGCGTGACAAGAATCTCTTTTTGTCATTTAAATCCAAAAAGTTTGAATCCGACAACCTTCTTTTATAGGTTGCAGACATTTCACCTCTCAACCAAGATGTTTCCTCAGTTCTAACTATCTGGTGGGGGCTCGGGTATTTCACCTCCTAAGAGGTCTATGATGCATTGAGTCATTGGGTCACACATGTAAAGTTGACCACCCATCAATATTATGGGTTGTTCAGGACACAATTGAATGGATGGTCTACTTGACTATCATGTGAGTCGTTACCATATCGTTACCCAAATTCGGTATCGGTGAACGGTTAAGGCTGCATGTATGTAGTTGATAAGTGGTGGCGTAGACCCCCAGGCCTGTCAGAGATGGCTGTTTCAGCTCAACATAGATGGATTCCATCACTCCCCTCTGAACTAAGCTGTCCTTTCGGTCCAAAATCTGAGCACAGTTGTCACCAACGAAGTGTCCCCTGTTAAAACACAGCTGACCGAATTACTCTTGATGTCTCAAGCCCCTCACAGGAAGTTAAAGGCCTAACCCTCCCATCAGTCAGTTAAACCTGAGGAAGCCGTTTGGATGAGATGGGCACGTCTTCAGCCTAAGTAAGAACCATGGAGTATTATCAGGACCTCTTTGAATCACAGCATCAACACGAATATTTAGTCAAACAATATATCAACTAAAAAAAAACATGAAGACATCGCTCATGCTCTGAAGATGTGGTCAGCCCCATCTTATCAACAACTGCTGGACATCATTTATTTAAATTTCACAGAAGTGCCAAGAGGATGTGAATGTCGTGAATTATTTCTTCTGTTAGCTAATTTTTTTTAATTTGAGTTACATCTCCAATAAGGCATCTTTTATTTCTGTTTTCTTTAACAGACTTCTTTGTTTTCTTAGACTACTGTTATAAAGGATTTATTAATGGCTTGCAATTAGGTTATTAATTAGGTTGTGAACACTTTAATAATAATAAATTATTAGCAACTTATATACATGTTTCAACAAACTATACAAGTTCCTAGATTATTGAGTTCAAAATGTATGTAACAAACTACTTATAAACCTTTCATAAACCCCTTTATAAGGTTGGTCTTAATTTAAAGATTTTTGTCACACTCCCAGTGATCAGTTTGTCCACCTCTCTTCAAAAACCACTGGACAGAATTCACTGAGATGTCACACCTGTTTTCAAGGGGCCCTAAAGGTATTCATCTCATAATTGGTTCTTGGTTTCCTTACTGTACATTTTTAGGGTTATTTGAACTTAATTTTCTGGTCTGCCTGCTCACATTTAATGATAATAGAGGCGATGTTCTGTCCACATCAGCACAAATTAAGTTTTAAAAGCAAGGAGCCACCTTTATGTTTGAAATGAAATATTCTTATTGACATGCTTTTATATCTCTTTGAAGGTAGGAAGGAACTAAGATTGTTTTTTTTACTTGCTCTTTATTAATGTGAGGACTCTTGCTGGTTTGATCGTATTATCCAGTCCCAAACTATTAACCCCGACAGCAAGGGTATATCCCTGAGAAACCCCAATCTTCTGCGTTGTACAATTAATCCCCCCAATGGAAGTCCTCAAATTAAATGTTATATCCAAAACAGTGTTTCTTTTAAAGAAAGCTCCCCCTAGTCAGCAAAATGAGAACTATAAGGGTAAAATAATTGAAAAAAAAGCTAAAAGATTTTAAGGTTTTTACGCAATCAATTTCACTTTATAAAATGATGAATATCAATATTTTTACATGATTTGTAAAGTGAAAATTATGTATCAGGTCATGTAAAAACTTTTTTTTAAATCATGTGATTTATTATGCCTTATGCATACCTGGTAAGAAGGCCAGTTCCAAGCCAAGGGTGGAGAAAGGTGTATGATTGGGACTTCTCCATATGAATAGGGTTGGTCAGAAGTAACTAATGAAAAAAGGAAAAAACTTATATAGTTAGCTCTACTTATGGATCAGTCATGTTGATATTACAAGTAACTTATAGTGTACTCAAATGTGATAATGAAAAGTTGAATTGTCCAACATTATACCTCAACAGTTTCAGCATGAAACAAAACCACAAATGGAACTGGTCCGACCCAGATTTTAATCAGCGGTGCGTCACTGAACTTTTGGGTATATTCCACAATTTGATGAAAGAAATCTGAAAAAGAAGTGTTAAACACATACTCTGTTAAAGTAAAATACCAGCAGCCGTGGTTGCCAGAATTTGTCGTACAGAATATGAAATATGGTCACCATGTACAAGGCCTCACGGTAAGTTACCGTAAAAAAAACAGATATAATGTCAACTTGTTTACAGGTCAATATTAAAATAACAGTGAATTACAATAAATGCAGGCTGTTTATTTTACCTTGAAATCAACATTTTTTCACAAATATGTACCATAGTTTTAGCATCTTGTCACCATAGAATGTGCCCTTGCTAAATGGTTACGTATTTAAATGTTAATTTAAAATTGACATACCAGCTAAATCAGTAACTTAGAGAGAATAATACACTAGAATATAACAAAGCTTTCTTGTGCTAATGCGGGGACTTCCTTACTTTAGAATGTGTAAATAACTGGCCTGGGATTTATAAGAATTTGAATGCACAGGAGGAATATGTAAATTCAGTATAGCACGCGTTATCCCCCCATCACAATTGTTACCACCTATGAAATACTGTTTTTCCCCAATCTTTCTGCATGAAAATTATATAATAATAAAAAGAAGAATAGATTGATCATTTCAATAGAAAAATAATGACATATGATATGTACATTTTCATTTCTGGGAAAAATTAGGGATAAATGGGTTAAGAGAATTCACATCTACAAACAGTGAAATACTGTTTTGAATTTCATAGTCTTTTACTGTTGCTATTTGACAGTTATTTACCGTAATTTCTATGGACAGTTTATTACAGTGTATACTAATGAGGTTTTACTGTGTCTAAAGGGTCTACGCATGTAGAATGTTCACCTTAAGCAGCATGTTGACTGCTTTCTTACCTCCTGCATTGGTTTTGAACTGCAGAGCATTTCCAATAAATGGATAAGTCCCCCCCACCTCTGGAATAGGCTTCATCTCAAACCATTTGTGCAGGTAGCCTTCCAGAAGCGTGTAGCTGAGGTAGGTCAGAGCAGCGATGAAGATACTCACTCCAAGCAAAGCTATCGTGTAACTGCCGAGTACCTCAGACATGTTTGTGGCTCAGTGTTCGCGTAGAGTATCTAAACAACAGCAGTAGTTTGTTTTACTGCATCTCCAACACACGTGTCCTCCCCCTAAAATCTTTAGTCCCTCCTCTTCTCTGGGATCAGCCAATGACAGCTCACTGGGTTAAAGGGGCCCACTGTGTGTCCAGAGAGCCATTTACTACTCTAGTTCATGTTACATAACACTTTTAAAGGAAAGAGGGACATTATAGTATTGCAAAAAGTTAAACATCAATATTTAAGTACACAAAGACATGTTGAGCTGTGTTATTAACAATTAAGTAGTAAAGGCTTACATAATAGGGATGTTAATAATTTACGGTTTGGCAGCCGACTGACCCTGACAAATGCCTTTGTCCTACTTCTTTCCTATGTCACTGCAATTTGTCTGTTTTTTCCTGTCATGTATCAACCAAACTGATTGGGTAATAAATAACAGAATTATCTGCCTCATTTGTCTGGCTATAAGCTGTTCTGTCATTCAGTTGATGGTAAGACAAATGAGGTAGTGTTCATTCTGAGGGAGGAGTAGTTTAAGAGTATTATGGTGATGAGGAGCTTGTCAGATGGAATGATGATCATGAGGATAAGAATTGGTGGTGTGATGATGAACGTTGTCAGTTCTTATGACAAGTTCGTTGTGAGTGAGAATTTAAGAGAATTTCTGAAGTGAGTTGGATGAAGTAATGGAGAGTTTTCCCAGAGGTGAGAGAGTAATGGTTGCAACAGACTTAAGTGGTCATGTTGGAGAAGGGAGAAGATGGGATAAGGAGGTGATGATGTTAAGGAGAGTAACAATGAATGCCAGATGGTGGTAAATTTTGTGAAAATAATGGAAATGGCTGTGGTGAACACGTATTTCAAGAAGAGGAAGGAGCACAGGGTGATATATAAGAGCGGAGGTAGGACAGATAAGACAGATCTACAAACAGGTAGATTAAATCCTATACACACGATGCAACCTGAAAGAGATTGGAGACTGCAAGGTGGTGACAGGGGAGAACATAGCCAAAAAGCATAAAATGGTTTAATGTAGGATTTCTTTGGTGGTACAAAGGAGGAAAAGAGAAAATTTAGAGCAGAAGAAGAAATGGTGGAAGCTGAGGACGGATGGCTGCTTTGGGGACTTCAGGGAGGAGTTGAGACAGCCTCTGGACTGACTGGGCAACCACAGCAAATATGATAAGGGAGAAAAGTAGGAATGGGCTTGCTGTCTCATTTGGACAGAGGAAAGAAAAGGAGACTTGGTGATGGAATAAACCGGTTCAAGAGCGTATAGGCAGGGAAAAGTTACAAAGAAGAAGTGGGATAGCAAGGGAGATGAAGAAAGTAAGCAGGAGTACAAAGAAATGTGACCTAAGGGCGAAGAGTGAGTTGACAAAGGCTAAACGAGTGGCCCATGATGTATCTTATGAGAGATTGGACACTGATGAAGAAGAAAAAGGAATTGTACCGATTGGCAAGGCAGAAATATCGAGATGGGATGGAGCAGGTTAGGATCATTAAGGATAGGGTTGCGGAATGTCCTTACAAGTAAGGAGAGTCTGACGGCAAGGTGGAAAAAATACTTTGGAGAATTGATGAATGTACAAAATTAGAGAGAGAGAATGGTGTGAGACCAGAAAATTGAGAAGTCCCAAGGATCAATAATGTTGACGTGAGAGCAGCTTTGAAGAGAATGAAGAATGGGAAGGCGGTCGGTCCTGATGACATACTGGTGACATACATTTGAAGTTGTCTAGGAGAGAAGGTAGTGGATTATTTGACTAGATTGTTTAACACTATTTTGGACAGTGAGAATATGCCTGGACGAAAAGTTTAGTAGTGCTGATTTTCAAGAGCAAGGGTGATGTTCAGAGCTGTAGTGGCTACAGGGGTATAAAGCTGATGAGCCATACAGTGAAGATCTGGCGAAGAAAAGTGGAAGCTAGGTTAAGAAAAGTTGTTCGGTTTATTAGCAGCAGTATTGTTTTATGCAAAGAAAGAGAACTACAGATGCAATGTCTGCTTTGAGAGTCCTGATGGATAAGTAGAGAGAAGGCCAAGGAGTTGCATTGAATCTTTGTGGATTTAGAGAAATCGTATGATAGGGTGCCAAGGGAGGAATTGTGGAGTGGCAGAGAAGTATGTTAGAATGGTAAAGGATATGTGTGAGGGCAACATGACAGTGGTGAGGTGTGCAGTAGGAGTGAGGTATGGGTTTAAAGTAGAGGTAGGACTGCACCAAGGATCAGCCTTGAGCCACTTCTTGTTTGCTATGGTGATGGTTGTGGTCTCCGTGCACTATGACGTTGGCGAATGACATTGTGATCTGTTGTGAGGGCAGGGAGCTGGTAGAAGAAAACCTGGAGTTATGCACTGGAGAGAAGAGGAATGAAGGTCAGTCGCAGCAAGACAGAATACATGTGTGAATAAAAGAGAGGTGAAAAAGAGAATGCAGCAGAGGTGGAGTGGGTGGAGAAGAGTGTCAAGGGTTATCTGTGACTGAAGAGTAGAAGCAAGAGTGAAGGAAAAAGTTTACAAGATGTTGTTGATAATAATAATGATGATGATAAATTTAGTTTAAATTAATTATTTTAGGATAATAACGCGTTTTTTGTTATAAATTATATTAACGATATTTAATAATATATCATTGAAGTTTAAAAAAAGGGTAAAGAGTAAAGTTCCTAAAAAAAAGTTCTTATTTCTGATTTTGTTATTTAATTGTTTGTGACCATAATATATAAATTTGTGATTAAAGTAACTTATAAAAATTAAAGCAGCTCTTTGTCTCATCCCAGTCAGGATTGCTACTATTTCCCCCGAGCTGATTAAAGCACTATAAAAATGAAAGTTATTATTATTATCATTATTATTATATTTATAACTGTATCCCCTATAATCTGGTTTAAGGGGAAATAAGTTAATGGGTTAAGCCTTTCATTTTAATGTTAAATACTAATTCATATTGCATGTCCAAAAATGTCAGTTTGGCTGTGTACGTGCAGGTACGCTATAAAAACACCAGTAGATCATTTCTGTTTTGGTTTAAACTTGAACACTGTTAAGTGTTCAAGTTTAAATATGAATGTTGCTTTATTGGAAAAATCTTTAAATGCCTCAGCATGAATCGAATATGGTTAATACAATTTACAGTGTATGCAATAGGAAACTGCAACAGTACCCAGAAGGCAAAGCAATTAACAACTGATGGCAGTTAGCAATAATGAAACATATATTATTCATAAATTAATACCTATCATTAAAAAAGGGAATGGTCCCTAAAGGATAATAGGAAGGAATACAGTCATTCCTGGAAACGATTAGTCATGCCAAGTGCAATGAGGAGCTTCTGGTGAAAGGCCGGTACTCTCTCCTTGTGGACCGGCCATTCCAGAATACAACATGAACGCAGCATTCCCCTGCGGAGGAAGAGTGAGTGGGATAACTTGTAGTCGTGGACGTCCTGCAGGAAGACCAGAACCACAGAGTCCCTGCTGGCTTCAATGACCTGGTGAAGTGCATGATGGACTGTGAATCTGGACAGAAAAGATGGAATTCATCATAAATGCAAACCAAAATCAGACTTTACTTTCCCTTATATATGGCAATCATGTATAACTCATTGAGTGTTGGATTTACCTTCTACACCAAGGATCATTCAAAAGCTTCTCAGTGACAACAAACAAGATTTTTCTTGAATTTCTCATATTTTCCACTATGGATGCCAGCAGCGACACGCCAGGGACTCCATCTCGATCCTCCAAACAAAATCGGCAATTGCCATTCTCTAAGGGGACTAGCCTCCTCTCAATCCAGCCGCTGTCTTCCTCTGCGTGTATGACGTAAGCATCATACTGAAATTCCCTGCCCTCTTGAACGTTCACGTCGCTAAATCCTAATGTGCGATTAATAATTATGTTCCAATAAAACTGGATCCTCCAGCCATGGAACCGCACTGTGAGAGCACCTACAATCAACAGGAAGACAGCGGTGCTGCTCACGATGTAAAGAGCTTGGAAGGGGGTCATATCTTTGCAAGATAGGGGATCAAAATCCATGATGGAGCGGTTAAAGTAAGCTAGAGGAGTGTTGCAGACATACTGCTCCCTCAGATCTGGGACACTGGTATTTGTATTATTCAACCAAGTCACAAACCATAAAATGCTCTCACAGGTGCAGTCAAACGGGTTTCTGTCCATTAGAAGCTGACTGAGGTTGGTTATAGGAACCTTGAAAACGTTTGGTTTCACAGTTGTGATCAGATTCTTCTGTAAGAACAAACCCTGCAGCGAGTTCAGATCATCAAAAATCGAGTCTTTCAGGCTGTTGAGGAGATTGTTGGATAAACTCAGTTGACGGAGGTTCCTCATCCCTCTCAGAGCCTCTTTTGGGATCTCATCGAAACCGTTACTATCCATCATTAAATCTGTTAAATTCAGTGCACCTCTGAGAAAAAAAACCGGCCCGCCTAGACTGGCTGTCTTCCACAAACGGGCCAAGTTATTGTGTTGGAGATTCAGCACCTTTAGACACACAAGGCCATCTAACAGAGTCTCTCTGATGTTAGCTATATTGTTGTTGCTGAGATCCAGGAGGATGAGGTTGGACAGTGGTTTGAACGGAGAGGGATCCATATCCAAGGCTTTGACTGTAAGACTTTTTCCCAATGTAAGGACTCTTAGATTTGGTACGTTAACAAATGAAACGGAGCTTAGTTGGATTCTTTGGCTGTTAAAAGACAGGTAAATCTGTCGAACACTATCCAAACCTTCAAACTCTCTCCCAGAGAGAGTTTGCTTGATAAAGTTTGAGTCAAGAAGAAGAACGGTAAGGTTTCTGAACATCGAGAAACCTCCAGGGCTAATCTGTGTTATAGCAGTTCCTGTCAGGTTGAGCTTCTTCAGAGGAGATGCAGCCAGAGATATGAAGGTCTTGTTGGTGATGTTCCTGAGAGAGGTGTAACTACTCCAGCTCATGTCCAGTTCTTTAAGACTGGTCAAGCCTGTAAATGTGTGCTCTGTGGTTTCCTTAACTGCAGTTTTCTGTAATATCAAACTCTTTAAGGCGCTTAATGGTTGGAAGGAGAAGTCATCAATAATTGGGATGAAGGATGTGTGACTTTTAACCAGAGCCTGTGTCAGTTGGAGACTTTTCAGACTTTTGAGGCCTTCAAAAGTACCTTTAGTGAGATGCTTGATATTGTTGCCCACCAAAATAAGAGTCTCCAGTTTAGGCAAACAACTAAATGAGCCTTTTTCAATCGTTCCCATGGCATTGTGTGAAATATCCAGAGAGGTGAGATTTGTTTTCTGTAGCTCTGTAAAAGTAGTGTTGGTGATTGTAACCAACTTCATGTTCCTAAGAGAGAGGGTTTCAATTGCTGTCCCTGACAGCTCAGAGCAGAGTTTGGTAATAGCCAGGGTGCCCATATTGCTCCCATCCATGATTAAAGTGCTCAGGCTTGAAATGGGCTTAAAGCAATCGGGCTCCAACTGTAACAAAACACAAGGAAATCCAGCAATGAGAGAAGAAAAGGGAAACAATACGAACCATTGAAAGTACAGTGCCCCAATAATAACTCTATAGAACAAATCTTGACAGCACTATTTCATTTCCCTGATCGGGGCAATTTCCTTACTGTTTTAAGCGACACGGATGAAAGGTTGAGGACTCGCACAAGGGATGAGTTAATTAGAAAATCAAAGTCGTTTTCCTTCAGTGTGGTGAAAGTATTGAATGCCAGGTTGAGGTTCACCAGATTGGGCAGCTGAGGCTGAGAGCCGAGACTGGCTGATGGCAGATTGTTCATAGAAACGTCAAGATATTTCAGGTTCTGAGATATGAAAAAAGAAGAAACACAAAATAATCAGCACATTGCATGAAAAGCATATCAAATGATGTGACTCTGAAGTGACTTGGTTTTATCTAATTTCCTTTTGAAGTTTTATAGTTAGATCTTCTTTCCCTACCATGTCTCATCTTCTCTTATCTTGTCTCATCTTGTATTCTCTCGTTTTATCTAATTTAATTAAGTATGTCTTCGTTATCTGGTCTTATTTGTCATATCTCGTCCCAACTCATCTTGTCTCATCTTATATTGTCTCTTCTATTATATTATTTGTTATCTTGTCATGTTTCATCTTATCTCATTTAGTCTTACTTCCATCTAATCTCATCTTGTCTCTTTTATCTTGTCTTATCTTTTACCTCTGGTTTTCTCAAGTTGTCTTATTTTATCTCATCTTGTCTTGTGTCATCTCATCTTGTCCTTTGTCATCTCGTCTTGCATTGTGTCACATTGTCATGTTTTATCTCATCTTGTCTTGTCTTGATTTATCTCATCTTGTCTAATCCTATCTCATCTTGCCTTGTCTTATCTTTTATCATCTCAGCTTGTCTCATCTAATCTCTCTTTGCATTTTGGTGTTAACATCTTAAGACATAAGAAATTGATAATAAGGATATTTAACCTTGCCGAAAATGGTATTCTGGCTTTTTTGAAATACATACATTTGCTTCCCCGTGACATAAACTTAAATATTGGAACTACTCTCCTGTGTGTATAATCTTAGAGGATATTTTATCTAAAAATGGCAATTCACATCATCTCTTTGTCTCATCCCAGTCAGGATTGCTACTATTTCCCCCGAGCTGATGATGAGTCTTTAATCAGACCATTTTTTCTCCAGCTATCATCTGACATCTCTACCTGCAGGCTAGAGAAGGGTTCTCCTTGTAGCCGCAGCCTGTTACCAGCTATATTCAGCGATGTAAGATTGGTGCAGTGGCTCAAATCCTGCTTCTTCACAGAAAACACTTCATTGTGTTCCATGTTCAACGTCTGCAGCAGAGGTAGTGTCTGGCACAAACCCCCGTCCAGCTTGGTGATGCTGTTGTAACCGACATTAAGGTGGAGAAGGTCGGGGTATGACGCTACAGATTTGGGTGGAATCCCCTGCAATCTGTTGTGAGACAATTCCAGGCTTGTGAGGTTCCAGGGAAGGTTTAGAGGCACCTCAATGAGGCTGAGGTGGCTGCAGTCAGCTCTGCCATCTTTCACACTGCAGGAGGTCTTCTTCTGGCAGACCACGCACCACTGCGGACCCGTCATGACATAGCATATGATGATGGCCACCATGGGAAGCAAGGAACAGGGTGCACACATTGTCCTAAAAACCTTGATAAAAAACAGAAAATAGGATAAAATCCTTATAAAAAGGCATAGAAAAAGCAAAATAATAATAATACTGACTTATCATCTTTTACAGTATATTTGACAAATACAGTACACTGTAATAGTTGGAAAATACTTCATTTTTATGGCAACATCTAAAGTAAATTACAGTTATTTCATTAAATCCAGGCTTCATCCTTATTTTAGCTCCAATTCGGGATAAACCAGTTCCACAGAAGATAATCTAGTTTACGCTAACGCTAATGTTCATCATCCTGCTGTTAGCTTTTTAAGTCGTCTATTGGAAGCTGTAATGTCGCAGAATGAGTTCATTAAAGCTGGATTTGGTTAAAAAAAAATCAGAGTATTATAATCAAACAAAAAGGTCCCTAGCACTGCTGGAAAGGAGGCTAATGAAATGAGTTGATTTATAATTTAAACGCCTCTTAATGTGGCTGGGGAGTGTGTAAGGCCTCCATGTGTTTATATGCACTCCCTAAAACGTCTGGGCATGCTCCTGAAGAGACAATGGATGATCTACAGGGGGATATCACCCAGACCTGGATCAGGGCATCGGTCAGTTCCTGGACCGTCCGTGGTGCGACGTTGCGGCGGTGAATGCAAAGATACATAAAGTCCCAGATGTGCTCCATTGGATTCAGGTCTGAGGAACAGGCAGGCCAGTCAATAGCAATCCAGACCATCGTCATCCAGGAACCAGTGACACACACTAGCCACATGAAGCATAGTCATGCACCAGAAGGAACCCCCGGCCCACTGCACCAGTACATGGTCTGACGATGGGTCAGAGGATCTCATCAGTCAGAGTACCCCTGGTTAGCACTTGGATATCCGTGCGGCCATCCAAAGATATGCCTCCCTAGATCATCACTGACCCACCGCCAAACCGGTCATGCTGGAGGATGTAGCAGGCAGTAGAATGTTCTCCACAGCGTCTCTAGACTCTATCACGTCTGTCAAATGTGTTCCGTGTGAACCTGCTCTCATCTGTGAAGAAAACAGGGCGCTAATGGCAAACCTGACAATTCTGGTGCTCTCTGGCAAATGCCAATTGGGCTGCACGGTGCCGGGTTGTGGCCACAGGACCCACTTGTGGACGTAGGGCCCTCATGCAACCCTCATGGAGATGTTTCTAACAATCACGAAAAACACGAACAGGAGTGGCCAGCTGGAGGTTATTTTGTGGGGTTCTGGCAGTGCTCCCTCTGTTCCCCCTTGCACAGAGGAGCAGATAAAGGTCCTGCTGCTGGGTTGTTATCCTCCTATGGCCCTTTCAACTCTCCTGGTTTATTGGCATGTGTCTTGGTATCTTCCGCACTTTTGACACTATGCTGGGAGACACAGTAAACCTTCATGTTACCACTAGTGGTAAGGGCACTGGAAAATGTAAAACTAGCCAAGAATGAGCCAGAATGAATGAGGAGAGGGAAATGGTCTGTGGCCACCACCTGCAAAACCATTACTTAATAGGGTTTGTATCGCTAATTGCCTCTCCTCTCCACCTGTTGGCTGTCCCATTTGCACAACAGGAAGTGAAATTGATTTGCAATAATTATTGCTTCCTGAATGAACAGGTTGATATCCCGGAGTGTTGACTGACTTGGAATTACACTGTGATGATTATGTGTTCCTTTTATTTTTTTAGTAGTAGTATATATATATACACACATTGATAGATTGATGGATAGATCAATAGATCAGTAGATCAATAGACTGATATATTCAAAGTTGGGTTTTTTTGTTGTCTTTTAGTGGGGGATGTTCATCACTCATATTTAACCCCATACTCAGCTGGAGGCCCACAATTGTACTTCTACATAGTTGTTGCCATTTCTTTACAGTTCACAATGCTTGATTTTGATAAAAGAAAAATCAAAGTTTATGTCACAGCCAAAGCTTTCATATACCTTCCTCTAGTGGGCATTGTTGGTAAATTGCATTCATAGTGCTGGCACATTTTGGGTACATTGGATGTACAATTGTTCCAAATAGAGAGTTCTCCTGGTCCTATCCCACAACAACTAAGTAGAATAATGGGAACCTTGTGATATTTCTATCAAATTTGATAAGGAAGTTATTAGTTTCCGGGCAAATTCATTGATTGTTTTGTCGTGGTATCAATCATGGTATTAATGTAATATAATCATGTTATAGCCTATTTTTTTATCTAAAAATCACAGATTACTCATTCATTGTAGCAGGTACAATGTAACTGACACTGATAATTGATTATTTTAGGTCTTGCCTGTTTATAAACAACACGGTTATTCAAATAAACCAGACAGTTGTGGAGATATTTCAATACTATTTTGTTATGTAATCTAGCATTAACTTCAAATAACCAATGAGAAGTTAAAGCCTTTATCTCTGCAATCTGCCGACTCCTATTAGTCAGACCGCTATTTGAGATCCTCTGGCGGCTCTGCTAATGGTTGCTGATTCTAGATTTGTGACCAAAGGGGACAGGAGCTTTGGACTTCAGGCACTTCAGCTGTGGGACTCCCTGCCTGAGAATCTGAACCACTTAAACTCATTGTCCTCCTTTAAATCCCTTTTTTAAACTTGGTTTAATTGTATGGATTTTTCTTAATAGTTGGTACTATTTATAATTTATTATTTTTTTAAAAACCTTATTTAGATTTTAAATTTAAACTTTTTATAGTTGATACTGTATATTCACAAATTAAAATACATAGAAAACAAAATTATGTAAAAAAAAATATTATCAGTTTATAGTGCAGAAAGAGGAAACTCCCAGTGAGCTTATATAAAGCCTCCACCCAAGCAAAAACATAAAAATGAAAGAAACATAATACAGAAAATAAGATGTAACTGGTATAAGACAAAATTGTTACTTTGTTACTTTATTTTTGAAATTTGACTATTCATAGCCATAATGATTATTATCAAACACATCATTTTCCAGGTATAATGATATTTTCCTTGTTAGGTAAAATAGTTATTATTATATTGTATGTTTGACCTGTCAACATTTCATATAAATTTGAATATATAAAGCTTACATTTTTATCCAAATCAACGTGTTATACCATGAATTTCAAAAAGAACACATATACTTTCAGCATATATTCAGTTCCTGAATATATGCTGAACTATGATGAGCTTATAATACAAGCACTGCACAGACAACGCGTGGTAACAAGGAAATGAGTAACTTGCAGTTCCGGTTTCAATTCCTGTGTCTATCCACCGGAGATTTAACTGTATCTTGCAGGCGGATAAGTAGAAGTGGTCATGTTGCAATGTTTGTTTGAAGTTCAAACTCACATTTAATGGAGCCTTTTTGTCTGCAGGTCATTAAACAAGCCCATTGCATGCTGAATATAAATATGGCTGCAAGCATCGGGGGTGATTAGGTGAATTGGCAATGCTGGGAGATTTTGTTGTGGGACTGACATGTATCTACAATATTAAGACAAAAAAATAATTCACGTAGAAAAACTGGCATCTGAGGTTGCCAGTAATTCAAGATTAGACAAAAAATGGTATAAAAGAACTAGACATTTCAGTACGCTGTTTGTCAACATAATTCCACCGCTGAGAACTGTTGATTATTTACAAAATCTCTGATATATTGTAATCTTCAGAGTCATCAGATAACATGGGCAGGGCTTCGGTCCCATTAAATACCATTCAAATAAACCCCATGACCGATAAATGTTTCTACTCTAACAGCAGGTGCGGCCAAAGACCCATGATAAAGTTTTTAACATTTTATTCAGAGGATAGGATAATGTTTCACTCACCTGTGGCATGCAGTCCCTTCAAATAGACTCTGAAACAGTCAAGATGCAGAAGTGGGAGAGTCTAATATGCGATGGTCCTCCACTGAGGGGTGTAGGCAGTGAGCCTTTAACTCAAAATAACTTTTCTTTAGGTCCAAGGTAAAGACTGGTGGTTCCATGCACTTTTACTTTAAGCCATCATCTAAGTTGAAAAACATGAATCTCTCTAAACATGTGATGATGCTTAATTCCAAACATCTGTTTTACTTGACTTCTTCTTTGTTCTCTTCTTCACTTCTATTTTACTTCATGCAAACTATGAAAGAAGTGAAACTAGAGCTTCTGGAAAAGAAATAGCTACTTTGAGTCAACCACTAGAGTGCAGTAAATTACCATTTTTGAGCAGCACAGCATTCCGACATTTCATGTAATTTAATGTGTTTAGTGCTAAATATATTCTCAAACTCAAAGTACACTAGTTTCACTGCTCTCATACTTTATATATATATATATTTATATATAAAACAGGTGATACTATTTGATGCTGTACACATTGCTGTGGGATATTTCGGGGTTTTTTTTGTTTTGTGTCCAAAAACAAAATAGTATAAAACATTGGTGAGCCATTGGAAATATAAATATGCTGTAGTCTGATAAAGTGTCTCTAAAATGACGGTACCTGAGCGTCAGGGGGCTGAAGGGAGGATGTGAGATGTTTTTAATGTTAGAAAAATGCATAATTTCAAAACATAATAGTTACTTAAATAAGTTTTACAAAAAACGAAATAATATCGTTCAAATGTAAGTCCAGTAAACAAACTTTCATCAGTTGTGAACTGCAACCAACAAAACAGAACCCTGTTCCCTGGGAGGAAGTTTGATATTGCATGGCAGATTGAAATCAACAAAACATTTTTTGCTGATAAGGAGCAGAAACGTAACTGGAAACACAAGCAGAGGTAGAAGCAAAGAAGAATTAAACACAGCCAACAGAATTCCATCAGCTCTATTGCAAATACCATGTTGCTTATTTCGTGTTGCATGATAACGTGTATTAAAAAGTCCGCTAAAAATGTATGTATATGTATTTTTTTATTATTTTTTTTTTTTTTCAATGGACAACCATTGATCTGCTAGTTGATAAGTCAATGATTTTAGACCGAACTATGCAGAAGTGGCAGTAAACCAGTGGAAAGATTCTCTTCTGTTTGCTGCAATGCCTCCTCAGGTGGAATTGAGTCATTTTGTTATAGAATTCCTAATGCCAGAATTCATGTCAATATTCTAACTCTACAACATCACAACATGGGCGTACAGTCAACATAGAGATCCGGATGTCGTACTGAAGAGTAAAGGAGGATAGGTTGGCTTGTTTGTTTGTTCGCGCTGGCCTTGTGATGTTTATCACGCAACTGTAAGTGTATCTGTCCTTTCACCGGCTGTGTGACACACTCGTGATTGGCCACGTGGTGATGTTTCACAATTGTTTTCATTTGTTTTATCCACCATGAGCGAACTTGCTCCGCTTATTATGTAAGGAAACCTGCTTTTTGTAGATTCTTTAGTTTAAATTGAACAGGATGAGCAATTTGATGCTGCCAAACATATTTCTATAATATATAAACTTCTCCGTCGCTCCAGAAGGACTCTGTCAATGCTGCCTCCACTGTGTGTTTAAATCTAGGTGACGTCACGCAGCGCATGCGCAATGGTGCGCAGCTGTTCGAAATCAGGATCAAACTTATACTTGTACGAGAGCCCCGACATTTATTGATGTCTCATAATTCTATTACAATGAGAAAATAGTCATCACTTCTCAATCTGAGTACCTGGCTATTACGAGACATTTTGTCGTCATTACGAGGCAAGGTGTCTGATTTTTTTTTTTTTATTTGGTGAATGCAATACGCTTCAGTATATTAATATTTCTCCAGGATTTCATTTTTAAACTTTTTTCTTGCAGTCTGCGAATAATTTTTTGAGCTTATCTCAAAGGGCATGGACATGCTTTCAAACTTGGACTTAATTTGGCTGTTATGTCAAAAGGATTTGATTGTACCAAGGGTCAAATATCTAAATTCCTGTGATTCACTGCATCAGTTGTATGATGGGGAATTTGACTAAATATCAGTATGTTAGCAGTGTTTGCGTGAGGGCGAAAACATTCAGATCAATACACCGCTGGAAAACTGTAGGGCCACAAACCTCTGCAGGTAGACACTTAATCAGGTTTTATACATGGTCAAAATAGCCATGTATAAAACACGCACCAATACACAATCACTACCTATAACATCTGCCCGATCCAGTGAATAATTTTATAGCATTTTACAGCATGTCATTGCATATCGTGTCTGCTACCCCCCAAACCACTAACCACCAACCGATTTCCTGCTTCCTAGCACACACTTTTTGCAAATATATTGATTTTGTAGAAATTTATGGTTGGTGCCTGTGTGACCCCATGACCAGTGATGACACGAAGAAAAAAAATTGATATACCATGTCTTTCCTTGGATAAACCTCAGGCCACCAGATTGGTTTAGCCCGGCGTTAAGCCGAGCGGCTTAGAGGGCTTTGTGCCATTGGCTTGATTGCTACAGACCTGTAAAAAGTCGAGAGGGATATCACTGCTTGCACCGTGGGGGTGGTCAACCTGGATGAGCTGATGAATTAAAGATTTCAGGAGTTTCTGCAGTTCTAAAATACTCAAAAAGTGTGCATGCATGTAGGTATAACTGGATTAAAGTACAAACACGGACATGAAAGCTGTCAGGAATAAGGTGTGCTTTTCGCTCAGGCAGGAGAAAAAACCTTGGCCGTAGAATAAGGGATTAACAGAAGCAGCCTTAAAGTACTGTGAGGTGAGTGACAGACTATTTCTCTTGGCCTGAGAGTGGGTAGAGCGTACCATGCCTACGTGTGATTAAATGAACTCATGCAAATGGGATAACTGGGGGAGGCAGTGGCTCCATTAATGGGAGTTTGTTTGCCACATTCTTCATCATACCAGCTTGGGTAAATCTCCTCTCCCTCATTTGCAGATTGAGTGTCGGAATGCCTGGAAACAAAAGGTGAGTTGCCCTCTTGGATCTTTTTCTGCTGTACACGCTGTGTAATGTACATTATGTAATCCTGTGCATAGACTCTAACAGTTCCTGCTTGATTAAAATTATTACACATTTACCAGAGAGTCATATATGCTACGTTGTCCCTAATGGTGCATTTACCCAAGTCTGATAGCATTACATCACCACTGTTGGTTGTATGCGGAATCGACTGTTTGTGTGCAGCTCAAACAAAAAAAACAGGAGCAAGAATATCTAAGAAGGTAGGGGTAGTGGCCTTTCTGATATTTAAAAAGGAAGGGATGGCGGATATATAACATGGATAAGAGGGTAAACAAGCTGAACTGAGTGTAGATGAATAGATGTGGATGAGGGAGTGTGCACACAAAGAGTAGTGCAGCAATGTTGCATGTTCTCTTTGCCCTCTGCAGAAAAAAAGACACTGCAGTGCTGTATGTCTCCCCCTCCCCAGTTTGCTGACCAAAGATGTTTAGAGGGCAGACATGCAGCTCTTCTAATGGAGTTAGTCTCTGACATAGTGGCAACCAGCAGCCACTGGTGTGTTATTGAACATTGTGTTCAAGAACATGCTGGTTATTACACCATTGAGGAAGCGAGGGCTAAAAGGTTGAAAGTGAATTTTTATTTCAGCCACTTGCTGGAGAACAGTGCAGGAATATGAGGATAGCAGGTAGCAGTTTTTGCTATTTAATGTAGAAGGAGAGATTTATTGTGATTATTGAATCGCTATGTCAGAGAAGAATCTGCTAGAGTAGCTAAGTTAAGGAAAATATGCTGCTACTACTTTGCATTTATCAGCATATTCCTTTTTTGACGCTATGTGCTTCTCAACACTGGCTCATGCTGACCCAGGTCTCTTGTCATTATAAGTGGTCCCCCAGGAGTAACAGGACATCAATGCTGAGCTGGAATCAGCAGCAAGGGTCCACTACTAGACATTTAACACTGTCTGCAGAGCAGCTCAGTAACATACAAAGTGTTGAGAGTATGGCTGGAAACATGTCAGATATGAAAATGTTATTGGGGAAAACACTTGGCTTCTTTCTATGACTTACTACTGATGCGGTTAGCAATTTATTCCAACGAGAAGTCTAACGATGTCCTGTTTCATTAAAAGTTAGAAAAGTGAATTCAATATTTTACTATAAGAAAGAGAGAGACGCTCAAAAATATTTAAAAATTAAACGTATCAACTGTATCCAAAGTATTTTTCCTCACTAAAATAAACTGCAGAACAAGAATGCAACCCAATCTCTAGTATATATATTACTATATGTTTAAACTTTACATTTAAAATGTTGAAACCTATCACTAAAAAGTAACAGTAATGTTTTTAATCTTTATATTGTGACATCAATCAATTTTCAAATATTTTTTTTAGGTTCAGGCACCACTAAATAAAAATAATAAATAGATTCAGACATATTTAAAATATTTAAAAATTCCGAAATGCTATGACGTCAAGTCTTAATCGGGGAGTAAAAAGATCTCCCTCATTGAAAATATGTGTGCTTTGTAACTGTAAACTCTCCTGATTTCACCATTTAAAATATTGATTTTTGTCTCAAAACAACCATAGTATGATAGTGTCTATATGTTTTGTTATATAAAATATATCAAAAAATGTTATGATAATAACCTTTGGATAGCTAAAACATGTAGAGAGACCCATCGCTCTATCAGTATTTACTCACCTGTTAATGGTAGTGCCTGCATTTTACGTAGGATGGTGGTGATTGGATTTATTTCCAAAAAACAGTGTTTTTCTTTTCTTTTTTTTAAAAACGCTCCCTCTGGTGAGTAAAATTTGAACTATTTGAATAAAACACTTTAAATATAAGATGGATCTCATTGAGTCAATTCATCTGAACCAAATTCACACCAACCATTTAGAAATGATGGCCTGAAAACTTGGGAGTTAAAGCTCCCCCATTGTCAGATATATAAAACCAACCTCTCCCAAAATCACTCAAGTTCTTCCCTCCACTAAGGTCTATTAGGGAATGGGTAGGGGGAAATGATCCATGTAATACTTTATAAGTTATTGCGTTCACACGAAGGATCTGCGGACGCAGAGGACGATTATATAAAATGCTCGACTTTTCAGGAATATAAACTTTGATATGATACGTATGAAGAGTACAAAAATCAGCTTGAATGAATTGTCTGCAGAAATGTAAAGCACCAACAGCTTTTTCATTGACAACAGCAGCCTCCTACGCCTGAAAAAGATACTTTATGAGTCAGCTTGAACCAAAGAGTTTTTTAGGCCGTGTAGATGAAATAGGCTATGACTGTTAATCTTCATAAGTACGCAATCTTAAATCCACATCCCCTTCACTGGTGTTGAGACCTGGTGAAAGCTGAGCATGCAGCAACATTTTGTGCAAAGACTTTTCAGCGCCTGCCTCTGACCATGTGTTAAGGGAGGGGCTGCACCTCTCCAGAACCAGACTGGCTGCACGCAAACCAAGCAGAGCTCTTAGCCAACACTTCAAGCTTTGGCTTCAACAGTCTATCAGTTATAGTTACCTGATGGGACTTAATACCTTCTTGATCTAAAACACCATATGGCTTGGGAATGATTGAGGTGTAATTTTGACTTTCATCGGATAAAGTGGTTTGTAGAGGAACTTCATGCCAGGAACTTCATGAATATATCTGTCTCTCTCAATCCTCACTCAGAAGTGTCAGTTTTGGTAACCATTTTTTTTCTATTGCAACTGGGTGCTTATTTAACATATGTTGGTTGAATTTTACCATTAACAAACACAAATGGGTCGAGACAAATAGATGCGAGGAAAGATAATAATGTGAAAGGATACATTATTTTGGTAAGATTTAGAAGTAATAGCTCACATTGTAAACAGATTTCAGTTGAAGAATAAAATAAATAAACACGTGACATTTTTCTCCTATTTTATCCTCTGAAAGTACATTTCCCAGCTAAATACACAAATATTTCTCTGGGTCATGTGGTCAGAACTGATTTAGCAATTTTGGTCTCTTTTGATGTAGAGGAGCAGTGCTGTTACCAAAGAAGGAAGAAGGAGATGCTGTGGGCACATTCCTCATCCTACAACATTCTCTGCCTGCACAGTTTGTTCTCCCTTAAATGACAGCAGAACAGTTTGCTGCTCTTAATTACCGTTATAACATTTGTGCAGAAATGTTGACATGACATGGTACAATCTAAGTGGAACTTAAAATTGAAAGGAATGGTAAAATTCTCCAGTAGTATTTTTATGTTTTCATCTTGTAAAAAGGAAGGAAGGGGCTTTGATTATGTAATATTTTTTTCACATTATATCATCATTCATAAAAGCTTTCAAAATGTTTATGTGTAGTTTAGATAATTATTTCAGTGTAAAGCAATAACATTGTTTGGGATTAATGTCAGTTACTTAATTACTTGTGTTGAGTACAAAATAGTTAAGTAGGATTGATTCCTAAGTTAGTACAGTTAGTTACAATTTTTTGAACTAACAACTAATTAGTTACAACTAATTAGGATTTGTTTGCCCCTGTGTAACGTAAGGAAGAAACAAGCATTTAATTAATTTAAGTTATTGGTTTTCACATAAGCATATTTCCTCTCAACTTTTGCACTCAAAAAATAGCTCTTTGAATAAACAAAAAAATTATTCATTTTTAAATTGATTTATTTCAGTGTAAAATAATTATGTTCCTACTTGATGTTTGGCATTTTGTGAAAATAATGAAATAGGATTGTTTCAACTTTGTTTCCTGGATTAGATAGGACTTAATTTATTTGAGTTGATTCTACTTAGTCACTTCGAATCAGCCCTATGTAATTTATTTGGATTGATTCAATTTAGTAACTTCGATTAGTTCCAACTTAATTTATTCGGGTTGATTCACCTTTGTTACTTGGAATATCTCATGTTTTATTTATTCGGGTTGGTCGAACAAATTTTGCAGTAGTAACATGACCTTACTAAATAGAGATCAGCCAACCCAAATAATTGAAGTTGGCCCAATAGAATTATTATAGAAGGACACCCATTTTATGTGTAGACACATTTAATAATAATGAATGGTGAATGCATACAATGTCAAGAGTAACATATTTTTTTTCGATACAGTTTGCTTCAAGAATGGACACAAAACAAGACAAACAAACAAAGAAGTGTATCAGTTCATGTCAACTCCACTCCAGTAAAAAATTAAGTTGTTTCATTTAATAAAACAACTCCTAGTCCTACATGATGTAATCTTCTTTATCAAACTGAAATTTTGATAGGATTAATCGAACCATTACTTAATTACAAGCCTGAGAGGAAGCTGAAATCGAAGAGTATTTACAGCTTTGCCGATAAATCAAGTAGAGAATTCTGAAGCAGACTCCTTTTCTTTCATAAACACTTAAAAGTAACAGGCTCATTAGCAAGTTGATGATGGAAAGGGTCGGTTGATTCTGAAAAGAAACCTCAGCTAGTTCCTGCTGCTGGTATGACACATAACCATTAGTCTGTGTGAGGATGTGAAGGTGGGAAAATGCAGAGTTTGGCAAAAAAGACGTGAAAAGATGTACCGCTGAGAATCACCAACCTGGTGCTAAATATAAACAAGATAGATTCAGAAGAAGGAAGAGATTTGTTTCATCATGATATTTGTGAGTATCACTACATGACGAATGAGTGCAAAACAATTATTTCTACAATAGGCTTTACTTTGAAAATTTTGAATTAGGTTTCTTCCCTTTTTTCCCCTGTTAAAAGGGTTTATTGGGCCGTATTCCTTACCCAGACCGAGGGTCTAAGGACAGAGGATGTTGCAACATGTACAGATTGTAAAGCCCATTGAGGCAGAGCGTGATTTTCGATTTCAGTCTATACAAATAAATTGACTTGACTTGACTAAAAGGTTGGACGCAATTTACTCCATTCCATTTAGCTGCATCATTTTCGGGGTCCTTGTATTGTTCATATTATTTTTCTTCGTCGTTCCTCGTCGTTCTTGGCTGAAAGACTTCACTATGTGGATAGTAAATAATTAAATAAAACAGAACAAATGACGTATTTTGGCTTCTCACCCTGCTGTAAATGTTTGTTTGTTTTTTCTCTCAAAGCATGCTGGGATTTTTATATGCTATTGCACTTTTGAGTTCATTTGAGTTCAAATCCTCTCTTCTGGCCATGCAGCCTCTCTGTATTGAGTGTGCATGTTCTCTCCATGTTTTTATGTTCTCTTTGGGGACCCCCCCACAGCCCAAAACATGCACTGTAGGTGAACTGGTGACTCTAAATGTGTAAATAATGAGTGTGAATGGTATTTGGCTCAAATGTCGGCCCTGTGATATACTGACAACTTCAACCCTGTCATGGATTGGATCCAGCTCGTTTCCATCACTCTTAACAGGATAAGCGGATACAGATAATGGATGGATGGACAGAAGTGTAAAATATGACTGAACAGATCAGTTGGCTGGATTCAGAACAATGTGAAACTCCATTTGCTTCGAAGCAAAACGGCAAGTGGCCAAACGCTGCTGTGAAATTTGGCACTTAAATGTGAGATCGGTAACACTCCATTCAAACTGTCAGGACTTACCTATGCTCTGTGTTCTATCCCGGATAAACGGTCTGCTTCTGTTTTGGAATGTCTGGTGCGGTTGCCGGTTGATGGTGCTGGGTGTGGAAGTCGGTTTTGTTCTCACTGAACACTCTCCTACAACTTCTAACTTCCCTCCTGGATTTAGAATCACTTATGGAGTCAATCAGAGTACTTCCTGGATTTAGAGCAAAGAGACACCACTCACAAACTGACAAGTTATCCTTATATGCAGATGATTTTTACTTATTAAAATCCATTCCCTGCATCCTAAATATCTTCGGTGAATGAAAAATTCTGACATTAAATTAGAAAAATGTAAACAAGTCATGACTAGATGGATTGGGTTCCCACACTCTGTAACTGGTCACATTCCACATATTAAAACGTTTGTCCAGCCAAAACATTCCCATCCTGAAGAAAAACCGAACAAAAAACGTTCTGACTCAGTGCCTTCTTGTGTGTATGTGCTTTTCTCATGTGTCTGTATGCTGTTCTCTTGGAGGTGGACCTCACCTGATTAATAGACCAGGAGCAACTGGGCCCGGTGCTCCTGAGGATACAAAAGCCTTCAGCTTCCAGAGTCCAGACCTTCCATCTCTTCTCTCTTTCGTACCATCGCCCTCACCAGCACATGCACCATTATTGTTTTGTTCGCACAGCACTCACACTACACCAGGTGCCCACACGTCCACGCTACTGAATAACCTCATCTTTTAGTTTCTGTTAAATTAAAAATATACCTTATGTTCACTTTTGGCACATCAGGCTATGAAGTAACCCATTTGTCTTGTCGTAGCCTAGAGCTTGGTTACGTCAACTCAGGAGGGCATTCTGTGCCCTTGTCTCCTAAACCGACCTAAAATTAAAAGAAGTGCCATTCACAGTTAAAACGTTTGCTGGCCTGGCCAAACTGAACTTTATTTAGTATTATTAGGCCTATAATAACAGCAGTGCTGCAGGGGGTTGCGTTATGCCTGGTGAGTGTGAGGGTCGGGTGTTAATGGAGTATGACTGTGGTCCGTTTAATCTATATTCTGTTCCATGAGGCCTGATTCAGTCGGAAATGTTGCTGTAATTCAGAAATTATTTTCAGTTCGCTGACAATGTTGGTGCATTCATCGATCAAAAATTATTCAAATATACTATTATTAAAATATCCCCATCCAGACCATGAAAGTGAGAAATTAAGTCTGGTGTGAATGATAGGTTGGATATGAACTGCTATCCGAGTACGCAAAGATGATCTTTCTAGTTGAACTTTCACTGGAACTTATATTTTGCTAATGAATTCCAAGGACATGTCTTTAGGATTTGTTGATACAGTCCAGCATCAGAACCAGGTTAATTGTGTCACTTTGTTGTCCTCCAGATCGAAGAAACCACACAGAAGCACCGACCTTAGTGTCAGAATACTGCGCTGGCTCTCCAGTTTAGAATCATCCTCAGCCTCATTACCACCTTTCTTGTTTATTATGCTCCCCAGATACAAAATACAGGTCTAAACTTTTTTTTCCCCCTGTTATTGAATTCAATCTGTGGATTTAAGACACACTGTTATTCAATCAAACAATCAAACAAACAAACAAATAAAAATATTAAATGGTGCTTCATTTATGGTCTAACTTTGACTTGGCTGTCATATGGGAATTTTTAGCACTCATTCCAAATTAACTGACTATAACCATATCAGTATCATTTTTAGTTCATTCTCATGACCGTTCTGTTCCTCTAATGGATGTCTTATCCTAATTGTGCATTGGTGTCTGAAAGTGATGTGGTCTTGTCTTGCATGCTGGGCCGTCTGCAAAATGACAAAATGAAGGAAATCCAGCCTTGATTCTGCAGTTGGTAGTTTTATTTTCTTCATACATCAGGAAATGGAAAGAAGGGGATAGGCAGACAAATATTCACTCAATGCATCAAAGTGTGTATATATCCCAGGTCAATTATTTACAAATTTAAAAGTCAGGCATTCCCCAACATTGGACCAAGAACGCTTTGTTACATTCGAGTGTGACTACTTTAAATATTCATCCTTATATGAATACTAACATAAAAAAAACAAAAACCATCAATGTTTTTCAACAAAATAAAAAATAAAAAATTCTCTTACGTTCTTTTCTGCTATCCATGGTGAATCTGGAAATTGGAAAGGTTGTGGAATTTTTTGACGATGACAACATCTCTGGAACCGGCACATTCTGCTGATTGGCCAGTGAGAAACTTAGTTATTTATTGTCTAAACTTCAACAGTAGCAGCCAGTAGAGATCTCCCTTGTGGGAGTGTTTTTAAGTCAGTCGTTTTCCATCAGAGATTGAGCCTCAGTCAGTGAGAGGGTGAGCAGTTCGACTTCCCTCGCACCAACGCCACTTCCTGGACCTGATGGAGATATGGTATTTTGAGACCTATAAGTGTTGAGGGTCAACACAACCTATGGACTCATTGTATTGGTTGATACATTTGGGTTGTGTTACTTTGTTAAAGGCACATCACTCCTTGTTCTAGCTCCTCACAAAGGTCACTCTGAATCACTCCTCCGTTTTTGTTGCCACTGTTACAACGTTGTCGTTTTTCCAACAGATCAGCAACTTCTCTCCTTGGGTTCAGACCCTCAGAAGTCCCCCATGGTGACTTCATGAAGTCTGTCTGCGGCTTGTATGAGACATTAAGCAAGGGGTTTACAAGGAGATGTCTGACATTGAGATATGTCCAGAATTGATTATTAGCTATATTGAACTGCTCCACAGGATTCTCAAATGATTTAAGGATACCGTCTTACATTTGGTCTTCTTCTATTATATCCTGAGCCCTCCTGATCCAGGGTTGGTGGTGTCCTCGCCACGGTTGTTACCATTATTTCCCTTCTTGCGAGTCTCTCGTCCTCCTTTGCTCTTTAGAGCAGGATGACTAATTACTTGTTGAATTCTCAATAGTGCTGCAATATGGGTTCCTAGTCCCTTTTTGCATATACGACTCCATTCCTTGAGGTCAACTTTGTAATCAATGCGTTTGATTTGTATTTTATTGTACTTTTTAAGAGCAGGGGTAGCTAATTCATATTAAATTCTGTGTTTGTGCCGCACTCTTCAGATCAATCTGTTCATAACTGCTGTGGCAGCAAAGATTATCTTTTTGCTCCAGTTTATATCTCACACGATGACTGCATCATGATCATTTCTGTCTCTTTTTGGTCTCCACATACTCATGGCACATACAGCCATACACAGTACAACATAGTGAAATTATTTCTCTGTATTTGACACATCTCTGAGGGAGCAGTGGGCAGCCCCGTTGAAGCGCCCGGGGAGCTAGGTCCTCGGTGTCTTGCTCCAGGACCCTACGACATGTAGACCCTGGTGGGTCTACATGTCGTAGCCGCTTGAACCGACTACCTTCTGATCTTCCAATTGGGAGACAGCCGCTCTATCCGCTGAGCTACAGCCTCAGCTAGGCATAGTCTTCACCTCTCTGTTTTGCTGCGGAGCAGATTTTATGTTTACAGCTGCATCTTTTAATTGCAAACAATGTTTTTATGAGAATGGAATTTGAGACATCTAATATAAGGACCTGCAGGAAACCAATAAACCTGAGGTTTGATTATTCTCTGTGTCTCTTTCATTATGGATGAGCCTTTATACACTACAAATGTTAGCCAGATCCATTATTATAGACAAAATCTATTAGTGGGGCTTTAAAAATTTAAAACAGTTCAGGCAGAACAAAGGTGGAGCCCATCAGGACATTAAAAATTAACACCAGCTTTATAGACTATTGAACCAGCTAAGTCGGCCAATTTATTTGTAATAACTGTAACAATATTAAAATATTGTGAGAGAAATTTTTTTTTTCTGCATCTCCAAGTCGGATCCTTTTGAGACATCTTCAGCAATATTGGATTTGCTGTAATTGGAAAGTATGAAAAATCTTCAGTGGTCTTTTATCTGAAACATATAACAAAGAGCTAATGCAATTATTTAGAACATCCATCAAGTAGGAGATGTTTTCATCAGCATTTGTTTCTGAAAGTTCATCACAGAGGATGACGTTTATTTCATCACATTACTATAGATCGAGATATGATACTTTTACTTGCCTAATACATAACATGGAGATACATTGATTGCCCTGATTCGTCTCCAACACATACATTTCAATTTGAGCACTGTTTTTTTTTTAGTACCCTTTAGTACACTTCCTTTACTTATAATTAAATCCTAAAAAAGTTGAGGATTCTATCAAATCCAAATTGACGCCAATGCTTCCTCCGCGCCATATCCTGCGTGATAACGCAATAATGATTTCATGGATCTTTTACAGATTTTATACCCACGTAGACCTTTGTACGAGGAAGAACTGGAATGATTTTGGGGGAAGTTGGGCAAAAGTTTCCAACACCATAGGTAAAGCTTTATCACAAAAAGTTTTTGGGTCATCATTTTTCAACTGTTGGTCCGATTCAGACCAAATCTGGTCCATGTGAATCAACTCGAGGGACTTTATCTTGTGTGTACATATTCTATCAAATATCTTACTCTAATAGTTCATATTTTGCTCAACTGGGAGAGCTTTTTCTAACAAAAAAACCCTTTTTTCTGGACATAATTTCCTAACTGTTAGTTTGAATTAGGCCAAATTGGGTGCATATGATTCCACTCATGGAGATCTATCTTGTATAAATTATATTACTCACTAAAGGGTGCTTCTTTTTTAATAAAAACACTGTTTTTCCAACATAACTTTATATATAACTTTAGGAGTTCAATCAGGGGGATTGCTTGTACACCACAGGTGTTTTGGGGGCTTTAAGAATGAATCCTTGCTTTTGGTGATGACAGCGTAGGCCTAGTTTATCTTATTTTACCTATGAAGACACGACAGAGTAATATCAATTATCAGTTGTAGCTCTTCTGTGTTTGCCGCCTTGGTGAGCAATGCAGTTTTCATGTAACCCTCAAGTTATGTGATGTAACATTTACAGTGGGCTTGGACACATTTTATCAGTATCTCTTGCCAGGGTACCCCAAAATAACAGCCCTGGCTGCAAAAATTGTGTGCATCTTTGGGACAACCTACCTTTGTGAACATGTTTTCTCAGTAATGAACATCAATAAAACAAAATTGCGCTCAAGGCTCACACACAAGCACTTAAATGACATTCTGAGATTGGCTGCTGGTCAGGACATGGCACCTGACATTGATGCACTTGTGCAGACCAAAAGTTGCCAAGTTTCAGAAGCAAAAACAAAGTCATGAAAAACATGAAAAACTCCTTTAAAACGCTGCTTCAGACACCGATTGCACTTAAAGAATACAGTTCTGTGAAAATTAATTCTTGCTGTAGAAATTGTTAAAAAATGTGGAATTGAATGTAAGTCAACAGCTTCACAACAAAAGAGTTTGGCTTGATGGAATCCTATTGTTCATGCAATGCCATAAATTTTTAAGTGCAATACTATATTTTTCAGTAAAATATATATTTATATTTAGTATGAATTATATTATTATTGTATATTTTTTTGGAATGTGCAAAAACTTGTTTTAAGAAATCTGAGGTTGGTCATGATATGTTTTGTAAAAGGATATTTCATTAAATATGAAGATTTTCTGATGTACTTGTACTTCTTTGCATGAAAACAAAGGAAAAATACATGGATTTATTTTATGATTGTACTGGTCCGGCCCACTTGACATCTAATTAGGCTGTATGTGACCCCTGAACCAAAATGAGTTTGACACCCCTGATGTAAATGGTCACATGAAGCTGTAATCCATCAATGAGTCTGTTCTGACTTTTGTAAAACTCCATTTTTAGACAGAGAAAATGAGAAAAATCGAGACAATGAATACATAATACATAAGCAAAAATATTCAACTCTGATTCTTGTCTGGTGTCTTTGCCTATAATGGAATGATTTTTCATTCTGTTATCCTTCAGTTTATCTCTTCCACCATTTCTATTAAAACTGTGATGTAAATCTTTGCCTGAGTTTCTGTCAAAAAAAAAAGTGCATCGTCAGCTCTTATGTACAAAATATAAAGCCTGGCTTTTTGACTGGACAGTTTTGACACTTTTTGATGGACGTAGCACTGTATGGAGTGTAGAGGTCAGTGTGACTTTTGAGTTAGATGAAATGTTGTTTGTATCATGGTGGTTGAGTATCAGATGGGTCAGAGAATTTGAAATCTTGTTCTTTTGTTTTGGCCACCTGTTAAAACTTCTGAAGATAATTATGTTTAATCATCAAATAAATTTGACTGTCATCAACTGGTGAAGTTAAGGTGGTTCAAATAAGAAAATGGAACAATAATTAAGTATTAGATGAACTAGATTAGATGAAATAGATGTTCAAGGGTTTATTTGCACCATGTGTCGCTGCTGAATCAGACTCTGCATTAGTGACCTTCCTCACTCCAACATGTGTTTAGGAATTTCACCTGGTCAGCTCTTAGACCTCAAACAAGCCTTAAAGAGGTATGATATCATTGCCAGACATGCGCTCATATGCCATCGACTCATTCAGCAGCACTGTGATGTTAAGCATTGGCCAGACAAGAGAACCTCAGTATCAGCTGTTCTAAATGTGTATCTCTTTGGAAAGCAACAATGGAAAGATTCGACACTCTGCTCAGATAAAAAGCTATTTTCTCACAATACCCATGTGCCAGCCTGTTCTCCTCTATTATGGGCTATTCTAAGAGGCCATGAGGGTCTGGTGTTAGGACATTTAATAATTGCAGACAAAATGGTGATGTGAATAGTTATCTGCAACCATTTAAGCCTGAGAGCATTTTTTATGATGCCATGCCCTCTAAGATGGGGTTCAGAGTGCCATCCTAAGAGGAAAAGACTTTTATGGGACGTATTATTGCACATTTGCATTTGTATTGGGGTCAGGTTCAGACCCAAATACTTCAGTGGATTGTGAGTTAGTATTTATTGACCGGAATCAGTTACAGCATTTATTTTATCCCAGGGCAACTTTTCAATTGCACCCACTTCAACACTTGACTATGTTCTCACAGTTGCGACACCTCTGCTCCCTCTGCTTGAAGCTCATTCCTCCACTCAGGGCCAAGGATTGGGTAAGGAATCCAGTGAATAAATGGACATAGTGCAGGAGCCTAAGCCGTCCTGATATACTGTCTATTTAGCCGCATCCACACCATGGCTCCACGCATTCCTATGCAGGTCTGCAGATTGCTCTGTTGGTCAATTTATCTCCGTCTACCTGATTTGAATAGCAAACTATTGTATAAGTTTCATCACGTTTGGTAAGGACAATATCAACCCCCTCAAGAATATATTTGAATAGCCTGATACTTCATTGATTTACAACAAGCACTACCATTAGGTCAAAATTCTATTTCATGCAACAAATGCTACTACAAAAAGAAATTTAATAATAATAATAATAATACGTTTAATTTATAATGCACTTTACATATGGATCAAATCTCAAAGTGCTGAATGAATTTAAACAAAAAGACTCTTTTTCGAATCCCGACAAAAAAAATAATTCATCTGAGCTCCCAATTAACTTCTTCCAAATCATTCTATACATGCAACGTCACTGACTTTAAATAGCCTCTAGGTTTGGGTGTGAATGGATCTTTGTCTTACTTTGTGTCGGGCTTGGGATGAACCTGATCTAAGGTGTACCCTGCTTCTCGCCCGATGTCAGCTGGGATACGCCACAGCCCCCCCGGGATACCTAACAGGATACGCTAATGTAGAAAGTTAACAAATATGCTGATGACTATACAAGCAACAAAGTGTGAATGTGATTTGTTTTGGGTCTTGTTATGACAAGACAACGTGTACAGGGTGTAATCTGCCACAAAACCAGTGCAGGCTGGGATAGGGTGCACTCATCTCCAGCTAGGAACCTGCAAAAAAGATGATGACTTCATTGACAGAGCCTCAGCAGGGCCTTGTGTTTACTGATAATTCACAGTTTAGCACAGTAGTTCACGTTATTAGTATTATTTATTGAAAAATAAATTCAACTATAGGGTGTTTGAAGCCTTCTAAACATTCAGATGCATATTCACTGGAGCTGCTTGCTCAAAATGTAAGGCGATAGATTTGAAGTTTAAGGTCATTTTCCGGTGGGCATATACTCCACAGTCCAGTGAATATGTTCTGATACACATTCTCTATACACAACGTTTGATTGTTATATGACGAGTGTGAGGGAAATTGATAATGTGTCTGAATCACTTCTTGTGTAGGCATGTGGTAGGTCTTGCATGATACTGTCCTGTAATGTTAGAAGTTTGCTCTGATTGTGTCTGCGCCTGTATCACCCCTGCATACCAGACATAATTTATCGTCATCATTCTCCCCAGCCCTGTCAGAATGGAAGGCTGAAGTACGTTCTCTGGATAACACACCACCTATAAAAAGGCACCCACTTGACAACAATAAGATTGAGTAAGGGCTGTTCTCACAGCGTATAAGAGCCGATGATTAAAGACCAAACCCATGCATGCATGAATGCATGAATGTGTGCGCGCACATTCACAGATGTGGTCTAGTTGACACTTCAGAAAGGTCAACTATCAATAACATTCTAAATTTATACACCTTTCATGTTGACAGAAGAGGGGTCTCTTTTATGTATGGGATAACATTGCAGCTTTTAAACAGCTGATTACTTGTTTGATGTTAACACACTGTAACTAAATGTGATGATTTATATCTATCTAGACATCAATAAACAGTATTATGACATCAGTCATTTTCATTAAACCTTTTCAACTGACAAGAAAAAAATAACAAGGTTATTAGAGGGAAGATTTTTATTTCATACACAGTAAACATAGAATCGGTTAATCCATAGATTAGAGAAACTGTTTAATTTGTTTTTAAGCAGATAAGGTTGTTCAACATCACATTTAACCAGTTGTTTTATAAAACTTTGAGCAGTGTAAATGAAGCTGCTGTATAGGTAACAATATAAGCACCCAAATTATCATCACATCACAAAACTATTAAAAACATTAGAGCGCTGAATTATCAAACACAAACAGTCAAACTGACTCACACGCTCGAAAACGTTTTGATTTCTCAGATATACCAATGGATACATTCCTAAAATGTAATTTACACCGGAGTCATTTTGAGATGACGTAACCCACCGACAAGCCAGCAAAAATGATAAAACAATATATGACACACCCTCCATTCATTTGGTGACTGAAAATAACCTACGGAGAATATAGACAACCTTCAGTGTCACCAAAAATTGTCTTTCCATGGAAAACTCAAATAAAAGAAAAAATGATTTTGCTAATGTGAGCAGCAAACAAAAAAATAGATAAGTAAGAATATAAAATACCCCACTAATACTTGTTCATTTTTGTGTAAAGTTCTGTGAGGCTAAATTGCATTGTTTGAGAGATCCAGCAGGGTCTACTTGTTATTGAGTCCTTGAATATGAAAGAGGGCCCGAAACCCCAGCTCACTGGGTGCTTTAAAGGTGCCGCCCACTGCTCCCTCACGGATGGATCACAAACATAGTGAAATAATCTCAAGCTGGACATTCTTATTTTGTCTAACCTGGGCTGTCCCTCTGATGTGCTCGTTTCTAATCCTGTCCATCCGCGTCACTCCCAAAGAACTTCTTAACATCTTCATCTCGGCCACCTAAAGCTCTGCGTCTTGTCTTTTGGTCAAAGCCGCAGGCTCTAAGCCAGTCAGCAGACCTGCTCACATTTCCTTCTTATAAACCTTTCCCTTCCCTCATGCTGCTACTCTTCTGTCACACATAATTCCCGACATTCTCCTCCTTCCGCTCCACTCTACCTCTTTTCCACGCTCCCGGTCGCTTTGAAAAGGTGAAACCTAGTTCTTAAAGTCCAGCACCTTCTTCACCTCTACTTGCATCCAGACCGTTCCACCTGCTTCCCTTTCATTCACACATATATATTCTGTCTCGCTGCGACTGACCTTCATTCCTCTTATTTCCAGCGCTTAACTCCACTTCTCCTGGTTTTCTTCTACCTGCTCCCTGCTCTCACTACTGATCACAATTTCATCCGCGAGAATCATAGTCTACGGAGAGTCCTTTCCAACCTCACCTTTCCATCACCATAGCAAAAAGAGGGTGCTCAGAGCTGGTCCTTGGTGCAGTCCCACCTCCATCTTGAGCCCATCTATCAGTCCTTCTGCACACCTCACCACTGCCATGCTGCTCTCTTACAGATCCTGTACCACTCTAACATACTTCTCTCTCACTCCAGACTTCTTTATCACCTAATACAGGTTTCTATTAAAACCACAAAACAACATTAGTTTAAAAATCAAAGTATCGGATTGCCACAACTGGGATTACGTTTAATTTGTGTTTCAAATTTTGTTAGCATGAATGGTTTAGCAGGTATGCTGGAGAAAAGGTTGCAACCAATTTTGTTTCCAACACAAAATACAATTTGTAAAATGTTCAAAATTAAAGAAAAAATCCACTGTTGGACAGAAACAGTGATGACTTGTCATTGTCCCACAATTAAAACATTTTTGATGTAGGTAATGCACTTTACTTAAAAAAAAGAGTAAAGTTCTGATGCGTTCTTTGGCACACATCAGAATGCACATGGGAAACAGCTTACTCCTGCTCTAAGACTTGAAAGAAAAGAGACATCATGATAAACATGTAAAGGATAGGATTTCTGTCATGGTCACAGGAAACTCTCAAGAAATACCCAGCAGTCTGTTAATAGTAAAACAACTTGATTTGAGAGGAGATAAACAGACACATTTACTGTGTCGACACAGCGATGATTAATGACTGGCAGACACAGACTAATTTAATCCACATCACCTCACAAAATTTTAATTTTAGGCTAGTAAAATGTATAATCCTATCTTATCTAATATTTCATGCCCATGCAAGAATTAAGAATTATAAGCAGTTTTCCATAGATTTTCACTTTAGAAATCATCTGCAAAGTCAAGCAATAATCATCAGCTGACAAACTAAACACCTGCCACAGGCTAGCCCAGCTTATTGTACCAGAAAGTGTAGCCTAAATATTTGATGGTGTAAATATCCTCAGTTAACCTAAATCCTGCAGTGTTCTAGATAATCCCCATTCAGTAATAACTTGCACATCTACCGCGTGAGGATAAATCAAGTTTAGTCATAGAACTTCACTTATTTATCCCCATAGTGCAGGTATACCCTCTACTTTCTTGTCCAATCTCTATCTAGAATTTTTAAACCCACCCTCCGAACTGAAACCATGGAAAGACTAAACTTTCCACAAATTATAAATAACTTGTGATTCATTTATAGCTTTGCGTTTCCCTCGATTCAAGTTTGATGACAATGTGAAAGGCTGCCGGGTACACACAAAGCTGCAAATGCTGACACAGCTCTAATTTATTCCTAGCCTCCGAGTCTGTGGATCACACACTAAGCCTGATTGTATTATTATCATGTTGTAGCCATTAACACACGGCAAGGGTAAGGAATCCGATCAATGGGGGTTCAGCTCTTATGCAAGTAAAATTGTATTGTGAATTAAATATATATATATTTATTTATAGATATTTATTTATTCATATATATATATATATATATATATATATATATATTTATTTTTTCCTGACTAAGCTTCCTAATGCCCTTGGGCCATTGTTGACCCATTTCAAAAATGAATGTTTCCATACTATTCTGTTTGCAATAAAAATAAATTATCTGGTATTTGATTAAATTGCAAAGATAACTGGGATAGGCTCCAGCCCCCCGTGACACTGAACAGGATAAGCGGTAGATAATGATTGAATGAATGAATTGATTAAATTGTGGCACTTTTTTATTCAAATTCATAGCATATTTTGTGACCAGAGAAGTCAACAGATGTCATTGTGGGCAGCCAAGTGGTTTAAAAAAAGATAGACAGATTCATAAACATGTATTGACCCTATTCATTTGAAATGTTCCCCTATGATTATTATTACTATTAGCATATTGTCATTGTTGTTATCATTAATTGGCAGTGCTTCTTAAACTGAAAAAGGGTTTGTTGAATTGATCCAAAGCTTCCCATGCAAGTATGTTAAAATGAAAGGCTAAAAGTTAAATTATTTGCATAACTCACAACTGGTTCCATCCGAGCACCAGATAGAGAGAGGAGGAGAGTCTCTGCCTCAACTTTTTCTGTACATTTATTCATTCATTCTTTGATTGTAACCTGTAACCTCTCATACTGGATATTCAATGAAGCTGATTATCCAGCTACAGTATTTATTGTCATTCATTGTTGTCTGTTACAGGTTTTTCTTCACTCTGCATTCATGCCTGATGTACAGGAGCAGCAAACTGATCAGCTGGTGGTCATACAAGTTGGAATTCATGTTCAAATATCAATTTATATTTGCCTATATTTGGGTCTTTTTTCATTTAAAAATTGGTCAATTGGTTTAATTCGTATTGTATTGTATATTGGAGAACACATTACATGTTCAGAGAAATATTGACGGAGAAGTACACTTAAAGAATACAAATAATAATAATATCATTTTGGATATTATTATTCTATTGTTATATGTTTGGGTGATAATGATGATATATTAAATTCAATTAATTCAAACATAAAATTTACAATTTCTGATTCTGTTATTTAATTGACCATAATATATTAATTTGAGGTTGAAGTTACTTAAATTAAAAGTAAGTTACATATGTTGAGGAATGGCCGCTATTATTTTTATTATAATGCTATTTATTTATTTTTATTTCAGGTCGAAGTTTTTTTTTAATAAAGCAAATCCTTATTTTGTTACTCAGACGTACATACATGTACACACATTGTATTATTATGGAGCCTTTGGATTGGGGGAGGGGAGTGAGGCACCAATAATCAAATTCCGCTTAGGGCACCAATTTGACAACAATTTGGCTAGGGCCTGGTTGCCGGGGAGACAGCCTGATGTATGCATAATGATCCAGTCAGCGTTGAGGTCAGTCTCTTGTGTTTCCACTGCTGACCGGAAGACAAAGCAGAACTTTCCTGTTAGCAGTCAACTGCACACCCAGGCTCGCGCTCGCGTGCCCTCTTTGAGCGCTGATTGAACCGCGGTCCGTTGCCATGGCTACACGTAGACCCAATGAGAAGCAGCTCGCGCTACACCGTTGCTGAATGAAAATAACAGAAGCCATTTTGCGCACGACGCCACGACATCGTTCAAAAATAATAAAAGAACGGATTCGGGAGGAAGGTTCTGTCCATTTCTGGACAGAGTGAGGCGCTTCAGAGCCTGTAGAGAGGTGTGGATTCGCGAAGAGACTGGCGCCTGGGGTAAAAAAAGGCATGCAGTGACTAATTGTTCCGCCGCGGCGCCGCTTCTGTGGATGTTTGTGTCGTGAGGGAAATGGACAGGACGACCTGAGCTCCGTCGCAGTGCTATTAGAGCACCAGTAAACCTCGAGAGAGGGAGTCGCCTTCAGCTAGCCGTCCAGCAACATCCAAAACAGGTGTACGGTTACATCACAAGGACACCGCATCATTCTCCTAGAGCTCTGCGTGTTTGTATGGGCGCCTTATTGAATTAGAACTGTTATGGAAGAGACTGGTTACCTGACGACACGTAGTGAAATTACTGGAAGACATCGGCTACCTTTATTTTAAGGTAAGGTAAACACAGTAGCGGCAAAGATGGAGGTAGTGGTCATATATTTTCCTTCAGCTGGGGAAGATCCGGCTGAATTCCGTGCCGTTTCAGGGGTAAATGGGCTGATTTTGTTTTGGTGCAAACTAGCATAACCCTGTTGTCAAATAGATGGGAATCGGCTCAACCGGAATGCTGCAAGATATTCATTCCATCAAGTGACTTCCAGTGGAATGCTGCCCCCACAGATTTAAATGAAATATGCTTTTGGAAGATAAAATGCACAATCATGTAAGCCTTGAGGAAATTCCTTCAAAATAGTAGCAAAGAAGCTTATCAGAATGACAAACTACAAGGATAATGCTCGGTTATAATAAACTTACATTTAATATGCTTAGGATGATCTCGATTCTACAGTTCATTACTGAAAAGTATGTAAAAAAAAAGGGTTGTCGACACAAATTCTCTAACGAATAGGCTATGTTCACAGGTCGGGTTTTTTCCTGAAGGAAAAATCGGGTTACTTTTTGCTCATACATGAAAGATGTGATCTGTGATTTAGAAAAAATAAATTATTTCATCACAATGTGAGTGGCAAAAACAACATGGAATCTGTTTTTTCTCCAAATCTGATTACGGCAGGTTTCACAAGTGGACTTGAAACAATTGACACAGTTCTGATTTTAGAAAATAAAATCTGAATTTTGTTACTTTCAACTGCAGTGTTAACAAATCCTTAGAAAAAGTAGGACTCTGCTTTGTACTGTTCTTTTTCTATGATGCCAGATGGTATTTGCTACACTTGATTTGAGTTAGATCTTATGTTATTGTCTTAGTGCAAGAACTGACACAAGAAAATCCATTTCAGCATCTAACTAGAGGTGCAAAAGAGCAGTAAACTGCAGACTAATATATATTTAGTGCTAGAGGACACTAGCACAAGACCCCTTGATAGATCAAGGGGGTCTTGATCTATCCACATTGTGGTATTCAGCAATGTGGATAGATCAAGACCCCTGTCTCAGGACAGGAACTCTAAAGGGGATATTGAAATACAGTTTTTCATTGTTATTAGAGTTTGCTTATTGAGATAAGATGCTGTTAAAATCTATCATCAGTTTAAACGCATAGAATACAACAGTGATACTCCAGAGTACTGCTGCATTTTATGACATTTTAAGACAAGTCTATTGCTGTGTCCTATGTGTTATCGTAGCTCTGACAGAAAGCAGTAATGAATAGCCACCCCTGTTTTCTCTTTTATTATTCGTGAACAGGTATAAAGGGGTGATGTAATGAGGAAAAAATAAAACAGGCCAGCAGCAATGTATTGCATCTAGTCCCATTTGAATACTAAACATGCCAGCAGCAATGGATTGCATCTGTAAGTCCCATTTGAATACTGGTAAGAGTGGGAGGTGTCAAGGTTACACATAGTGTCACATTACAGGGAACCTCACACTGATCCAAATGTGGCTGACCTGACTTGTGTGTGTGTCTGTGTGTTTGCACTGCTATGAGGCTTAACTGGGCAGTGTCTGTGATATAGTATTTTATGATTTTTTATAGGTGCATATTTGTGTCATGGGAAGAGGATGTTGCACAGTTGGTTGCAATATTAAATGCAACAGTTGCCTCCATCAGTGTCAGTGGGGGTTGCTGATCCGTGCTTTCAGAGGGTTTAAATATGGGTTTCCAGACTGACGAGTGATTGCAGCAATTTGACTTGATTGATGACCCTGAAAGAATGTTTCTGTTAATGTTAACTCAGCTTTCACCTGCTGGTTTAGGGTTACTGTGAGAGACTGTGTGTGTACATCTATCTGTGTGTAAAAGACAAAGTGAGTGAGAGAGAGGAGGAAGAGGAGCTCAAAGCAGACCATCATTGCATTCTTTTCCTTGTGCAGAACACAACAATGGGTTACTCCTATTATTCACTTTCTTGAATTTTTAACTCCCATAATCTCTTTCTAGCTAACACACAAAAACTACATTTAAATAGATTTTGTTGATTTCCTTGTTTCAATGTCCAGTCATTTGTCATTCTACCTCTGTTTTTTCTTACCTGATCTTCTCCTTACTCTGCCCATCTTCAGAGGCTGATTTCATGCCTCTAGTGATGTGCCAAATGCTTTCTTAATTTCTTGTCTAAGTGAAATTAGTGGCAGCCTGCAGGCCATGTTCACTTCCTGAGCATTCTCAATTATTCTGCTGTTAGGTGATTGGCACTTTTTGAATCGCTGAGCGAATTTCATCTTTCTTTTTTTTTTTTGTAATTGCAATATCAATTTTCTGTTTACTTTGAATTCAAAGATGTTGATGGATGGATGGATGTTGTTCAGTTAGCCAAAGATGCTACCACAAGCTCGAAAATCTCTGTTTGTTGAAAGGGAGATTTAAAAAAAATGATGGACAGTGTCAACAAAATAGCTAAAAACATAACATTGTGAATGGCTATTTTTTTGATTATTAATTTAAGTATAGATTTACTATGACTTGTACAATCACAATACCTAGTAATAAACAACTTGATCCAGAATTTTGAGAATGTCAACTACCAACACCAGGATTGTAATATGTAAATATGCAAGTATTGCTCTTTAATTATTGGGTCATAGGCTCAAACACCTTTGTTGGACCTTATTAAGAAAGAAAAATAGTAACTTAACAAAAATACATTAAACAGAAAATCAAGATTAATGCACAAGCACATTAGAAATGTAAGAGTGCAAAAAGGAAGTGCAATACAGACATGCATTTCAACAAATCAGATCATTTTTAATGTGTATACACCACAATGTGTGTCTAATAAGGAAATGAGGTGCAAACGCAAAATTTAATTTTCTTGTGTTGCATATTCACATTCAAAACTTTAGTGAAGTAGTGATCACTTTTAATCAAAAATGTCAGACAAAACAAACAATTGCCTTTTTATTTTTCGTATTTTTTGAATGTTGGCCAGTTTTGAATTTTGCGGGGAATTATAGAACAAGCAGCAGCCCCACCGAGTTGTTTAATGAAGAGCTACAGGTGACAGGCTCATCAGCTCCAAGTTCTCATCGAAGTAATAAATAACCAACTCTTCTTTCTGCGTCCCGCTGCGCTGAAGCAAAAAACCAAGTCACAGTTGCTCACAAGTGGAAGGAAAAATTCTTAGTATAATCTGACATCTTCATTATTATGATTATAATTTAGCCTTTTTCTTTAATTTACTGTTATTATCGCAGTAGCTGCAGGTTTCACTAACTCAATAAGAACTAAAACCTTTGAATTCCCCACTTTGGAAATGAAAAAGAACCATCCCTAACTATATAGACAATTTACCTGTACAAGAATTCTGAATTTCATATCATAGTATATAGTTGCTACTATAGATGTCTAAAAACTTGAAGGCGGGGTTTGCTGAAGTGAAATCTATTATTTGTTTCTTGAACTGTTTAAATTCTTAATTTGCATCTACCACCATGTCGGCACAGAATATATCGAGTTTCCAGTATATGCTGTTTTGCATAGCGTGTTATGTGTTGTTCCAAAGCACGAAAATGTTGGTACCGTCACTGTTGAACAATATATTTGTGGTTCTATCTTTCAACGTTAAAGTTTGTGCCCAGATTGAAGTGTTTCTCAGTAAGTGACACAAAGTAATGTGTACATGCACAGCTCCTCTGCTTTTTATAACCTGCCACTCACTTGACTGTGAATGGCAGGACCTTGCAGAGGCTGATAATGAATTAGGTGTTGAAACTGTAGAGTGGGAGCTTTTCGAAGAAGCCAGTGTAGTCCAGAGAGGCTCATAGGTCAAAGTGTCAGGGTATTCCTGTCCAAGTGTATCTATAAAAATAGTTTGCTCTGGTACTTTATTAAGATCATTCCAAAGCTGGAAGTGTGAACGATTGCTAAAAAAAATTAGTTTAGTCAATTTATTATTCCTTCTCATGCTTAACTTGATAGATGTCTGTCACAGTCACATTGTAGTTGCAACGGAAGAGGGACTCCAGAACTACAAAATTGCTTGGAAGAAATATTAGAAACTTTTGCGGATCATGCTTCTTGACCATATTTTATAGATCAGCACATATTAAGTAGAAACTGAAATCAATAATGAAAGAGACAACTGAACTTGAGTAATATTTGCCACCAGTACTTCATTTATCTCCTAATGCATCCCTGACTCTGTGCTCAAGGTTGCGTCATGCGCTTTACAGTTGACAGCTCTTCACCATTCCTCCTTTTATATTTGGCACACAGCCAGAAATGTCTAGGGGCCAGCCACCGCCAATCTAGTCTCCTGCAGTAAGGCTCATTAAGATGTAGAGCTACAGATGGTATTGCTTTTACTTATTTGCAGTACCGTCTTTGTAAAGGATGTCTGTTAAGGTGATGGCTTTGTTAGAATTAGTTCTGCGTGATCATGGCTGAAATTATATTCACAATTAAATTGTTCAATATTGGTTTATTTGTCATAATTTATTCATTTTAGTGACAAAAATGTTATTACATTTCCACAAACAAAGAATAATGAATAATGACACTAGCGAAACGCAAGGTTACGTACTCTTGATTCATAGTCAACAAGACACCATTCAAAGGCATAAACCTTCACAGAGACAGCTCAGATATTATGACACATGCTTTTGGAAGATGCAAGGATCTAAAAAGTGATCTCATTATAGTGTGGCCCTTATAAAATGAGTCATTGATAATGAAAGCCTGGCCCTACAATTTTTTCTTCAGGATTTCACTTAGTAACATTCAAAGAAAATTTAACACATAATTGAATCTTCAGTTTAAGCTACAATTTGCTCCTAAGTACAAGTGTGTAGCATTTTTTTTTCATCTCCAAGTATTGTGTTTTACATGGACCTTACTAATAGATTTTACAACCCATCCTGTTATTTTTGATCCCGTAAGTATTGTAGGCATTTTCCATGATGTTACATTAAATACATCTCGTATTATCTTTTATCTGTCAAGAAATCTTTAGTAAAATTCTCAGTACTGATGATGATGTGGATCACTGCAATAATTTGATAGTTCGCTCCTTGGGCTATACGCTCTCTGGAAAAAAAAAAATCACAAAAATCAGTCATGGATTGTAATTATTTGAGCAAAGGAAATATGGTGGACTCAATAAATTTGACCGTGAGAAATTGCCAAATCCCTTTATTTTTCACATTTACAGTCCGGTCATACAGAGTACAACATTATGAAATTATTTCTCTTAATTTGTTATCGTCTATCATCCATACTAACAGTTAACATCCCTTTGAAGCTCCCGCGGATTATATTGGGTTCCGGGTGTTGCTCAAGAACCAAGTGACATTTAGACTTGCTGGGGTTCAAGCCCGCTACCTTCTGATTTTTCAGTTTGAGAGACAGCCTCTCAACCAACAGAGTTACAAGCAGACAACAATCATCAGGAAACGACAATATCAGTATTCAATGTTTACTAAATTTAGATTTTCTTTTCTAACATTTGGCATCTTGAATCTTTATTTCATCTTTACCAATTAGTGCAAACAGTGGTAAAATGTGCTTTAAATTAGCAATTTTCAGAATAAATTGCAAGCAATTGATAATTTGTTTTAACATTTTTTTTTGCTGAACCAAAAAATAACACAATATACAAAATAATACAAGCTGCGGCCATTATACCCCTACAACACCAATAAAGTTTATTTTTTTATTTTTTTGACTGTAAATTAATGGATTTCTTTTTGTAGTTACTGCTGAGCCCTTCAGCAATCCTACAACCTGATGTTTTTTCCGCCTGTTTTGTTTGTTATATAGTAAGGGTGTGAAGGGAGATGGTGGAAGTGGTCCAAAATAATCTATCGCCCAGTAGCTGCCTGGTTGGTTTTAGGTATCTAGGCTCTAAATCTGAGTTCCTAATAGCAGTCGTTACATCATCATTCTGGGAATGGCAGGAGTCTGGGGTCTAAAGGTGCTCCTGGCTGACCTCCGTCCTGTGTATATTCAGCCTGTGTGTGTACATGTGTGGTCATTTCCAAAAATACACATTCCCATATGGATTACCCAGCACTTAAGGTTATTAATGACCCAGATGACTTGACACATATATTTACATTGTGACTGCACATGTTTTATTTGTGATGAAAAATTGGGAGTGGGTCCATCTGCTTGTACGTTTGCACATCCCAGAGCGGCCCTCCGTCACACGCAATCAAAGTGTCAGCAACATAGTCGAAAAAAGTCTCATCTGAGAACAATCTGACACTTGTCAGTTTCTGTTCGGACAACTCCACTTTACATTCCCCCGCCCTGACGACATGTCCTACTGTGTGGCTTAAATGCCTGGGAGAAGGGATGGTCCATGTGGAAGCTCTCTGGCACCCCTCTCTGTCTGCTCCCTCCCACTGGTATCCTAACCCTGAGTCACCTAACCATCCATAACCTCAGAGGTGCACCCATGTACCCTCCTTATACATTTTGTAGAATTGTAGGAGTACGGTTTGTGTCTGATTGTATTGATGTACAGTATGTTAAGGGGTGTACACATGTAATCTCTCTGTGTGTGCATTTACACGATGGTTGGTATACATGCATGCAAACATGTGTGCCTGTGGTAAAACAGAGACAGTCAACCCTGTCACTTAGCCCCCACCCATAGTCTCTGGGGGGTAACTTTTCAGTCTCATAGAGAAGCATGCCTGATCTGAAAATAGCAGTATCTGATCACTACTTCATCCAAACAGGCAACTCTTTTACTGTCACTCCCACTCTATGGCTCTCTAACTCTCTCCTCGGTCTGTTGTCTCTGTTTCTTCCAGGCGTTAAACATAGTATGATCCGGGACTAAAGCCTGACTGGGAGGAGAGGCGTATCCTGAACGAAAGGGAAAAAGGAGTGAAAAACAAAAAATAAGAAGAGGGAGAAGACAACAAAGGCTGCTGACAACTTCACCTATACCCAACTTTTTTTCTTTTTCTTTTTTTTTTACGAATTCGCCAGTCATTCAGTTTTATGACGGTAAGAGTTAAATTTCTCTGTTTAACAGACTGTTGTACCTCCATCCGTCTGGCTGAGATGTCAGGTCTTGGCATTCAAAGTCAAGAAAGATAATGACACTGCAGGGTTAATGTTTAAGAATTAAAAATGATTCCCTGTGTGCGGTTTCGAGCCAAATCACTAAAGAGCTTTGTTTATTTAAATTCATCTTTAATCAGGGAATTCAATATTGGCTACTGGAATCAACGAACACAAATATAATTCAACGTTCTGATTAAACTCCCTAACTCATTAGAGAATTAATGTATTTTAATATGTGAATGTTTGATTTACTGGCCTTGCCTTTTTCGTCATGTATTTATATCACCTTTCAATACACACACAAACAGATTATATAAAGCATCCTACTCATTTGTGATGGAGCTTACTTGTATGTTTTTAAGGGAATCCAAATGAAATATGTGAATAGATTTTACAGCCCAAAACACCAAAAGGGAATTGTATTTATTTATACTGCAAAAACCCACAATTATATACCGAGAGCAGAATGTTTGCCTTTGGTGACATTGAGCCAGGATAAATTCTGTCAAATAAAAACAGTAGCTACTACAATGGACAAGTCTTAGAAAAAAAAAGAAAGAGAAAAACTCAAGATTTTACATTTCAACAACATTATACCTTAAAATTGAAGCTTTTTAAGGGAAAGGAAAAATCTGAAATTCACTTTTCATACAACTTGAATTTTCCAGTGGAACATCTTCTTTTTCTCGGACTTTTGTAGGGAAAGTGTGAAGTGTGAACTTTATTTTCCTTAAATTTCTCCTCAGAATCTCTTTTTCCTTCCTTTTTCTTTTTACATACTTCTATCTCTTGTTACACACCTATTCACATTCCCTTGTTTCCCACTAACAAAAGCCGTGCACCAATCCCTCCATTATGCCGGTCTCAGAGGTGTTGTGGAATGTCATCGTGACCCCTTGGGTACACAGTAAGGGGTTGTTCCCAGCATCGGTTCGTAGCATGGCTTTGCTCGGTTCCCCCCTCTCTCCTGGACCTGATAAATGGTGAAGAACTTTTTTTCTTGGTAAATGTAACAGGAAAACATTTTTCTCTCCATGGTAAATCTGCTAATCTTGATAAATATAAATGATACACACCACTCTATTTTTTATGACCGCTGATATGGGTGTTATAGGTAGTCATTTACTTGGTGGTAATTGGTGGAGAGAGGCCAAAATAAGTCAGGTTTTGACAGAGTTTTATTTGTTTACATGTTTAAGTCGATGAGTTTTGAGGACTGTATGTAGTCAATTATGGAGCTTGTCAGAGCTCCATAGAACTTATTTTCTTTCCGTTTAATAGGATTAAAAGTTAAAATTCTTTCAGTTCTGTTGCTGTTTTGCCGTCTTCTTACGTCCTTTCTGATGGAGGTTTTTGTGGCTAAGTGCAGGGTTTTTCAATGATTGCCATGGAAATGAAAAGGATTACTAAAGCAAAAAGCAATGTTTGTGGTTGACAATTGAACCTCAAAAGGAAATTTAAAGAAAAGGTAAATTAAATGTAAAGACAAAGTAAGGTAAATGTGAAGAAATGGTAAAGTACATTTGGGGGTTTTGATGTCCTAATGATTCGTACCCTCTATGTAATAATATTCCTTATATTTTCCCCATGCTCCAGACCACCTTAGAACGTACAGGTCCTCTCTAATGGCTGTAAATATAGTTCTCCTTATAATCAAGTTCCTCTTATCTTCTTCCCCGACACTTAGCCGGTACCTGGGGAATCCAGACTCTGTTTGAGGAATGCAATCTTAGCCACAGCTGATAGCCATTCACTTTTAGTTTAATCCTCAAATCAATAGGAGATTATTCTCAGCTTTTTTTCTTTCTTTTCATAATTAGACTGCAAAAGTCCTATAAAAACATGACATGCAAAGTAAAATATAATTTCAAAAACATTTGTGGCCAAGATCTGATATTTTTCTACAAGATAGCCATGTCGTTCTTCAGCCGTTGATTTTTTACCTTACCTTTACTGAAGTGCAATACACGCATTGCTTTTTCTACTTCATGCACAACTTATTTCTTATTTTTTTTCCGTTTTGTTATATTTCTTTAATAACTTTTGGTGGTGCCAAAAAGGGGGTGATCACAGAACAGCAATGCTGCCGAAATGCTTCCATGTTCTCCTGTTGTTGAAAGTGCATAGAGAGATAATTTTTCCTGATTAATGTCTTGAATACGGCTTCCATATCCTCCCTCATTCTCTAGATAGGACCGTTTACTATACCACTCCAGGAATAAGCACATTTCCTGATTCTCCCTCAACACTAATTTGTATTGGACCTATTATAACACATTTCAGGCAGGCCATCAAAATCCTACATTCATTAGTTTTAGTCATAATTTTGTTACTTTGTGTGTTTGTGCGAGATTGGTTTAAAGGCATTATCATTGAATTTTAGCGTTTAGTGATGCTTGGCTGGCTTATAATAACGGATAGTCTGATCAACATTTGCATTTTGTGATAATCATAACGGTGTTTTTTTTTTGTTGTTTCTTTTGTTTTGTTTTTAAAAATTGTGATTTTTCTTTATGTGTGTAGTTCTCTTTAAATAGGCATTCATAATATGACAAAATTATGACAAAATCCAAGCATTATCAGATTGTATTTGACTCGCACATCAACTACTGCACATATTCTATTAGAATAGGGTTACAAGAGAATCATCATTGAAGCATTTTAAGAAATTACTTCATTATTGCTTTGATCGAGCCTTTGCTCACTGTTTTGTGAGCAGAAGTAGATATGAAACCATCACTGGATTAGTTTATCCCCTGTCGACAGAATCCAAGTTCAAGCATGGCCATTTAAACAGAAAGTGGTAGAGATTTCCGGTGACTGAACAGTTGTTCTCCTATCACTCAATCATGTGAAAAGGCTGAAGCCATAACCGGTGTTCAGCTATAACATTAAGTCAAAGTGTTCAGTAATGAAAAGCTCGGACTTTGAAACTGCTTTGGCATTTAGCACCATGTAACATTATCTCTCAAGTTGGACCTCCCTAGAATTTAATTTTAACTCCAATTACATGCTTTTATTTTATTGTTTTGTTTGTCTCAATTTGTAGCTTTACATTATATAATGTTGTTATCATTAGCTTTTATTCCAGAGATTTACGTTTAGTGCCTGGATCTTGGTAGAGGAAGAGATGAGACAGTGGGAGTTACAGTGATGTTTACTTGTGATGCCGTTTCCCAGATGACTTTATCCAGACAGTTTACATAACTCTTCATTCTAATATCTTCTATTTCCATTTTCACTAGTTTTTTATTCTTCAACTTTATAACTTAATGTAATCTTTCATCCTAATTTCTCATAATTTTTTTTATAGCTCTCCATGCATTGGTGTATTCAGCAAGCGAATCAACACTTCTGTAAAGCAGTGATAAGGTAGCAAATCCACATAGTGTCACATCCAATTCATTCTTCCTCTCTAGCCGCGGCTCATAGTGCCATGGCTTGGGTTGCATAATTGTATTAGTGCTCTCAGGCCCACTATGCGCTCGTTAGCAGGGTTGTCATGCAATCTGCGAAACACACGGGCCTCTGTTGTTTGCAGTATGGGCAGCAAGTGGGCATGCAGGGGTCAGCATGTTGACCTCCTCTATCCATTCATGCAGCCAGGGGGGGGTCTGCTAATGAGTTGCAAGGTTGAACAAACAGTGGTGATAACAGAGACTTTGTTGGAATTGGTTGTTGTTCAACTAGTGGCAGTGTGCTGGTAAAACACGGTGTCCTCATTTAATTGACAGCAGCGCACAAAAATCAGGTTTGTGTTTGGGAGAATGGGAATTTTGAAATTGGACTTCCTATAGGTTGAGAGGAATAATTTATTCTGCATTTTGCTGTCAAAAGTTTAAAGTAATGCATGTACAATATATACAGTATTTAATTTGATCTAAACAATGATTAAAGATGTTAAAAAAGACCATGTAAAATGTTCTTTTTTTAAAACATTTTTGGAAAAAGTTTGCGTAGTGAGGACATCTCTTTATTGCAGTTTTATGCTGTACGGTATCTTTCTAGAACCATCCAGTAGCTAGCGTACTTCTATTTATTTTTGTATACTGCTGTCTTCCTATGTTTTTCTCAAAACTGTTTAATGCTGAGTGATTTTAATGCTGAGAACGGTCAGCAAAGCTTTAACATCTTTTATTGGATTAAAAGATAAATAAGGTTCTCGTTTGGATTTTGTAGATTTTGCTGAATAACGAGATGATCATGTTGGAAAGTTGACTTTCCTGAGTTTAGTGTAGACAGAGCCGGAAATGTAACATGGAACTTGATTTAATTTCTACTTCTATAGAAACATAAACTCTAATAATACGGATTCTTATATGATAACATTTCCTAACTATTAATGAGCAAGTTGCTTCCTTTCAACTTTCTTGTGTACTTTTAAGGGTCCATAAAGATGCGTATATCATGATTGGTTTTCTTCAATTTGATTGTAGGCACATTTGATCATTGGGATTTCTCTTTAGAAAGATGGATTGGAAATATCAAGTAATGAGCTGTCATTCAACCCAATGTTGCGGAGGAACTTGCAGGTTCGAGGAGGTTTTTTCTGTTTAAATGTCCTTATTTAAGTAAAGTGTTATTAGCATCGCAACTGTCAGTGCTGGAGTTCCAGACTATAAAATTTAGAAACTTAGGGGTGTGTAGGTAATTTGTTTTAAGCTCACCGCTGAAATTTGAACCTATAAATATAAGATATTATACTTAATAATTTACTGTTGAACTGTTAAGGCTTAAAAAGTCAGACATTTCTACTATGGATTTTAGGCCTTGAAAAGACTAAAGTATGTGGCTGTATTATGAACGAGGTCTTAAATATGATCAAATGGGTCTTAAATATATTTATTTTGTTTAATATTACGTTAAGCTTGGTCAATTAAATGCTACGGTTGCTTTTCAGAATTTTTTTATTGTATTTATAACAGTTTTTTGTACACATAGTTCCGTGATTAAATCAATTCACTTTGCTGTTTACTGGCATCCCGATATTCTTTCAAGTCGTACATTTTACCTACATGGTTTTGACTTTCATTTCTAATAGCCTTGAAAAGATCTTAATATGTATTCCGTTTAATTTGTTGAAGCCTGCAGAAACACTGTGTTTATTATGAGGGTCTGTCACTTTTACAAACTCAATCTGTATATGAACTGTAAATAAACAGTCTTCATATTTGTACATGTACATTTGTAATGTAAATGTTTAAATTATTTATATTATATATTAATACTATGCTCTCTTGTTATCCAGTTGCTTAGCTAACACATTTCATGCTAATCTTAACTTACATCTGACTAAAAAAAAAACAACCATTACCTCCAAACTACTGCCTTTAAGCAAGAATCTTATTTCGTTCCAAAGCCCGCCTTTTTCTTTCCTCCCGCAACCCTGCACTCCCTACATTTTTACCACAAAAATGCACGCCTAAAATAACTTCTCCAATTCAGTAATGAAGGTATGAAGGAATTCCAAATGTTGCCTTTTTTGAAGCTGTTGGGATACTGGGTGTCAGTTGGCTCTCAGACAAGACATACCTCAACAGTCATCTATTCTGGACCTCCATGGAAATTCTGGTTCCTTGTCTAGAAGGGATTTGTTCCCTCTGCAAGATTATTGTTGTGATTATCCAACTCCTGAGACACGGCCAAATTTTTAATTTTCTCTGCAAAGCAATAGAGTTTTATAAATGGTCATTTGAAAATTGCACCAAATATCCATGGCAGACTGTATTTATTTTTATCTTTTTAAGCTTTCAGCAGCTGTAAAAGTTTTGTACATTGAGCAACTGAGGAGAAAATATCTATTTGATAACTTTTTGGGTCTTTAAATAGATTTGCTTGGGAGCTTAATCTGTCGACATCCTGTGACCATGTCCCAGTCTGAGTGGCCACTTGAGGGACTAGAGTCTAGTCAAAAAACAAAAAATTTTTTGTTAGAGTCTAACAAAAAATAGCCAACCATCGCCTAAAGGGTCTAGACCCTTTAGGCGATGGTTGGCTATTTTTTGTTTTAATGTTAAATGATTATTGTAAGAGATTTACCATGTAAAAGAGTCTTCATCATCAGAGGAGTTTCATTAAACTCTTTGAGAAAGAAAAATACTCTTTAGGAAATATCTAAATTATTTAAAGCTTTCATGTCATATGGTGTCAAGATAAACGTCTCAACATTGTCTGAACTGCAAAAATCTTAAGTGTTTGATGTCACAGATGAAATGACTCTGGTGATTGGTTGTTGATAGTTCCATGATTAGGATTTCTGTAATTGTACTTTGCGGCATTCATTGGTGAGATTTTATTCATCCACTTAAGATTCATGTTTTCTAGCAGTTTCTGGGACCCCTATTACTCTCAGACAGGAAGTAGAATACCTCAAATGATTATCCATCATATAACTAAAATAAATATTTGTGACGGGAGAAAATTGGCCTGCCATGACGGCCACAGTCTCTGGTAGTGAGCTCAAATCAAAGTAAATGATCTCATAGCGAAACCGAAGAAGATCAGCTTCCTCCACTAATTCCTTCAGTGTCGTGGGTTTAAAGGTTCAAAGCTCAAAGAGTATTAGTTCGACGATATGAAAGGAACTCTCCCAGTGGATCACTCAACAGCTTAATAAGACTTGATAGGCTTGCGGTGTTGGACGTCATGGCTTTCTTTGGCTTATAGCACTCTGACTTGTGTGTTTGGAGTCTCATTGCTATTACCCTCACTAATTATATACACAATAGTCTCCAGAGCAGCCCACCATACCCAAATTACAGTCACTAAATAAACCACGGCAAAGTGGGAAAGTAAAACGACACGAGAAACTGAATATACCAAGGCCGGAATTTAAAAATAACTTGTTGGGCTTTATTATCTGTTCATCTAGATCATCCTGTTTTTAGTCAGTTATCACTTAGTAGAACTCAATTCATTTGAAGGTTCTGGGAAAGACATTAAAGCTTGTCATTTATTGGAAATGAGAGGATAAGCAGTTGTGGTTCTGTCTGTATTTCTTCCCACTACCTCCTTCATAGCATTACTGTCACTGTATATTTATGAGAACATCTGACACCTCTCTGTTATATGTTATGCATACACGAGCTCTTACTAGTCCATCATCAATGCTAAACATTTTGTATTTGAAAAGCTTAGATGGATCCATCTGGACAACTCTGACTTGTTTAGAGGTGTAAAGACTGAGGTTTTCTCATGCCAAGCCATAACATTACACCGTGGTCACAGCTGCTGTGTCGCCGCTGATCTGCCCTCAAGAAACATGAGCCTTATAATCTGACCATCATTTGGATGCCGACTGCCTGCGACGCCAGACCCATGATTTACCCCTGCGCATGTGTGTGTGAATGTGTGTGTTTCCCAGAGGTAGATTTACGAGGGTATACTGTGTGAAGCTGAGGATTAGGACTGACGCATTGCTTGATGAGTCCAATAAGTCACTGTATTTCCTCCTCACCAGCATTAAGCGAGTTTGGAACGGTGTCAACAAAGTATGTGTAGGTAAATGAGTTTATAATTATTAGTTCTAATTAGTTATCGACCATACTTACAATTTAGACTTATTGCTGAACAGCTCTTGTAAGGATTATGAGAAGACCATGCATGTTAAAATTCTAAATTGTGTTTTTTTGAGAGAAATTCTGAAATTCAACTACTGTTTTCCTTTGAGTGTTGAAAGGCTCTCAACCAAATGCTAATTAAAATACTGAGTATAATAATAACTTTTCTAATGTGGCTGCTGAGAAAAAACAAACAGTACAGCTGATGATGAAACAAAGGTCATTCAATTTACTTGAGCCCTTTAGAAAATTATTAGGACAATTTTTTTCTTACATGTAATAGGATTTTTTTTTCCAGATCTGCTACATTCAAATTTGCATATTGTAATTACATATAGAGCTGCAATTGTTTTTTTGATTAGTTCCATTTCATTCAAAAGTAAATTTAAATTTGGTTATGAAATTAGCGCGTATAGGTAAGTGCTAAAAGAAGTTTTAGCTTGCCAAAGCTAAGCGCCAAGGTAGCAACATAGCGCTAACTAGAAGGTCTACTGAGTAACTGGAGACCAGTGTTTCCCACAGCTTGCGAATTTAATTGCAGTGGTGTGCGAGACAGGACAGCGTTTGAAGGATGAGTTCACCAATAACTAGTGAAACAAAAGTTGATCTTTTAGTCCTTTTATTCCAGATGAATAACCATCTTATATCTTAGGTCAAAATAAATAACTACTTACAAATTTGAATAAAGTACCATTTGAAAAAGAAAAATGACTGAATATCTTATTTCAACATGAATAAATAAAAAAAACAAATACATTTCCATTTGTGAATGAATAAACACTCAAAATAAATATTTTAGGCTTATACACACTCAAATTTTATAAAATATTATTAATATACTGTTTATAAATAACTATTGGAGTCTTTGGGTCCAGACACGAGGTCGGCAAGGTATATGAAGCAGTGGATTTATCTGTTCTCTACTGAGACCCTGGAGTCCCTTGGGGAAAAAAAAAAAAGATCTTGCATACCAGATAATTGTTTTATGCGCACAAGTTATTTTATGCGTGTATCATATCATTGCTAAGAAGGCCGGCCTTTTCTTCCATAATTCTTCCAAAATCTGTTAGAATCTGACTGTAACCTATTTTTTCTGATTAGGGCATGAGCACATACTTATGTTTCCTGTTGGTGAGCAGTGTATTTTAAGTGCTCTTAATTTGAAGGATCACGGCAGAGATAAAGTTGGTCGACGTTTTATGTGTTCTGACTTGATAAAATTAGTGAGAGCAGTAGCTTGTTGTTCGCCTCTCGACTCCCCAAGCCTTTCAAACGCTTTCTCATGTTTAATTGAAAAGATTTATAGAAAGTGAAATGGCTTATTTGTAGATACCCCCTCCATCTCAACAATGGGGCCCATTGACATGGTCCTGAAGAAAATGTCTATTAATTACTATCATTTGCATTCTAACAAAAGGCAATTCTTAGGTATACAGTTAAATTTATGACTCACCGTTCAGCAAATTTATATACTGAATAATAAAATCTGACCTGAATTGACAAAAATGTTCAACTCAGCCCACTTGCTCTCTTACAAGGATTAAAATAATTTTAAATTACTGATAAATGCATACAAAACCACCCAACAACAACTAAGAAATATATCCCACCCAAATGGAGCTTGAGATATTTTGACACTAAATTTTATAACTTCTGTTTTAACATGCATATTATGAAACACTTGGATATATCAGTGATGTTTCCTGTCATTGGGTGTTTTTGGGGTCTTTATACAATTATACACCTTCGCCTAGGCAAACCAGCTGGGGTCCATCAAGTCCTAGCTTGCGTTCAGGCAGCACCACCTGACCCTCGACTATCCTTTCCTGATTCACAGCCACCGTCAGGCAACTTCTGCCACCTCAAGGCCAATTTTACGGATCTTTGCCTACAGCCCCCTGTGATGCTACTCTCTATGCCACCTCAATGGACTTTTTCAGGTAGCTTCACAATGCGTGTACCACAAAAACCAGAAACGCTAAAGCTGATTATTTCCTCACTCTGAATAATGAGCGTGAGCGTGTTGGATAGTCTTCTTTGGCTACTCATTGACTGAAACACTGGCGTAATCTGGTTTACATGGCTATTCTCTGTCTTCTTCCTTCCTACTTTCTGACCTTCATTAGTCAGAGGAGCTCTGTAACCTATCGTCTTCGTTCTCAGGATGTTTTGTCTCTCTCTGTCCCAAGGGTAACGACTGAACTGGGGAAAAAAAGGCATTTAGGTTTGCTACTCCCTTTGCATGGAACAAATTACAAAAAGTGTTGAAACTTCTAGACATGGTCTCTTTGGATGCTTTTTATAGAATGTTGGATGGATGACATGGAGGCAGACACATCTGTTTTTAGATGTTCTGTCTGATCTGTTTTTGTTTTTTTTATGATTGTGATCAAATTCTGACAGAAAATGTGCTTAATTGACCATTTCCTGTTTTCTATGTATGGCTGCTGATTTTCTGCATGTAACTTAAACTGTGCTTCTAAGCAGCTGTTTTCCTCTATCAATCATCTTCTAAAACCACATACTCTCCATCTTACAGAAATTACAGAAGGGCACTTAATAATTTCATGGCTTTCTTCAAATCAAAAAAAATATTCAATCTGTTCTGTCCTTCCTTTTTCCTCCACTCTACCTATCCAGTCTGCCTACTCACAGTTTGAGAACTACCAGCCTCTAAACTTTCCAGAAATCTCATATCAAGAGTTTGAGGATATCATCAGTACGATGAAACCCTCCACCTGTGCCCTCGACCCCTTTCATACAGCCCCAGTGAAAACAGGTCTCTTCTGTAAGTGCCCTGATCACCACTCTGATAAACAAATCCCTTCAGGCTGGCTTTGTTCCATCTGCCCTAAAAGCCGGCATAATAAGAACAATCCTGAAAAAAACCCACTCTTGATCCAGAAACTTTTGCAAATTACAATTTTTCAAACTCTTATTCCTCTCCAAAGTACAGGAAAAAGTAGTTGAAGCCCACCACCCCGTTCTCTTCATACTGTACATGCTCCCCCTTGGCCATGTAATCAGTCGATGTGGACTCTAATTCCATTGTTACGCTCATGACACGCAAATCTACATGAAAACTGACATCTTCCTCTGTAGATTCTCCGTCCTCATCATCAACATCATCATCATCTCCCCTGCCAACTCTCAGCGCCTGTCTGGAGGAAATAAAGGTGTGGATGAAACACAACTTTCTCCAGTTAAACAGCTCCAAAACATAAGCAATTTTAAATAGCACCCCATCCTCCATAACCAGCATTACCACTGTGATAAGTGGTAATGCTTGTCACGATATTCCCCTCTCCTCATCATTCACCAACCTCGGCGTAAGATTCGACCCTTAACTCACTTTTGAATTCAACATCTGCAAGATCTCCATTCACCATCTCATTCACCGTTATTCCCTCACCTTATGTAATGCTGAAAAGCTGGTCCCCGCGTTTGTCTCCTCCAGAGTGGATTATTCTAAAGCACTTCTAATCGGTATCCCTGATAACAGTCTTCAAAGTCTACGGTATGTTCAAAACAGTGCTGCAAGGATCCTGATGAGAGTGGGTAAACACGAAGAAATCAACCCCGTTCTCCGTTCGTTTCACTGGCTTCCCGTCTCCAGCAGGATTGATTATCATGTCTCCCTCCTTACTCACCAGTGCATCCATGGCAAATGCATCCCCCACCTGAAAGAACTACTCTCCCAACTAATCTCAACACGATTCCTCCGTTCTACCCACTCAAACCACCTCCTCCTCCCCTGGACTAAGCTCAGCACCATGGGTGATCGGGTCTTCTGATCTGCTGCCCATTGCCTATTGAATGCCCTCCATGACCATCTGAGGGCTCCACAGACGACTGAGACTTTTAAAAAAGCACTTAAAACTTTCCTTTTTAGCAGAACCTATAACTTTATTTAACATTGCTGCATTTTGCTCATATTTCTATATTATTATTATTAGATTTTTTTAGTTTCTCTTATCGGTTTTTACCTTTTAGTACTTTGAGATTCGATCCAAATGTAAAGTGTAATAATTAAAATGTATTATCATCATTATAATAATAAGGAGAAGGATCTGAAGGACACTGAAAATATCCCAATAACATGGTTTTTAAGATTAATTCAGCAAGGTTGGAGCTGCCTATAGTTAGCATCAGCTACTTTACATCACATTGTAAAGTAGACTTACCTAGCTCTGTTTACGCTTTAAGTTTTTACATTCTGGACATGTATGATCCCTGCTGCAGTTAGTCTGGGCTGTCATTCGCACCAAGACATGTCATGCCTCTCGTGCATCCATTCACAGAGCAATGCAATAGTCTGTGTTGTGTCTCAGGCCTTTGATGTGCATGCTCCTCCAATCATTCATCGGTCCCACAACAACAGCTCAAAGAATAAGTCTCTGTATAGCAAGAGAGGGGCATCACAGATTGGTACCGTTAAGTAAACATGGTTGTCTGTCATTAATCAGTGCCATTAAATTATCAAAATGTCAGCTATGTGGAACTGCTGGTTTGAGGTCTTTCAGTATGTCACTCAGCGGGAAGAAGTTATTTTTCCGTATTTGGGTTCCATGGCTTTAGTTTGTGTTCAACTGGATTCTGAACATTTTTTTTATTGAAGCATTTTACGGACAGTAATTTTGTTAAAGTGGATCCCTGGAAGGAAAGCCTGAGGTGAGGTGTATTCACTTAAATTTTTTAATTATTATTTCTTTTTAAATTCTCAAAACTTTGTTGTTTTTCAGGATAGAGTGCCCCTTTGCAGTGCATCAGAAAGAAGTGCTCTTCAATATGAATACAGGTACACACATACGCATACATGTAGCGCATTCTGAATGTGATTCTGTAAAAAATGTATTCATTCAGTCCCTCCCCATTCCTTTTAATAAAAAAATTTGAGACATGTCTGCACATTTTGTTGTTAAATTTGACAATATAAATAAGATAAAACACATCTTTACTTTTATTATGAGATATTTTAAGATATTTACTTCTCCACCACAGCCATTCCAGCTTTGTGATAGTGCCTTAAAATCAATAATCAGCATTATTTTAACACCAGTATTCTGTGTGGCTGCCAGTTGTAGCATGATCCAGCTTGTTTAATTACAATATAGAACGCCAAGATTCTATGTGGTTTGTGTATGGTAAAACGTATTTGAAGTAGAAAACTAATAGGGTAGAGAATGGAAACGAGGAAACAACTGGCATTAACCCTCTCAAAATGGTTAGTGATAAACCACAAAATAGCTTACTTACATCATGCTCACTGTCTAATCCATACCCGGTTGATTCACTCTTTGCTAAATAATTTGATCATACCTGAATCCTAACTCACCACAGATCTGTCACACATTTTAAAACAGTTGCATTGTTGGTTTCTTTATCGAAGCGTTTACTAGAAACCTGCCTAGTTCAGCAGCACACACTTCATACGAGTCAGGAAACTTGTTAAAAACATCTGTTTGCCATTTTACTTAAGTAACTTAAATAGCATCTATTTAGTTAATGGAGATATTTCCAAAAGGTTTTTGCATACCTGTAGAGTTTTTCATGATTTTTAAACATACTTACACCTGATTTCTCTATGATAAACAAATGTCTTCTATATTGATTTCCCATGTGAAATTGCACTATCTCTAAAAGACCTGGTTTAGCTTTTGAACAATAATTCCATAGAACTTTTTCAAACTACTTATTATGCTGTGCAGCAGTTTCATCACACCTGAGCCCATGCAGTAATATCAGAACATTAAAGTGCACGTGCATTGCATCCACTTGTTTGTTTTACCTTAGTTGTTTTATGTTTCTGGCTGAATGTATTTTGCATAAGCGTGTGTTTATTCAGTATATGCATGTGCTTGAGTGCTGCTGATTCTGCCTCTATGATCACCTGCTCCCTTGGCTGGGATTTCTCAGAAAGCGGAGGATATGCTTGCAAAATCGTGGTACTCTCTCCTATGAAGAGGGTCCAGAGTTCACCAAATCTTAACACAGGTACTAACACGCACAGAAACACTATGAAATGAAAATAAGAAATATATATGTAATTAAAATGCGAACATGAACTGAATCATTTGAGTTTGAGGTAAGTCCAAACCCTGTTTTTCCGTTTTTCAGAATGCCAGGGTTGAATGTTTTTAACATGTTTGCTCTTCATCAACTTGTCATGGCTTGCAATGAGTTCGTGATTGCTTTGATATGCTTGAACAATGCTTGAATGTTATATTTTTTAATCGGCCCATTGATACTTTTATTTATTTTCTGTTTAGTGTCTCATCTTGCGCCCTAAATCAGCCATAAATCCCATTCTTAGCAGATGTTCAATTTAGCATTTTAGGTTTTTCTTTCTAGCTACTCCACTCAACTTCCATCAACATATCTATGAATAGATTACGCTACTTTTCTGTTTGTCTTAGTTTTATTCATCACATTGTCAAAGTTTATCACAACTCTATTATTCTCTCACCTCTATCAACATCGATTGATTAGATATTGAACGGCTTCCTTAATCATTAACTCGTACTGGATATTTAATGTTTTTGGAGAGGCTACATATTGCAATCTCCTTTTGCTTAATTCTTTTCTCTGCTAAAAAAAAAAGCAGTGTTTGTGCATTAACCTTGTCAGCATCCAAGTTATCGGCTGCTCCGATAATTGCCTGTAAGCATTGTTAGCCTATGTCTTACAATATCACTGTGTGAAAACTGTTGAATCATCTTATGTTGTCAGATATAGAAAGTTCAAAGGCTTGATCAAAACTAATCCAACTATAAATGATAGGGATTTTGAACTCCATGCCTAGGCCCTAAAGTAGGATTGTAAAGAGACATGCAGACGCCAGTTACTGAAGGACATTCAGCCTTTACAGGGTATACCGTAAACTTCACTCAGCATTGCTGTTCGCCATACAGTGACGCTTGTATTATGCTCTCCAAGTTCTGCAATATGGATTATATCTACTACTGCTAGATAGTACAGGTAGACTACAGAATGGAGAATATCAAGTATTTTGCTGTCAATTAAACCATCCCTGCTTGAGCCAACTTTACTGGCAAAACTAGATAAAAACAAGTAAACAGGATAACACAATTATAACAAAACATTTGAAATTAGTTGAAAGACATATTCATAAGAGTCTACAGAGACTATACACATTTCTATAAGAGCCAGAAACTGATGTTTTTAATCGCATAACTTCACAGGAGCAAAGGTAAGTGAACTTTGATATAAATAATCCATTGCAAAAACATTATTTGTAATTTAATGAATTTGTCTGTTTTTCCTCAGAAGTTAACAGTAAAGAAGCATTTGCCCACAGTGAATGCTGGCAATTTAAATATTAAGTGTGTGCAGAATTTTAATATGATTGCTCATTCATAACAGTGTTCAGAGTACTAAGGGATGTTGAAATGTCAACACAGCTGGTGATATTTTGTATCCCATTAGGAGAAGTCATGTCATTAATCTATAGAGACTGTTTCCGTGCCTGACTATTCCTCTTCAGTCAGCCCAGACCTGTTCCCAATCAAAAAGTGTCCATAATACTCAAGAATCTGTGTGAGAAACATTTGTCACATATATGGCTATGGTCACACATTCCGTCTGATCATTGCTTTGTCCTCTGTTCCTCAGGAACTGATTCTTACTCATCAGATTTGGGTAAGTGTCTCTTACTTTCTAGTGAATTCAGGTAGACAAACTTGACACATGACGAATGAAAATATTGAATTATCCATAGGACACCATCAAAATCACTGCGTTGCGTAATATTGTTAACATTATCTTTAGATTCTTGGCGATCACATAGTGTCACAGACGGCCTTAAGAATGGAGACGCAAGCAGCTCATCTCTGGCTGCCAAGGGTTTTCGCAGTGTCAGGCCCAACCTAAAGTCACCAACACAGGTAAAATGAAAAATGACATTTAATTCTTTTTTTTATTGCTAATTATAGTTGAAAGAAAAATACTATTTGAGTTTGTCATGTAAAGATCTCTGGCACATAATGTTCTTAATAAATGGACCAAACCATCATAATTATGGATAATTTATACAAAACCATTCCGTCTTTCTGAGTATATATTTGGATCAACTTGATGATTTGTATCAAACTTTGTAGTGATGATGTTCTGTTTCTTGTTTCTTGAACTCTTTTGCATTCTAATTGATCAATAAGGATATCAGTCAGGTGCCGTTGCCACCCCCCAGGAGAAAGAGTTTCCAATTCTCACCCACTGGCACTAATACAGCAGATTTCAGCTCCCTTGATGCTGTTAATGACTTTAGCCCTGAAATGCCAACTTTCACTCAGAATGAGAAGGCAATTATGAAAGATTCCCACACTATTAGTAGCACATCTTCTTATTCCTACTCCCAGGCCAATGCAAACTCACTCCAACAGGCACACCAGCCCACTGTCCCAAGTAGTATCAGCAACTCTAGCGCTTTTTCCTCCAGTAACACAGAGGCACAGGAGCGTAAGGTGTCTTCACTCAAACTAATCCCCGTCACCATCCCTGACCCCCCAGCTCACTGCAAGTCTTACCTTGACCCCCAAACTAAGACCACAGACTCCCTACCACCCACCTCCTCTCCTCAACAAAAGGGTCCCATCGTGGTTCCGCCTCTGCCAAAGACCACCTCCTTCTCTGTCCGCTTGGGCTACGGGAATCTGAAAAGTCCAGAGCCATCTAAGGACCCAGTGGAATCCCAGGTCCCAGATCAAGCCCCAAATGAAGCTCCAGCGAATCCTCCTGTTGTTCCACCCAGACCTTCTCCTGCAAAATTGTTGGTACATAAGCACCTGCATAGTGTTACTAAAGTGCAGAAGATAGCAAATGATTGTGTCCATTTTAGGCTCACTATAAACACTATTGACCTTGTCAAGACAGCAAAGCTGGGGACATCCAAAAAAGGACAAAACATTGTCTAAACACAGGGATGTGTGACTGTGAATTTCCATAGAAAACAAGAGATGCAGGTGTAAAATTGCACATCAGATGTCGCTTAATTTGCTGCCCTCTGTGCCGTTCAGTGTTGGCGCTGCAATTCAAACAGTTATCCAAACTTGTGCACTCATTCCATATGATTATTAACTGGTGCATTTATTTATGCCACTGTTGCTGTCTTTGTATTTGTTGCCTTCCGCAGAGTGTGAACTAACAGCGTCTTGATTTCACAGCATAAGTCATGTTTGGGAAGATGAAGCTACAGCATCCTGACACTTCAGTGCGGATTCACACTAGATTTCACTTTCTTTTAGGCTTGTGTGTTGCCTCCACACATCCTATGTGACCGTATGACTAATGAGTTAAATCACTACGCTAAGCACTCTCCTCCTGTCCTCCTTTTTCTGCTCAACTCCCTCTCCCTCCAACACCAGGGGCCTCCCTCCCCAGATTCCGCGGCAAGGCACTCCCCCTATCATTGTCACAGCTCAGAATCACTCCACTACCTGTCGGGCCTAATGCCCAAAGCTCTATCGCCCACTCCGTATGTTCCTAGTGGCGCTAGCAACACAGCTGGTGCATCCAGCGGACGGAGCTTTACCACAGTCAGCGGCATAAGCATCGGTGGCTGTGTGTCACCATCAGCTTCCCCCGTGACGATATCAGCCCTCAGCCACTACTCATCGTCCACGGCGGGTCTGCTGGATGAGCTGCAGATCTGTAGTCTGGACTCGCCTGGCGCTTCACCCACACCATCGCCCACACTCAGCCATTTCTCTGCCTACGCATCCACTGCTGACCTTGATGAAATGCTAACAACCTCTGTGGCGTCCACTGCTGCAGCAGCCACTGTCACTAACGTAATTATCAACAAGTCATTGCTTTAACACATATCATTACAAAAATAAATGGTACCCCCCGTCCCCCACTCATTTGGATAACTGAACCAAACATGCTCTAACTACCATTCTTTACCTTTCACTTACTACCAACTAAAGTCTGCCTGTCTGGTACAGAAATTAAAATCAACTCATTGTGTGCACTTAATATGTTAGTATCTGTAATCTTTCGAGCTCTGTTTTGTGTGCCTGTTTGTGGTTCTTTTTCTCTTAAAGGCCAGTTCATGTTATAACACAATCTTGATGAAATAAAACCATTTTCAGAGACGATGCACCAGGGTGTAACTGGAAGCTACTGGCTAGACAAATAGGGAGAAGCAGAGGCTTATCTAATGCGCTATGCAGTATTGCAGTTTTATTTCCTGTTAAGCTTTTTATATTACGCTGGGATTCAGTGTAAGGGACCCTGAGACAGAATAGCACATCTCTGTAATACAACATCGATTTTCATGTGTGTATCTACATGCATGGATAAGTTGAAGGAAAATAATCTTAACATATAGGCGTTCACTTAGCATGAGAGAAATGCTGTACAGCTGGACTTATAAGAATAGCTAGGAAACATTTACAATTAGATCTACTGAGACAAATATGAAATTGATAGATTTGCACCTTATAAGGATGTTCAGCATTTGTGTGTGACTTTTAAATTTTTTTGACTTAACATTTGTTGCTTTGATAGCTGGTGACGATTATTATTGTTTTTTTATCCCTCGCCACATATAATCAGCCATTCACAAGATGGTACTGAGAGCAGCTCCGCTGCAGGGATTACGTTCAGTGGCACTGACCAGAAGACAGAAATCAAAGCTGGAGGTGGCAGAGTTGAAGTTGTTAAGATTTTCTTTGGACTGACGAGCATGGACAGGATAAGAAATGGGCACAGCAGAGGGACAGCTCAGGTTAGATGACTTAGAGACAAGGTAAGGGATAGTGAATCTATTGGTAGAAGGATGCTGGAGTTGGCAGGCTGGGGAAAAAAGGGAAGACCAACTTTTTTGGATGTAGTGAGAGAGGATATAGAGTTGGTTGGTGTGACAGAGGAATATGCATAGGACAGGGTAAGATGGAAACAGGTGATCTGCTGCTAAGCGAACAGCCTAAAGAAGAAGAGATCAAATCACATGTTCCTGTTTTGAATGGCATAGTGTTCTACATAAGAGCCTCGCATTGCCTGCCGTCTTGTTTACGTCGCAAGATATCTGTATCTGGAAGAATTGTGTTTACCATCTCTGTTTCTCTTCTATCTGTTTTAAAGTGAAGTGATGCAATATGCATCCCTTCCCTACTTAACTTAAACTAACTTTTCTTAAAATGACCGTCACTTCAGATTCTACTAAAACCCCTGTATCTGTCTGCCTGTACGTTCATTTCCATACTTACTACATAAGTTTCGATACCTGTTAATATTTATACCAAAACACTGGAAAATAATTGATTTTTCAAACTAATGACTCTCGCACTCTCTTTTGCTAATTATTTTCTACATTCCTAAACGCCTTATCCAATGTTTTAGGACAGAGTAGAAACACTCTCCACCTTATCAAAAGGACATTTTTACATTTTTCTGTGGTGTTATTAGCCTTGAATGATTGTCACTGTTTCTGACTCCTAGGGCCAGGTACTCATCCATGCAATGAATGGAAGTACCAGCCACCCACAGAGATCTCTCTCCCCGCCAACATACTTGCCTCCCAACACCTCAAACCACGCTAATCTCCAGAGATGTAGCCGGAGTTCAGGTGCGTTATTGATCTTCTGCACCTTTAGTGCAGCCAAGAACACCACATGTTTCGTTGAAAATTGTCTTAAAATACAACTTTTCATTTATTTCCTACAGAAATAATCAATATGGATGAATATGATTGTGTACACACACTAAAACAACTAGTTTGCAATATATTTCATTCTGAATCTATTGTTCTCCTTAAGAATAACTGCACACTCAGAAACAACTTTCCTTCCTTATACGTAGAGGGCAGTGAGTCAGTTACCAGAGAGTCCGTGGTGTCGGGCCACACCACTGTGAGCAGCACTGTGCCCATTTCCCGCTTCTCAGAAGAAGAGAAAAAGGTGTCTGTCATTAAAGCCCCTCACTATGAAGGCATCGGCCCCGTGGATGAGTCTGGCATTCCTATTGCCATCCGCACAGTGAGTTCAAGCATGCGCAGAGTTGCTTTTCAGCTGACTGGCTCAGTGAAGTACTTTAGTGTTGCAAAGGAGTGTCTTTTGACCCATTTCTATTGTGTTGAAATATGATCAGGTCCACAGGAGGGGATTACTTTGAGCTGTCGGTAGCTTTTGATTACGCATTTAAAGGCCCTTCTCGTGCTCCCACTACTTCACTGTGCTCGTTATATTAAAGATGACCTCAAAGGAAATTTTTGCTGTAGTACAGCGAGGTTCTCCCTGCTTACTAGTATGTGTGTATATTTTTGTTATCTATCTTTTAAGGCTTTTTATTTCAGTGTCACACTTATCAATTTTGATGAGTGTGACTTTAGTATCAATTTACTAAAGAATGGCATTCCAATCATCTTGACATGGCATATTAAACTACAGAATGAGTGAGCAAGAGGGGAGAAGAGCATGCATGAAAGATGGCCAATAAAAGCAAATAAAAGTGAAAAGAGAAACAAAACAAAACAGATGCTCCTTGTGTAGATTTCTGTGGAAACTTTATTTGGTAACCACGGAGAGTGAAGTGATTAATTGGTCTCTTGGCCGTGCCAATGCCACATGCTCAGTCACTCACACTCCTTCACTGTGGAGGCAGACTGCTGCTGACCAGAGACCGGAATTGGTGTTTAGTGCTGCTGAATAAAGAGAGGATTAAGTCACTCTCTGCAATTTGATAGCTTTCTCTTGTAAACCGCTGTTAGTTCTGTACTGTATACACAAAGACGCACATACCAGGGTTCCTCCTGAATATTCAACGCAGAGCCCCAGGAGGTCCCTGTTTGTTTCTGTTGCAACATGGCTTCTATTTCCTGTGACAACCACCACCTGTCAACTCACTTAGGCACACCTTCACACCAAAGGATCTTGTCATAGCAGCTCCCTATAGCCCTGTTATACCTTAATGTGGGTTGAGTATCCTCTTTACCCACATTTACATTATTTGGATGAAGATGAAGCTTTTTCTGTTCTTATTACCTAGTGGAAATGTTATAAACAAACTAAAAAACACAATCATACTACTTCTCTATAACTATATTTCCACTAAAGTAATAAAGAAAGCATAGATTTAAGTGAAAGTCTGAATTTTCATAAATAATTTGAGCTGCTTCCAAGCAAAACATAAGAGTACAAGAGTACAAAAGATTTAATTTTGAAAATATTTTAAGCAAAGACATAACATTTGGTTGCATCATTGAAAAATGAGTGTGATTTAAAAAATAGAGCTGTTGGAATTTTTGGCCTTCACTTTAACCTCCCTGAACCGTTCATCAGGTCAAAAGGAGGAGTTGGGAGGAAGGAATGACTAACAGGATTCTTTTGAAATGTTTTTACCAGCTTAAACCCAAATTAACACCTATGATGGCATCAATGCCAGCTATTGTATGTCTTGTTTTGTTTTTTGGGAAGAGTTGTATGAAAATGATATATATATGTTATTTTGCCCATCATATATATGATGCTTTTGACTGATGCCAGAAGAAGGCAGTAATACAACTTAAAGAATGTCACCTGCTGTTAGACCCCAAAGAGGAATGGTAAAGTTGTCATATTACCTTCATTCATTGAATTCATGTATACATATCTTGATTCTCCAAAAATATTTGTACAGGAACAAAAAGGAGAGGAATCTTGATATAATTACACAAAAATAGGTTAGCTTACAACAAAAGATAAATTAATTATTTACTACAAACAGTATTATCTGTAAAATGTATTTTCCTTTCACTGTGTCTTTAGTAAATGTCTTGCAGTAAGAACTCGTTGTAAGAACTGTGCACATCCACTGCTCATAGTCGCTTCCTGAAAGCTTAGGCTAATCGTTAGGGGAAAAATCTTAAACTGAAGAACATCTTTAAGATTAAAAATATTTGTCTCTGACGAAATTAAAGCTTTGATAAAGATTTCCTATTTGCTATAACTAAATTATTTAACCCCCATTATAAATTAAATTCTCTTTGGGACAAATATAAATCTCAAGTAATCTATATGGGTTTTTAGAAAACTTTGGCTCTCCAGGTTATGTTGCATTTCACAACACAAATAATAAAACATAATCACTTCTCTTTTCACAGACCGTGGACAGACCTAAGGATTGGTACAAAACTATGTTCAAGCAGATTCACATTGTTCACAAAGCGGGTACGTCTGCTCTTTGTCACACTAAATGGAACAAAATTACCTATTATTTCACGTGGTTTGATTTTTGAACCCTATCAAGTGAAAACGATCATGCATGTTTACATCTTGTGTCTGTGCAACCTTCGGTTTTGTTGAAACAAAAAATGCCAGAGAGGCTCTGAGCCAGAGCTCATTACATGAGAGCAAAAGAGTCTGGAGAGGGGAAGGAACAGAGAGGAGCCTCTGATAGACGCTGGGCTGTCCTGGGAAATCTAATTTTGAAGGCTTGACAGAGGCACCCAGTCAGTACACGGTCTGCTTGTTCATAACTGCTCAGGCCTGTTCTACGTGGCCGACACACGCTCGCACTCACACACACACACAACACACACATACACTTTATCTTTGTCGTACATTCTGGTTGTTTAACTTATTCAAATATTGATTTGTATTTATAAAGCCAGTTATCTCATGCAGAATTCAATAAATAATCCCACTGAAAGTCGGGGGCGTATACCCCTTGGATAGCGTTGACGCCACCCAAGGATCTATGATCTGCACTTCCCAGTAGCTGTGGTGCTCCTGAGAAAAGTGTCCGTCGGCCAGCCCTTGACGTTCAGGTCCGACCCCCCCCTGCCCCTAGGGGATTCTGGGGGGGCAGCGACTACGCAGGTGGCCTCTTGAGACCTCAAAAGACAACTGTGCCAAAGCGCCAGTGCCAACTGTGCCTCTCCATTGCCCACCTAGGCAAGCAGGTGGATGGGTGCGATTGGCTGCAGATGCAACAAAGCTCCCCTGCCTGGAAGAAGACCAAGGTATCTGTCGTAAACTGGAAAACTGTGGTCTAGCTTGATCAGCCTGTACACTTTTGTCCATGGCCTGCTGAGTAGCTGGCCCAAACGTCTGACCTGGTACTACCGGCAGAGAACGGAGGTTCCGTGGACACACTTCTGACAGTGAGGACTGCGCAAAGCATACCTGGCAAAGTGCTTGGGTCACAGTAGACATCAAACTACCCAGTTCCCTGGTCATGAATGCAAAAGCCTGCAGCAACCTATCGTTGAGGGTTTGGGCAGCAGGATCCGACCCTGACTCTTGTAGAGCTGACGACAGAGCCAGGATCAGGTGTGACAGTGAATTACCAAGACTGCCCGTAGGGCAGTAACACCTTGTCAGGAGGTCAGCTGTACTGAGGTGACCTGCACTCACTGGGGACACGATCAGTACTTCAATAAAGGGCTCAAATGGGACTAGCTGGTCCAAGCCATAACAACCAGCTTTGTGCATAACTGCCGGATCTCTGCCGTCCATAAGGTAATGGGAGCGAGACTTTGAGTCTGACCAATACCTGTGGAACTCCGCAATGCAAGGTTCAAAAGGGGCTCAGTGAAGGCAGAGGACAGAGGCGGCTGCCTGAAATATGTGTTCGTAGGCACAGTTGACACCGTGGGGGTCATGGGGGGTCACGGATGACTTTGTTGATATAATTAATCGAGCTGCACATGCGCCTGACGGAAGCGTTTAGTGCTTAAATCACCACTTCTTGTGGTCAGTAAGGATGGAAAAGAAATTCAAACTTATTTATTCATGTGTGCATGAATCAATCACTGTTTATTCCTCCAGATGATGACTATTCTGACACATACAACGCAACATATGCTGTCATAAACAATGGTATGTATCACTAAAGCTGTGTTTCATACAATAAGTAATTTCTTCTCAACTCATTTTTTTTTTGTTGAGCTCACTCAGTCTTTCGTCAATTCTCCCTTGTGTATGCCATCTTTCCTGTCCTCATAGACGACTACAGCCTGTCGTCCAATTCCACCATGGCCCACCCTGCTCCCCGCACTCACACGTACAGGCCACTCGCTAAAAGCTCCTCAGATAACGGTGGGCTCCTGGGGCCTCGGGAACCTTCCCCATCTCCTGTACCCCCACCACCTCCACCAATGCCATCTCTGCTCCAGCTGAGGGCCAGGGACAGTGACCGTGAGAAAGAATTGACTGACAAGTAAGAGGAGCTTTATGTTCTCTTTGTAATAAATTACAGCTTAGTAGTAGGACTGCAACAAATAATCAATTTTATCGACAGTAATTGATTATGAAATTGGTGGTCGACAAATTTAATAGTCGATTAGTCGTTACGTCATCAGACACTACCTCTGACACCCCATAAGAAAGAAGTAAATATTAGTGCCATGGCAACACCATCACAACAGAGTACATCCAAGGTGTGGTAGCATTTCTCCCTCAACAAGGCCGAAAAAGCTGTAAACTACAAGATTTGCAAAGCTGACCTGACCTGGTGTGGAGCACGTCAGTAATGCTGGAGCATTACTGTTGGCTCCGTAGATGATGAAGTCTGTGTAAGCTAGTTAAATATGTAACTAGCTCAACGTTAAACTCCACATACTCAACATTTCTGTTGGGTTTAACGTGACTTTTGAAATGTAGTTAATTGTTAATGTCGTTGAGAGAACCAAATAACTATTATTAAATCACGATGATACTCTTCAAGTTACAATCCTAAACATTACATATCTCATGGAGATGTTTCACATTACTGCTGAAAGTGTGTTGCTGCCTGCCGAGTACACACATCTCTGCGTGTGGGCGTGTACAATGTGGGCTGCCTCCAACTTGCAAGCGATTTATTCTTATGTAGTTTTTGACTACAGAATGCACAAAGCACTGACTGTTTTTCTACCCTTGTTTATTTTCCTAAATTTTCATGGATATTTGATTTGGTTCCAGAGAACCTGCTGTATTTTTTATATATATTTTTTATTTATTTGTTTTATTTACCTTTTGTATAAGCAGTGATGTGATGAAACATGAAATCACTAAATTACAGTTGAATAAATACACTGGTTTAACAGTGTAAAAAACAATAAAAACAGTAATTTTTATTAAAAGACGTTTTTGAAAGAACAATTCATCTTTATTGTTTTATTGTTAGTTTGGATGTGCCTAAAACAACCTAAAGCTAGATTCAAAAGCTGATAGCTAAATAAGAGCCATTTAGAAATTGTGCATTTATTTTTAATATTACTTAACCTTTATTTAACCTGGAAAAATAAAAAATTATCCGACCAACTATCAAAATGGTCGTTAGTTGCAGCCCTACTTAGTTGAACTATTAAATGGATTATGGGTCGTAGGGTTTCTCACTAATTTGTTATCCTGTGGCGGGTCTCAAAATGATCAAATCTGGTTAACTATGTGTTTTTGCGTCACTGTCCCTTCAAACCTACCTTACACGACATGATGCTCAAGATATTGTAGTGATCTACTGTCTCTGTCTCTGTCTTGGACTATCTAAATTTTCATAACCGCATGTGTTTCTTTCTTTACAAGGCAATGAACCCCTGAACGCAGCATGGGCTATCTGTTAGATTTTTAGCGGTAATTTCTCTTGTAGTACCTTAACCTTGAAGGTACACACAGACAATCTTTTGTTACACACAGACAATACACTTTTTAATTTCTCATGTACTTAGCAAAGTGAAATATGATGTAAACTGAAAGGTAAGATCGTGGAGAGAATTGCGACATAATTTCTAAGAAAAAATCTGGCGATTCTCATTTCAGCTCACTAGGCTAAGTTGGCTAATGTAAACGTTAGATAATGGTGTCAGCGCTAAGTCGTCTCGCTATGAATATCTTTAATTATTTGTAAAGATATTTACGTTAAATTAACGCTACTATTTTAACAGAGCGGCTGATGAGAGAGAACTATTTATCTTCTTATATCATCACGCTGCAGGCATACACTGGAAACCAAGGTGGAATCAGGGATGAACTTTTGATAATAGTTTATTTGTTATGTTACTTAACATTTTTCCATTCTCATGAATTCAGGCGCCTTTTAAATATTCTTTAAATATTTTTGATCAATGAACAAAGTTGGGCTGTTTTCTAGTTATCGTGTGTCTGATTGTCTTGCTACAGAAATGAATGGGGACCTCCCAACAGGAAAGTGGACACCCGGAAGTACCGCGCAGAGCCCAAGAGTATATTTGAGTATGAGCCTGGGAAATCCTCCATTTTGGAGCAAGAAAGACCAGTGAGTATATTTCAAAAATGTTCTGCATTCTGAAAATTACCTGTAGGACTGTACTAAAAAATTCCACAAGTTATTGTTTTTCTTCATGTTGGAGGCATTTACTGGTCGATCTGGAATTAGCTAAGGTGGTTCTGTTTATTCTCTAATTAAAATGAAAATGGCTTCTATTCACACTGGGATCTTGTGAAATTGTCCCTCCTTTTGTCACAAAGGTTGTTGTTCCTTTTGTATTGTATTGTAGTTAATGCTCATTATCGTCCAGTAACGGGTCATTCTGTTGTTACTTTACTTCAGATAGAAGCAAATTAATGTCCTTTGTGGCTTTTGTAAAACACTAAACCCTAAGTAACACAAATTCTGTAAATACGGAGTTGCAGTACAAAACACAATTAGATGGTCACATTGAGAAAGGCTAGCTCGATTTCGTCTGTCTAGACCACACTGCGTTGTTAATATATTTCGATTGAATCTGTTTTTCCTTGAAAATGTTCAGTCTGACATTAAGAAACAGGTTTTCAGCGCAGCATCCTTTAGTGAATGTGCTGGCTGTTCACTCTGTTGCAAAGCAGACAGCAGAGATAATTCTGTGCTTGAAGAAGGGCAAAATGAATAGACATGAGGTATCAGAGAAAAATATGGCCAAATATTTTTATTTATTTATTTTCCAGTAAATGGCAACTTGATTACTGTTCAAAGAAAACTAACTTCATACTGTTTCAAGGTAAAGGAAGACAGGAAGCAAACAGCGTATCTCGGCCGTAAAACACAACTACCGACTCTTCTCCTTCCCCCATTTCTTCTCCCACCAATTGCAACAAAATTCTTACTTTCTTCACAGGGATTATTGATAATATCATTAGTAATCCTAACTTTTCTGTCTACTTTCTTTAACCATCATTAGATGTGCTGGATTAATTATAATGAAAGTTAGTTGGAAACTTTTAGTAATATAGGTTCAGTGGGTCTCAGAAGTGACCCACAACAAATCCCCTTGTTTGATTCCACCATAGTTTTTCCAAAACTCAGTTGCTTCTTTTCTGCTAATATAACTTGACCATTGTTCAGTATTTAACTCCATTGCTCATTCCGTCCTCATATAGACAGATCAACTCAGTGGGCAATGATTGCTGGAATTTCTTTGGAGACAGAATGGAATACCAGAAGGATCAATTTTCGGACCTATTCTTCTATATCATGTGTATGTTACCTTTGGGTTTGATAATCCATCATCATAAAATCTCCTTCCTTGACTATGCAAATTAGTTGACAGTTATACCTTTCATTTAAACAAAGCGTCACTAAAATACTGAAAACATAACTTCCATTTTGGGGGTTTTGTAATTTATTTAACAAAAAATAATCGTGGAATAGTCTGGACGTACAGAGAACACTTTGGGTGTAACTGTCTCCCATCACATCAATAGGACCGTCTAATTGCAGGGAAATGAGCGCATTGCTCCCACTGATCTCTTATTTTGGTGAGTTACAGTGATGTGGAACTGTTTAAAATTACGTAAAGGATTTTCAATGGTGTTCTTGATAGTGTGAGTATGTTTTCTTGTGTTTTTGTACAACGACCTGCCAAAACATTGGTAACAACAAAACAAAATTACAGGCATGACACTCCTATTTCTCTACTTATTCCCAGAACTTAATAAACACGTCGTATGCCAATGAGCATATCAGCGGACTGCTCATTAACCAATATGTGTTGAAGTTTAAAGATTTAGTTGATTTAAAAAACACTATTTGTAATGCATAAAGCTAGAAACAGATTGTTACCTGAGAATGGACGGAATTTATTTATATTAAAATCAGATGATGAGGATATTGGAAGGAAATTTTATTTCAAATGTCCGTATGCACATACAACATTAAAGCAGATGCGTATTTAAGTTTATGGAGTGAAACTGTTAACTGGAAGAGACTTCCACCTTGAGTCCAACAGTTTTTGGCAGCTGTCAAATGAAGAAGAAAATCTGATACTTAGTATAAACATAATTACAGTATGTGGATTCAACAAAAGACAGGTGAAATGTACTGCAGACCCAAGTGAATATCCTCATAAGCCTTTCTTGAATATGCTCCCCTTCTTCTTTCTTTTAAATGTGATATTCATCTGGTGAGCCGTATGTCGTCCACTACAAGTGCAGATGATGTCGTTAGGAGTTTTATTTATGATTGTGCTATGGCTTGTATGAAAGCAGGGATAATGGGATTCTCTCCTGGGGTCCACATCCACAATAAATAAACATAAAAACATATGATTTTAATGAGTATAAATATGAAGGTGCTCAAGAGATAAGGTAATCTGCCCTCTTTTTCCCTGGTAATCAGAGTTGGACCTTGCATATTAGACTATTTAGCTTATAAATAATTTACAAGTGTCTGATAATAATAATAATACATTTTTTGCATGACATCCAATTATTTGCGAAGATTGGAAGTTAAATCTAATAGGACTTTTTTTAATAGTAAATAGGCTTTTTTCTTAATCACAATGAGTCAGTTTGTATTTTCATCCCGATTCATCCTGTGCTCATTTCCTTTGACCATCTTTGACCCAACCATGAGGTCCATGTTTCTTTTTGTCTGTGACTTCTTACCACGCTTTCTTTTTCCTCTATCTGTGCTCTACCTCCTCTCTTTTGTCACTGTCATGCTTTCCCAGACCTATGATGACATAGATTTAGAGAACGAGCCTTGGTATAAGTTCTTTTCCGAGTTGGAGTTTGGGCGGCCGGTAAGTCAGGGCCATAGTTGCTCCCTCCATCATCACAACCCTATCATAGGCACAAACCCACCTTCTCCACCCAAGGGGGTAGTTGTTTGGGAATGTGGTACTTGTTGGGTGCTGTTACTCCCCCCACACTTGTGATAGGCATTTTTGTGTCTCGGCTTTGCTGGGATTTTTGGTCTGGTGGCTAGTAGGCACTGTCACGTACAAACTTTTCATACTGACGTCAGTTTATTATTATTTATTATTTGTCATTAGTGCATCTTGTCCAAAACAACGCACGAAAATGAGACAAAAGGCAGTAAATGCTTTATATAAAAACATTTAATTTAAAATTATCAATCATAAAAAAAAAAATCTTTTACATGTATATATTGATTACTTTTTGCATTTTTGCCTTTTTAGTAAAGTAATAAGCTGCTTATTATTGAGCTAAATGCTGTACTGCCATCCTCTGGATGTAATTGGTAATGTCCTAATGGCTCAGAGCAGACACGGCCTCTAGCCATAGCTCGGGGATCAAATTCCCCCACCCTGACTGATTTACAGAGTGCCATGAGGACATACCTCTGTTCATGCCAGCATGACATTAGGTGATGATTTGTTGGGCTTATATGAAATATTCAGCTGAAAATGTCGCATCTAGAGCTGCTGTGACTCCCCGGTGTCATGTTGGGCTGTTTGTTTATATTTCTACCTGTAATATTTTGAATGTTTCGCATCACTTAAGCCCTAAAGTATGGATTTGTTTGGATTGACTGATTGGCCCAGCTAGGAATGAATCTCAATGTATGGTTAGTGTGTGAGTGCTTATTATGGTGACACAAGAAGTCACAGGTTTTGACCAAGTGAGTAAGCTGTAGTTAAGCTAATAAGTTGTAAATGAGCACTAAATCACATTATTTATTCAAATGAACACTACATTGCAGCTTGTATCTCACTTGGCTTTCTGCTTCACAGCTTGCTCTCACAATATGCATGTGTGTGTGGGAAAAGTGCACATTTCTTTGTGGATGTGTATCTTCTGTAAAGGTTGCTGTAGTTGGCCTAATTTACTAGTGTTGTTTACAATTTTGAGATCAGCATAGGAATATATTATTGAATTACATTAGAATGTGTATATGAATACATGTGTATTATGTTTAGGTGTATGTGCTTGTCAGTAAAGGCTGTGACTGGGTGTGTGAACATGTGAACTAGTTGTTCTTGTTACCCAGATTCTCTAACAGGTCTCACTCTCTCCATATATTTATGGTTAATCCCCATGACATCACCATTGATTCTCCTGCTCACCTCATTTTTACCTTTCTCCTATTCCAATTCCTCCTCCTCCTCCTGCTCACTGCTGCTGCTTGGGGCTCAAGCCTCCTAAAAAACGGCTGGATTATAATCCAGACATCTCCACTCACCAGCGCATTGAGGTAAATTCACATTCACGAGTTTCCCAGTACCGATGTTAATTTCACAATTTCTAACCAATCCAGGCAATCCTGTCTATATTGTTAAAGAGTTGTGAAAGATATGATTGTTTAGACTATGTTTAATTCAAGATGATTCTAAAGTGGGACTTTTGAAATTCTATCCATCTGCTAGCTTGGAATGGTTTGAAAATCTTTGGGTTATACACTAAACTATCAGATATTTTTCACTGCCTGATGACATCTTTCTCCTCGGGTATTTATATAAAAATATATAGTTTTAGCTTCAAATGGAATTCAGTGGAAATATTCTTTCAGTTTTCAGCATCATTATATGATCGAATTGCGTGTTTAGCCTTCCCTCAAAGTCTCTTTTGCTGTTTAATATATCTAAGTTTCTGAAGATTCTACTTAGAACCATTCCAACTGATCCATGCCAGGTTTTGCAAGACACTATTTCTCCTTGAGCTCAATTCATGACATCCTTTTGATACATCACTATTGCCGTCATCTTTCAGAGCAGCCCGAAAGAAGAGATAATCATTATCTTGCCTGCCTACACTGGTTGACCTTTTCTTGGTTATGGATGCCGGAACTGGTGTTTGTTTAACCTTCAGCTGGGGGAGCATTTTGAGTGTGGCACATTAACAACGGCACTCACACTGTGCTTTGTGAGCTGCTCTTCTTCCAGTCTTTGTTCCTACAGAGCTCACTTTTCTCTTTTGTTGTCTATCTGTTTCAGACATCCCTACGCATCCCTCCTACTGACAGCGCTCCAGAGAGACCTGCAAGGTAACTCCTCTTTCTCTAATTTCCTCCGCATCAACCGCTTTCCTCTATCTCTCCCTCACAATAGTGGTCCTCTTCGTTCAGCACCGAACAAAACCTATCTTTCTTAGCTCAGCTCTAGTGTTAATAGCCTCTGTGCCGGCTATTCGAAAGGATTATTGTTATTCTTGATTTACTTTTGTCCCCCCACACACAAACACACACACACACACACACACACACACACACACACACACACACACACACACACACACACCCACTAAACGAGTTAAAATAAATGAACCCCTTAAACCTATTGATTCTGCCCTTCACCTCCTACCCTTCCTTCAACCCCCCTCTTTTCCTACTCCCTTTCACCAACGGACTGCTTATTCCAGTGCATTTTCCTCTGAACAGAAAGGGCAGACATGGGTGGAGATGAATAGGCCATGTTATTGATGTTGGTCATCTTGAATGGGTTCTGAGTAGAATGGGTCCTGAATAGAAAGCCCACTGGGTCTTAAGATATTTTGAATGAGAAAAGTCAGAGTGACACTCTAATCTTGTGTAGTTGGTCACAGGGATAATGGCTGGATGAGCTTTGATATACTTGAAATGAATTAATTGCACCAAGAATTATGATTTTTTTTTTCATTATATAAATGAAAATCTTTAATCTAATTTGTATATGAAAATTTCCAAAAATTGGGAAAAAACTAATTTTACCAAACGCTAGCAATATATTTCCAAAAGATTATAGATATTTATAGTTTGTTCACACTTGCTTTTTCTTTATATTTTGGATATGTAGAATACCCACAGGATACTTATTGTATCTCAAATTTGATTTGTCTTTTGCTAACCATACTCATCTGTTGTGCTAGCAGTGTTCATTGATATCTGATTGTTGCAGTGCTGCCAGCGACTATAGGAAGAGAAGGAAGTCTGAACCACTAAGTTCCCAAGTCAATGCTCAGTCTCAGAGCAGAGTGGCAACATCACCTAAACCTGTGGATACCTACAGAACTAGCAGCAGTCTAAAGAAACCTGTAATCCGTTCCTCACCTTCATCACCCTCCAGAGCCAAAGGTAGCCTCATGCGCATCTCCTTCTCATTTATGTAATTGTCCTTGTGTATTTGTCTTTTCTTTCCCCTGTGAAATGTGTGTTCAGTACTATCCTTGATTTATAATGGAATCCTAAATTGATGTTTGAAATCATTCCACTCACTCTCCTCCACTAAAAGTTCTTCCTCTTTAAGCTCTTCCACCTTTTTCTGCCGGTTTGTATTGCTTAACATGCTTTCTTCCTTCTTTTCTTCTACCACGCTGCTCTCTATTGGACAACGGAAAGGTGGGGACAAATGTAACATGTATTCAAAGAGTTTGTCCTCCCCAGAGCCTTATCATGGACCCTACCTGCCCCCTGTGCCCCCAGACCCTGTTATCCATGAAGTTGCCAGTCAGGAAGGCAGGTCCTCCTGTAAAAACAGTTGTCAGACAAAACTCATGGACCCTGAGACAAGAAGTTCGAAGGCACTATCACCCTCCCCTGGCAAACTCAGGTCACGCAGCTGTGATGACTTGCTCAATGATGGGCCTTCTGGCTCAGGTGGGCACAATGCCACCCGCTCAGAAAGTGCGGGGTCATTGGTTTGCGATGGGAATCCTTCAGGTTCCACTGACACCAGTCGCACTCGCTCCTTGCCTCGTCTCACCCGGCGAAGAGCACATGATTCACCAGGCTTTCTTCAGCTCTATCGTAAGATGCACCATATTGATCGTGCTCATCTTATCCCCTCTGAAGTCATCCGCTCGGTCCGTGCTCGTATCCTGGAACTGGAGGGGCTACCGCACCTGCATCGCCTCTCGCCGTGGACAGCCTCTTGGGGCATGGAGGTGCCACGTGATATGGTGCCAAATCGGATTTCTGAGTATGAACTCCTTATTAAGAAGTCCAAATCCATGCCAAACTTGGACGATAATGAGATGCCTTCAGGCACCACTACACCTGGTGGTTCCTCATCTCGAGCAAGCAGCAGTGGTGGTGGTGGCATGCCCAGTTTTCCAAAACGCCGTTTTTCCATAGAATCTTTACTCGAGGAAGATAACAATGGCAACAGTGGAGCTGAACCTCAAACCATGGTTCACATGCATCGACCCCGTAGCCCACCTGAGGGCCAGCCACGGGTTGGACCGGAACCCAGCCAAGGACGAACCTTTCCTGGTCCTCCGATTCTCCCAATTCATCAAGCCAACCCAGACTACTCTGACAGTGAACCAGACGCCATTGCATCAGACCTCAGCGACTTTATCCATGTGGAGGGGTCATCCTTTTGTAGTGAAAGTGACTTTGACCGTTGCTCATTAACATCCTCTGAGAGCTTGTACGGCTCCTCCACCATTCATCATCGTCACCACCTCCGTCATCACCACCTGCATCATCACCACCACCAACCTGGTCACCAAAGTCTAGGCCAGAGCCAAGGCTACCAGCATCGCCACCTCATCAGTACCTGCAAGGGCCGCTGCCCAGCCTCTTACACGCGTTTCACAACAATGCTCCGTCATGAGAGAGAACAAGCACGCAAGGAGCACAAGAGACCGTCCCAACAGAGTGACAGCAGCCATTCCAAAGTGCAGAATTCACAGTCCCAGCAAGCAATGTCCAAGCTGGCCTTCCTGGTCAGCCCCGTGCCTTTCCGAAGGAAAAGAGGCTCACCACCTACCTCGAGAAGAAGTTATGGTGAAGGAGATCGCGTTAGAAGACTCAAATCTAAACAGGCCATATATGAAGCACTGGATGCAGCATTGAGAGACATATATGAGCACATTCAAACAGAGAGAGGCCACAGAGGAACTAGAGCACCTGGTGATGGAATCCTGAGAAGAATGCTGGCAGAACTACTCCCGAATGTGCCTGAACGAAGCTCCTCATTACGAGGAAGAAGAGGTTGCTGGCACGGGGGTCACTCCTCTGCATCTTTGTACCAAGATGGAAGCCCAACTGGCTATGCCACATATAAAGAGGACACACCCCGATCACAGTCACCACAGCAGCAGCCACCAATCAGTGCCTGTTATGGACGCCACTCAGACACCTCAAACAACAATGAATATGGCGAGGAGCGGGGCAATGGAAATTGTCCCTTTTATTCAGGTGGAGATGAAAATGCATCACACATCAAATATGAACGACCATACCTACCAGTTATTTTTCCGTACACATACAGGCATACATACTGCAAACATCCATTCACATATATTATCCTCATTTTATCTATCCATATTTACTGGGCTGTTCACGATTTCTGTCGTTGGTCCGCAAATGCATCCATTACATTCATGATATTCATCAAGACCTCTTCATTGTAATTTCTCAAGTATTTGATTCCTGTTAAGCTAATGTCAGTGACAATACATATGTCATGCTGACATCTCATTTTAGGTGTCTAGTAAAGCCGATATGGCCATTGAGCTGCTGGAAGCCTTAGCCAAATTACAAATATACAGAAAATATAGTCTGATTGTCAGTCATGTATTTCTTCAGAACGAGAAAAGGCGAAGAACTGAATTATATGTTTGTAAGACAACTTCAACAGCTTACATATAGTAAACAGTTACAGAATTATGTGAACTGATAGTGAATTTCATTAAATATACTTAAAATATTTGTCTCATATGATTTTAACTTCTCTGCAGCTCAGACAAAGAAATATTTGAAAATTTACAGTTCATTTTTACGGTTGTTAGATTGGTCTGGATATCTTTCTCTTTATTTTTTTTTATATTAAGACTCATCATATTGGCCCACTACCATTTTTTACCATCCAGCGTTTTCCCTGTATGTTAATGTTTGTTAAGAACCCTGTCATATTTCTCCGTCTGTATGCCCTGTTTCATTTTGTGTTTTAGCTGTTTTGCAGGATTGCATGTGTCAAAATGTGGGAATCATATGCACCTTGTTGTTCCTTTTGAAATGCAAATAAAACGCACATCTGACTCTGAGCTTTCATTCCCTTCATTTGCCTCATTTTGGAATGCCGTCATCACAGCACCATTTAATACTGTGATAAAACATGTCTGTGTAGTGGGCATGCACGTGTCATGATAAGGATTAGTATGGCAAGTCTAGTGACCCTTTTCACCTGTCTCTGCTAATCATAGACCAGGATGTCTCCAGGAGTTATTCCACTTTGGATGGATGCCACACACCGCTGACTAGAATACCCACATCAGACAAAGAGGTATAATATTTTGATTTCATTTCCAGCAGTATTCACCAATAAACAACAATATGCATTCCATGCTCTAATACGATTCATAAATAACAGAAGCTGTTACTATTTACCTCACGTACAAGTTTTCATTGTTACACCACAATTAAAATGAATTAGAAAGCTATAAAAGACTTGCCGGCTTTCTTTTTCTCACTCTCATCTCCTAGGTCTCCCATAAACAGATGACACAACTCATTCTGTTCTCTCTCCTTCATCAGAAACAGCCTGCCAGAGCCATTTATGATTTTAAGGCACAAACGGCTAAGTGAGTACAGTGAAAGCACGATGCATGCAACAGAAATTCAAGCTTTAAAGCATGATTGTCCAATTGCCTTCCAGCACATCTTGCCGCATTGCATTCAAAGTTGTGATTTCAGATTCTTCTCCACATTTTTATTTTTTTTTTTAAGAAAATTTTCCTATCACCACATCTGAATGGCTTTGACTGATACATTTAATGCAGTCTAAGTTTTGTCATTCTTACTTGACTCTGCTTCAGTAGCTCATGCCGTTGACATGGAATGTACTGCAATAGTGGATGTGGTCAGATCATGTCTTCTTCAGACCTTTCTGGTGGACTCTATTGACATAAATGTTTTGCAGGGAGCTGTCGTTTAAGAAGGGTGATGCTGTGAACATCATCAGGCAGATAGACAACAACTGGTATGAAGGAGAGCACCGGGGACGGGTTGGGATATTCCCCATGTCTTATGTAGAGGTAAGCGAGCAGTTATTAAACTCTATAATGCTGAGAGAAAATATTTTACCCATCCCACTCTAACCCACCAGTCGTCAATGTATTTCAAAAACTTTCCTCCTCATCAACTCTGGAATTACTTGAGATTTTGGCATAATGCTGCTGGGGAGACATTAAAGGTTAAAGCCTTAGTGTGTGAAATTTAGTGGTCTCTAGCCGTGGAGTGCCAGACTGCAACCTTTATCTCCCTCCTCCCTCCTATTGTCAAAATTAAGATCTTCTATTCAGCAAAGAAAGTAGCCTGTTAAATGATGAGGTTCCTCAGATAGTTAATTGTAGACATTGTATTCAGTTATACATCCCTAAAAAATGTAGGTGAAGTCTAGCAGGTAAGGCAACAAATACTGTTATTTTTTCTGCATTGCGCTATCGTTGACATTTGTGGCCCTGTCCTTTCTCCCCCTGGAGGGCAGGAGAAAAGTATTCCAGTGTCCCAGAAAGTGGCAAGGTTTGGGCAGGGGGGATGCGCTTTAAAGCTAATAGTTAGAATTGCAAGTCACCTTCACCAATCCAAGCGAATCAGCATTTGGTGGCGGTGGAAAAATTACCTGGGGCATTTTCTAAGTTGAGATAAGAACAAACCGAAAACTCAGGAAAATTTGCACACTCAAATGATCAAAAAGACCCTCCCCATTGGGGTTAGTTTCACCTAGAAACACGACACTTGATACACTTCTTCATCAGATCGACATCTGCCAAAAAGTCTGGTGGCTATGGCACCAACATACCTGGAAGTCTGCCATTTTGACTTGAATGAGCTTTCCAATCTGTCCAATCCGTCCCAAAACTTTGAACGCTGCATCAGAGACTCGGCCCCAAGATGCCCATGAGACAATATTCGGTCACGGGGACAGCTCCAATGGGAACATTGACTGATTTACGCCACGCTTTTTCGCCAAAGCCCCGAATAGCGTCCCAGTGCGAGGGCCCTTCATCAATGCTTGCGTTTTAATTATTATATTGCATTTATTTAGACACACTAGTAGATTTTTTACGCTGCCCTTTTAAATGAGTACTTGAAAAAACCTGGCGGGTAGTAATCAGGTCTGGGTGTGTCTAGTCCAGCAAAAACAAACAAGAAATAATTGTGATTCCTCTTTCTAATTTACATAAACAGAAGATGCCGTCCTCAGAGAAGCAGCAGCCGGTACGTCCTCCTCCGCCAGCACAAGTCAAAGAGATTGGAGAGGCAGTAGCTCGCTACAACTTTAACGCTGATACTAATGTGGAGTTGTCTCTGAGAAAGGTAGTGTTGCTTGTGTGTGAAGAAAAACTTGGAACGATGCAACAAATTTATAATCTATTTTAAATGCTACAATTAAACTTTTGGAAAATGGCCAGTTACCAGGTTCATAATCCTTTTGTCTTTGTATGTATGTATGTGTGTGTTTGTTTATGCTTTTAGGGGGAGAGAGTTATTGTGTTAAGGCAAGTAGACCAGAACTGGTATGAGGGAAAGATCCCAGACACGAACAAACAGGGCATCTTTCCAGTGGCGTATGTTGACATCAAGCGTTCCCCATTCAAGAGCTCCACCCACCACGTTGACCCACAAGGTTACCCTGGCAACAGGACACCGAGCTCGATGCCCATCAAGGTAGGGTAATCACTACACACACATTGTGACAAACACAGAATGTGATAAACCAAAAAAACAATATTTAAATTAATAAATGCATCATCTGCATCGAGAGCAATTACAAATTTTTATTGTTTTTAGCCTTCAGAAGACATACAAGAAGCACAAAACACTCTACTGTGTTCTATATTTATAAATTACAGTGTAACTTCTTTTACTTTTCCACTTTATCTTCATGGAGCCTTTCTACCATCTACCCCCATCCTTCACTTCTCGTGACCTCCCATCCCCTCATCCCCTGTTGAGAAGTTTTGACCTGCAAGCTGTCACCAACGAGTGGTTGTCCCTCACGCTGGACCCATCGACATCCCCTCCAACCCACTCCCGCTTGACCACCCCTTTACCTCCCACACCAGCCACTCTCCCCACTGATGTTGCACCTTTCTTAAATGCTCAGGAACCTCAACCAACCTCAAATGTGCCGTCAACTCGAAGCTCTGCACTGCCGCCCCAGACATTTTCCAGAACTCGTCCCTTTAAAGTTTGTAAACCAGGTTTAGGTCACACCCCAGATGCACTGCCTCCGTTCCAAACTACTCCTCCCAATCCTCATTCCTCATTTACATCTCCACTACCTGACTCTTTACTGCAAAACAACAGTGGCAAAGGAAAAGCCCAAATATTACAAATTTCTAAGCCAAATGTTTCATCTTGCACTCTGCCTGAGCCAATAAAATCCCTCAAACAACGCTTGAATGTACTAGTAAACAAAACCAGGGATATTGAGCTGCACGTGAAAGACCCTTATGATGAGTTGTTATCCATGGATCTGGATGGTTATACCAGTACAGATGATGCTGGACTCTTAACATCATCCCCAACAGCCATACTAAATAACAAATGCCAGAGTATGGCGAGGCTAAAAGCAGAGGAATCCCATAAGCCATCTCTGAAATCACCAGAAGTCACTCCAACCAATGACTCCACAGGAAGTGTTCAGTTAGAGATGCAGGTTCACAAGCCGGTGATGATGGAGCCCCTTTCTGTCACCTGGGGGGGGCAGTCAAAAACTATTAGCAAGCAACCTGTGGAGTCTCCGAGACCAGCGTCAGTGAAAGGACAAGAATTTACAGAGTTGTTCATTGAGGAAGAGGAAGAAAATAGAGAGGACAAAGAAGATGTCATTGAAGGTTTAAAGAGACTGAGTCCACAGGTAGAGAGCATGGTGTGAGCTGCATCTACTGAGATTGCAAAAACTACAGGGTCCTTTAAGGGAGATGGATGGAAATATCCCAAATCTACTTTTACGTTCTCCTTCGTAATTGAACTTGTGTCACTTAGTTTGTTTTTTATAAAAATGTAATAGATAATATACAGCCGTAGACGCTGAATCATTTAGGAGTATAACAGTATAACAATTTTCATGGTGACAGATGTTTCGTACTTATAACCAAAGCTGCAGAAGGAGGGTGAAGCACAGCTATGGAATGAAAGGCCAGTGAGAGGAGATTGGGGATAAAAGTCTACAGATAAATTGTAAGAAATATTAATTTATAATCGATGCAAAATTGATAAGATTTCAAAATTAATTATTGATTTATAAATAGAGATTCATAGATTGACATGCAATAATGTATTAATGTTGGATGACTCCTCCAATATGCAGATAAGTTCACTCTGTAAATCAGTGTAAAGTTAGATTTCAGAAACGACTAAATCAACCGTTTTAATTGTTATCATCTTTTTTAAGGATTTATCGTGGAGGCATTAACCATTTCTACTCGTGGGACACAAGCAACATTTTTCTGAAATAAGATTTTCAAACATAAAGAATATTTTCCTCCATCTCTGCCAAAGGTCTTTGTAAAATAGAGATGTCATAATTGAAGAATTAAACATTTCTCATCATTTACCTTCTGTGATTGAGCTTTATAAATGACGTGTGTGTGTGTCATTACCTCCATAGGCTGATGTATCTCCTTCCACTCAGCCACAACCTCCTCACACCAGCCTTCCTTTACACTCCACACCACCACCTCTGACATATATACCCCTTCCAGCCTCCTCTTCTTCTTCTACTTCTTCTACTTCTGCTTCTTTCACTTCTTCGTGTTCTTCCTCACAATCACATCCTACCGACCGGAACACCATACCTCCCTCTCCTCCTGTCTCCCCTCGGCCCCCATCCCTACCTCGTCTCATGACATCCCAGCTACCTCCAATCTCTCCACCTCCACCTGTTTCACCAACTCCCCTCCTTTCCTCTCACCCCTCTTCAAATGCTCCCCCACAGAATTCTGTCTCAAACTCTCCATGTCTCTCTTATCTGGTCACAACTTGTCCCAACTCGGAGTCACCTAACCCCCTTCCTACCCCTCAACCAGTCTCTCTTCCTCACAACAATCCACGCTCTGCCCCACCTCCCACCACTCTACCCTACACAGGATGTAGATCTCCCAAGGTGAAGGTAAAACTGGACAGTGGGAATGGTTGCTGAAAACTGTGGCTGAAACAATTAGTCAACTAATCAACTTACAGACAATAAATTGGCAATCCCTTTTTGCTATTTATGCTTAAAAAATGGCATGACAATGTCATTATTGCTCCTTTTACATATTATTATATATTAACCACTATATTTAGATTTTGGACTGCTAGAGGACGATATAGAATTTGAATAGGTAGGCTGTAGTATATTATGACGCTGTTTTAAAAAATTTTAATTGATAAATTAAAATCTTGTCGACTGATTAATAGATATGAACAATAGTATTTTGTTGCTGCATGATGTGTTGACTAACCTACATTATCAGTGCTGTGCTGACATGAACAGCAGAAAAGATTCTTCAACTGGTGTTTTGCCCATGCTGGTTGTACTGCTGTGAGCTTTAGATGGATTTTCAGGTGCAATCAGTTATAGATGAGTGACGTTTTACAGCACGTTACTGTATTAATGCAATTGTTGGTGCTTGTGCGTTCAGCTCACAGCGAAGGTTGATGTCTGATCTCATGTTGAAGATTATTGGTGTGTTCCTTCTGGTCTTTCTGACTGTTAAGCAGGATCCAGTTGTTGGTGGTAAACCTCCTCGTAGCCCCATCTTTTCCCGGATTCCCCACATTAGAGTTCGAAGGGTAGGGGGTCATGCATAATTCAACCTTGTACTGACTGCTCCTGTCTCTGTGCAAAATGAGGCTGTCTTTAAACTAAACCATATTGTTAAAGATTGATCACAACATATGTTATGGCATGCATCAGAAAATGCAAATTCAGTGTAACTTTCCTTTCAGGTCAAGACCAATTGTGGTTTTTCTGCTGAATGATTGCTTATGTGCTTTGGTTTGTCTATTCATGTGTTTTAGGAGGGATTGGTTTCACCTACCATATTCAAACTAGAGTAACCCTCCATTATATCACCTAATTATATCTATTTTGATGAACCCCAATGAATCATTACCACCACATAACAACCAAGGACTGATTAAGTAATTAGAAAATATACCATCGTACAATCCAAAAAACAGCCATTGAAAAATAGATAAATAATCACATTGACACCTTGAAAACTACAAATGGGCCAAAGCAGCTGTTGCTTCCGGATCAACCAATACAATTAAAATACAACAAATATATATAGAGTACATTAAAAAAACCTCACGAATGCCACATTTTCACTGTCGGCCTGTCTCTCTGTTGTTCTCATAGCGATTAGTACAAGATGCACTCCATGGAGGAGGAGAACCGTAAGTAACATGATTTTTATAGAATCATTTGTATTTATTCACAAAAAGATGTCTTCATATGCTATGTGTGCACTATTTGACATTTGATAAAAAATTAACTTCTATTAGATTTAAAATAACTGACCAACAGTTATACTGTGCAGTATCACAAAGCATATCCTGTTCTATGTTCACCAGGTACCAGGCCGTGTACAACTACCTGCCTCACAACGAGGATGAGCTGGAGCTGAAGGAGGGTGACATTGTGGACGTGATGGAGAAGTGTGATGATGGTTGGTTTGTTGGTAAGTGGAGGGAACAGAGGGTTATAGATGATTTATTTCTTGAAACATATTGATTTTTCTCCTGCTGCCATAGATACCATTTAACTAAACTGGTCAGTCGTACAACGGAAACCATGATGGAAATAATTTCAATCAGATAAGACTGAGAATGAAGAAAAAATAGATTATTTATTACAACTGATGATGTATGATACTTAGTTAATATTAATAATTAATAAAAAATATATAATAATAGTATAAAAAATATTATATTATTAATTAAATGTCATAGGTTCTGCTGAAAAGGAAAGCTAAATCCTTCTTTAAAAGTCTCAGTCGTCTGTTGAACCCTCAGATGGTCATGGAGGGCATTCCACAGATGAGGAGCAGCAGAACGAAGGCCCAATCACCCGGAGCTTAGTCTGGGGGAGGAGGAGTTGGTTTGAGAGTGTAGAACGGAGGGATGGTGTTGAGGTTAGTGGGGTGTGTAGTTCTTTCAGGTAGGGGGGGTTAATTGCTATGGATGCCCTGGTGAGTGAGGAGGGAGACTTGATATTCAATCCTGGTGGAGTCGGGAAGCCAGTGAAGTGAATGAAGAACAGGGTTGATGTGTTCGTGTTTACGCACTCTAATGCATTTTAAACAAATTTATAGATACATGGGTTGGCAAACAATAGACAAATTGTTCTGGACCCAACTACCTATAAACAACTTACCTACCAGCTACATACCCATTTCTAGTGTAATGAAAGGGGCTCCGATAATGCCTACATATGCATCTTGCAAAGCAGCTCAACAGGAATTTTAGACTAAAGAGATATAGCTTAGTTTGATTAGTTATTACTGTGTATGTAGTATGTTTAGCCACGCCTAATAAGATTTTCTGACTGCTAAAGTTTCCGATGAGTGCGGATGATGAGCGATACCAAATTTGTCATCCTGTTATCCTACCAAAATGTGACCACTAGATAGCGCTGTGATTCCCATCTGTGTTTGCAAGATGACCATCATTTGACCATTTTGGCTTTTAATCTCAATTTAATTAATTTGAATAAGAATCAGCTTAATTGTCATTATACAGTGTATTATGAAAGATGCATAACTTCTCCCCTATAGGTTACAGAAATATAAAGAATGAATAATAATAATAATATTATTATTATAAAATCAACAAATAATAAGCAATTCAATCAGAATGTGGCTGCTATGTCTGAGTTTACTCCTCTTCTGACATGAAATCATCAAATTTTGCAGAATTGAAAATATTGAAAGCATGACATGTCAAAATCCGCGCAGAACAAGAGAGTGGGTAGGCAGAAGGCGTAGTGGCACTGTCACTTCAGCTGCTTTTTTCCTGTTGTCTTGAAAAATTAAAACCTAAGACTTGTACATTTTTATAGCATGTCCTTGAATTTGAATCTAGATGTGGTGGTGCTGAGTCTTGTCAGGATCTTGTCAGGATTCAGGATGTAAATTTGATGCACACGATAATTTCTTCTAAAAATACGATCATGTTCCATCCGGGAAAGCTGATTTCAGAACATACACTGCTCAAAAGAATTAAGGGAACTCTTAATCAATGCAGTATTACACCAAGCCGGTTAAACTTCAGTGATATCAATCGGTCCATTTAGGAAGTACAAGTGATTGTGAAACAGTTTACCCTGTTGGTGAAAATGAAAGTGACAACAGGTGCAATGGAGAGGCAAAAGCATGACAGCCCCCCAAAAAGGGAACGGTTCTGCAGGTGGTGGCCACTATCCATTTCTTTCAACTTATCTTTCCTGAGTGACTTTTCTCTGGTTTTCCGTTCTGCTGGTGTCTTTGTCACTACTTGTGACACGAGGCAATACCTGCAGCCAACTGAGGCTGCACAGCTCCTGCAGGATGGCTTATCCCTGCGTACAGTTGCAAGACGGTTTGCCGAGTCTGCCAACACATTCTCAAGAGCATGGAGGACATGCAAGTAGGCACGCTGTAACACGAGGAGAGCTTGACAGGTGGGTAGAAGGACAGGAACCACACAGCCAGACTGGTATCTGCTCCTCAGTGTGAGGAGGAACAGGAGGAGCACTGACGGATCCCTACAAAATGACCTCCAGTGGGCTGCTATTGTGATGCTTGTGACAAAACTCTCAGTAACAGACTGTATGAGCCTAATGGTCGAGGACAATGCCCGGCCTCATGTGGTCAGAGTGTGAAGGCAGTTCCTGGAGGATGAAGGTATTGATAACATTGACTGGTCCTCATGTTCCCCGAACCTGAATCACGTGAGAACGTCTGAGACATTATGTATCTCTGCACCAGACGCCAGCATTGACGCCACCACTGACCACAGACTGTCCAGGAGCCCTGATCCAGGTCTGGGAGGATTTTCCCCAAGGACACCATCCTCCGTCTCATAAGGAGCATGCCCAGACATTTTCAGGAGATCGTTTTGGCATGTGGGGTCAGACACCCTCCTTGGTCACATTATGAGTTGTTGTGACGGAATTCACTCCAGTTGAATCAGTCTGTGATTTCAGTTTTTTACTTTGATATTTGGTGTCATTTAGAATCCAGCCCTTAATGGTTTATTGATTTTGATTCCCATTGATCTTTCTTACATAATTCTGTTGTAAACAAATTACACAACGTACATCAATTAAGAATTTCAACTTGAATGTTTCACTCATCGAGATCGGGTCCGTGATTTAAATGTTCCCTTAATTTTCATGAGCAGTGTATTAATAACCACTTTGGAAGAGCATCATCTTTCGCATCATAGAACAATAAATGTCTGATGATCTTAAAATACTGTATGTTTGGCATCTTAATATTTACAAAACACTTTGGCCTATAAAGTTACTTTAATGTGTTTCATTTTGAATTGCAATGTCTCCACACCTCAGTGAGATGCAATTGTTGACAATTCCATGTTATTGCTTTTTGTTTTTAAAGGGACCTCTCGGAGGACCAAGTTGTTTGGAACCTTCCCAGGAAACTATGTAAAGCAGCTATAATGAGGATTCCAGACTCCACCCCCAGCCCCGCCCCTTCCTCTGACACAGTCTTTGCCTCAGCGCAGCACTCCAGGACACCCACCGCCACCTCCCAACACAGTCAGAAGTGATGTAACACTTTGATGTGTTTGCGTACACAAGTGGCTCCCTGCCCCCACACAGACGGAACATATAGCTCTAACTAGCCATCCATAATGGTAGACCTCTTCTTTAAAAGGATGTTGCTTTTTTAATCTTCTCTTTTTACCCTTATATTTCTATCCTTGGGAACCCAAACCCTGACGTTCTCCAGTCGAGGCTGTCTAACATTTGAAGGTTATGTGAGAATGTCACTTGAACCCTTACCAGCAGCGAGCTGAATTGATGCTTTTCTTACTGTTAACGCTTCGTAGCATCACCAAAATCACTTTTTATTCCTCCGCAACCTCTCCTATTTAATCTTTGCTTAATGTCAGTGTTCAACTCCAAATGAGCCCCAAAGAGCTTCAGTTGTGAGAAGGTTGTAAAAATAGTATTCTGCAGGTCTGCTTACAGACGAACTGCTGCGTACGAACTGGTAAGAAGAGATTTGAGCCTGTGTTTTCTGTAAAAGAATGGAAAGACTGGGCATGTGTTACTGCCATGTGATGCCCGGTCTGCTTATCAGGAATTAGGGATATATGTATCTGTCCTGAAACCCATCATTGAGGAGAAATATCTTAGACATGGTTGTTTTCACTGTTTAGACTTAAACTTGATAGATTCAAGAATTAGGAAACACAAAATATTTTCGTCTTGTTGGTCCTTCAGCTTCACGTTAGGATTGATGCACTTTAACTCTACTTTAATGATTTTCATGTTTTTTTTAGCTCAAATTTCACTCAATGTTTCACATACTACACATTAATATGACCGGGGCGCTTCAGAGTGTAATGATCGCATTTGAAAGTGTTTGCAAAAAAAAAGTTAACAACTTTTTAGGTATTATATTTATTAGAGGACAAGTGCTGGTCAAAGAGTTAAATGAAGGAATGAAAACAACTTTTTTTCTTTTTTTTTAATCTTTCAGCAACAGTGAACAAACATTGAATGATAATTAATTTATTTTGAACTGTCATTGAGTGAAAATAACTTGAATTGATGGGCTATAATTCTGCTGGGTGTCATGATATTTTATGATGAATTATTTAAGTCGTATGCAGAACACATTTTACTAAAAACTGCAGTTTTTGCCACAAGGCTTTCTTGTAATGCTGATATCAGCAAGTTGGCCTCTCTTTAGTGTAGTTCCATCTTAGTAGCATACATCTTTTAATGCTCAATGAATGTGATTTATGTTTTCTCATTTCACGTGTTTCACATAGGATGGGCACTGAAGATAAAAAAAAACAATGGTTGAAGCACCTTAAGATTTATATTTTTGTTTTATCATTCATGCATGACATGTCACCCCCATCCTGCCATCCACTATTTCAGCTGCTGTGAGAACACGTCATCTGTGAGTTTGTTTTTTTTAAGCCTTTTGTATGAAAGCTGTTAAATCCACCTATTACTATATAAAGTCAGCTTTTTCTCATCCACCATCAAGTCGGGTTTCCTCTCCTTTTTTTCTTCATGTCACTGATCGATGGTACACTACCACCAAGTTACTGTTCTAGCCGGGCATGTTCTCCGGTTACCTGTTGCTTTAGGAGCCAGCGACATATTTAAACTAAAGTCGGTAGAGTTGGTGATTTACTGCCTTACATCCAACTCGCTCCTTCAATAGCCATGTGTAAGTGAACCTTCTGTGATGCAAAAAATAGTAATTTATGTAATTCATGTTAATAACAAACATAATGCACACTCTTGGACCTAATTCTTTCTACAACATCTTAGAATGGTTGATGATTTTATGGCGTTGTATTGCTAATAAAATCAGCTTATAGATGGAAAATTCCCTATTTCTCTTTCATTTTAACAGAGGGTTAATTGGATGGAAGTAGTATACATGACTTTTACGCATTATTCGTATTCTATGTCTGTCTCACACAATTCCACAAGGTGTCAGTATTGTACAGTCAAACTCATGACAAGCCAGCTAAAGAGAAGTATTATAGCATCATGAAACAAGCTGCCAAAATGAAAGTACAGAGTACCTTTGGGGGTAAATTTAAAATTTAAATGAACTGATTGATAAGTTATTTTACACGTCATAAAAGGTCTATGTATGTATCTAAAACCTAAATATCTACCTGACAGCAGGTAAGACTCGAAGAAGGATAGTGCTGGTGATGCATATTTTTCGTAATGACCAAAGGTAAACCCATGATAAATCAAAAACAGCTGCTTTTTCTTTGGCTCTTCCCAATTACATGTATCTACATTGTTGGCCCCAATTATCCCGACACAAAGAGTCCAACGACTTCAACACCTGCAGTTCATGAAAAGACCAAAACCATTATTGTAATAATCCATATGAGTATTTAGTGACTCTGTTATACTCGGCAAAAAAAGATGTGCTGCATTTAGGAGGAGTAAAATATTGTTCGCATCCATCTATAGTACTGAACTGAAGCTTTTGTTTTCTATTAATAGGCTTTGAATACCAATGGATGTTAATTTCACAGGCAGGGATGTTAATTACCATTAAACTTTAAAGGTCAGGATTTGACATTACAGACTAAATGTGTTTATAACATCAACATAATACCAGAAGTGACCTTTGACCTTCAGCATTTTAGTGATGTTAGTGATTTACACGATGATACAATCAGAGAGGGCGTTGAAACACTCTATTCAATGTTATACATGTGATCTGAATTGAAGAAATAAGTGAAGATTTGTTCAGTAATAGATTTAATAAGACCAACTGAAAGCTGAGATAATGTAGTAGTAGCCTTTTCATATTACCTCCAAATTCTAAAGAATTGCTCAGATATGATGGTTAGAAATGATTGATTTGCATACTTTATAGAAATGCTATATGTCAGAGTTTACAGCGGTCTCAGAACGTATAATGAATAAGTTGCTGAATTTTAAGAATGGAAGTCTACAACTAAAAACTACATTGAGGTATTAAATATGCTGAAGTTGGTCTTGAATATATTAAAATGTATCCAAAGCTAATTTGACAAGATTGAATTTTGAGACTATAGAAAGATTTTTCAGACACTATTGTTATATTATTTACACACAGTTCTGTTGGTAGATGTATTTATTGTTCTCGCAATATGAAATTCCTTCCTGTTCACCATAATTGTTCAAGTACGGAGATTAAATATGTCTCAGATTTATTTTTTTTATTGGTTTTTAAAGTGTATTAAAAAGTTTAACATAGTTAAACTTGTTGATAGGTGTAGAAATGTTAATTAGTGACAGAGGGATCGAGTGTTTGAACAGTGATAGTAAGAGAGAGGAATGCACGAAGACTTCATCAGTCAGATAGTTACATCCTCATGGTAAGAATGATTCTGTAATTTTTTTCTTTTTTTAAACTCAAGAGGGTAATATTTTCAATGTTCCGTAAAGATTATACTGGTGTGGTTCTAAATATACCATACGCAGATTTATTTACAGTATGTTTAAAAGAAATTCCAGTAAAGCTTTTGTTTTTATATTTACATGATACAGAAAATAAGGCAGACCTGATGAGTGATATCCTCACCTTGCTAGAATGAAAGTAATTATGACAGAGGGAACAGTAAGTACGGTGTTTATAGACTAGGTTTATTTAAAATAAGAGTTAAAAAAACAAAAACCCGCACGCAGTTTCTGGTATAAATGGAGAAATATGATAAGGCGAAAAGAAGGTGATGATTTGTGGAGCTGTATCATTTAGCAACTCAGGAGTGTGAGTCCTGGTTCCCATCCAGATCAATAGTGGTTGGAATGCGCCTATGGGACTTCCTGGTCCTCCGAGTGAACTCTGCCTCCATACCAAATAAGGAGATGAGAAGCAGGACCCGTCAACCAGAGCAAGAGGAGGACAGCAAGACTCTGACCTGCCAGGGGATGAGAGGTAGTGAGAGGGTGGGGGCAGGTGTACATCCTCACCCTGCCTGCAGACATTGATTGGAGTTGGTCAACAGAGGCTATGGTGCCTCATGATCTAAGATGAGAAAAAGATTCTTTGAGAGAGGAATATTTAGAGAGGGAGTATGAAAACGTTGTTTGCAAGTGCTGCCTGTGAGTCAGTTCCAGAATCTGACCTATTACTACACTCCTGGGGTGGTGTCTGTCTACTCTCCTCCCCCTGCACCCGCCCACAGGCTTCAAAATCTCCATCACTTTGATATTCCCTTACTCCTCAACATTGTTCCCCTCAGTGCTGTTACTGTCCATCTCGTTGTTACCCAACAGCAGAGGAGACATTAAAGGGTTATGCCGCTCAATGTAGTATTGGATGGTCCAGCCCCTTGGGGGTTTCGCCTGTCAGGAGGAAAGGACTTCAACCAGCCCCTGACCATCTCCAGGGTGAGTAAGCAGCAGGACGTCTTTCCTCTAAGAAGAGAAGAACACTGGAATCATCTTCTTCTTTTATTTTTTATTATTACCTCGATCAGAACATGACCTTTAGTCTATGTTATGTCCGACCTGATAATCAAGGATACAGTTTAAAGTGTTGTTAAGAAGAACTCCACAAGTGTGTTCAGAAGTGTGCCAGTCTTTGTTTTTCCATTAGAGTTCCTTCTAAAGAGAGTCTGTCTGGACTTAGAGTGGTATGAGGTTTGCACCTGTGCCACAGCAAATGCAAGAGGCTTAGATAGAAATAGCAGCTTACATCCCACTCTGACATGTGAACACTCACAAATATGCTATTGAGCGAATTGCAGAGGAATTTAGAAGCAAAATAATCTACGAAAGTTCTCCTGCTGAGTGTCTTGATCAATTATGATGGATTAACATATTCAAAAAAATCTGATTCCACAGATCCACACTGACAGTCGAGTCACTAACAGAAGAGAGAGTGTATCAGCAACAGTTCAGTGATTTGCGAGTCTATAAAGAGACATAAATCAATCGAAGGTTGTTTTGGACAGTGAACCTAAACCCACGGCCATATTAGGGGATCATTTATATCTGCAGCCTTCAAAACCAGCTTAAAGTCCAACCTGACTTCCTGTGTGTCACTGAGAGCTGATCCAGCTGCGTATTACAGCTTGCATTAGCAAGACCAAAGCTAAAGACTGATTTACAGCTTTACAGTGAATACTGAGGGATGAATTATTTTATTTGACTTAAAAATCAATGTATATTTTGTCGTACTGCCCAACCTCAATCTTCTCAAAACTATTTCTCTGAGTGTATTTTGCTGGGGGATATTGTTTGATCAATTGAATTGTCTCTGAACAACATTTCAAACAATGATGACAACATTAAACCGCTAGAATAAAATATCAAAAGCATCATGTAATTAAGTGTATGTATATTCAAATATTACATAAAAGCACCTGAAGTATCACTCTTACTGTCCTCAGGAGAGAAAAATAAGAACATTACATGTCAAAATATACAAATTTATCACATTATTATCATAAATGACCCTCAATGCAGGACAGCTGACCAAAAATCAATTAGTTCATCATTCACCCAGAATAATTTAAAAAAGAAACTAAATAAAAACAGAACAATGAAACAGGGATTTTTAAAGAGAGAGACGACACAAAGGAACTGCCAAACAGCAATAGAATAATATCACGCAAACGTCAGTTTGAACAATTGTATGACTTTTCTTCCTCTTATCCGATGTCGGAGCCATAATTTCATGAAAGCTATTAATAGCTTAATTTACTAAATATGAAATAGCAGATATAAATTAAACAGGCCACTGTGGCTTCATCAAGATATTCATTCAAAAACATGATTTGCTGACTCAGCTGTTGCTGAGCTATGGAGGGCTAAGCGGCTGGTGGAACCAAACAATGGAGGCACAGTAAAAACAGATGATGTGTGACAATTGGTCAGTCAGAAAGTCTGTAGTTCCTTGAATCTTCCGGGAGATTGTGTTGAAAGGTCGTCTTTTTCTGAGTTGCACCAAATATACATAGAGGGGAGTTATAGGATCCAGACACTGTTGGTGGTGGCTGATGACTCTGCTGGGATGAATGAGGCTGATGAATGATTAAGGTGGTGACTCTGTAAAGAACGGGTGTGGATGGCTTAAGACGAAAAGAGCCATATTTAAAATGACTTGAACAGGGCGATAGGCTAACAGTGAAGATGTGCCATCTTGTGTCATTGGATAGACGTTACAGCCTGATGAAGAACAGCCAGCCTCCCAAAGGAGAGCCCGAGACGACAAGAACCAGTAAATGAAACTGAGCAAACCTGAGGGGAGTGAATGAATGGATAGTCTTCCTGACTGATCTTTTTTCGGTCAGACCTTCATAACCGAATTCCAACAACCCAGGAGACAAATACTTCAGGAGCTCAGAATCGGCAACAAAAATTCCTCTGATAATGCCATAACATTAAATATCTCAATGGGAAGGAAACATTTTTAAAATAGAACAAGTGAAAGGCAATATTGGAGAATGGAATATTTTGAGATAAAATAAATAAGTCAATAGTAAATACATATAAACAGATTTAGTAGCCTATAGAAGTATCAATAATTTTGATTCTGCACTCACAAATACAGAATCCTACTCCCTGAGCATGTTATGAATGTATCAACAAAAACAAGAACTTTACTTTAGAAGCTGAAAACAATCATTATTTGTCTAGTTTTCAATCTGGTAATTGTAAACCCATTATGATTCCTCCAGCTGTCTCTGAGATTGGAAAAAAACAAAACCAATCAGTTGCTTCGTCAACGATTTGGATCCGTACCCGGACGTTCCACTGAAATTGCAAACTAATTCATTATTTTTTTAAATGAATAAATCAAACTTTTATAAAGGTCATGCTGTGGGAGCAATCTTCTTAGACTTGAAAAAGGTTTTACATGCTGATACCCAAAAGCGATGCTGTCCAAAAACAAATTCCAATTTCACCCAGTTATGAGCCGTTAGACTCGTAACTTCAGATGAAGACAACAACATGTTATAATTAAAGCCCACCCTCCATGCCAGTAGCAAAGAGATTCCTCAGGGGATGATCTTAGGTCCCTTGATATTTAGAATGTCTAACTGTGTTGAGGTTAGCTGCCAAATGTATGCTTATGACATGATCATTTATAAATGTGTAACAAAAACTAGCAGTCTCTGCTGAGCGTCTCACTGAATCCTTACAATCTGTATTAAAGGGACATCAGGAACTTAAACTATTACTGAAAAAATAAAGAACACAGCCATGTCTTAAGTTGACAACAATAAATAATATATCATTGCCAAATGATTGATAGGCACCTGGATAGTCTTTGCACACTACTCTGAGTTTACTGTCAGAACCGGAATTATCAAGAGGGAAAGAAAATCTTACAATCCATTATAAAAACCCAACACACCAGTGTACAGCGCCACAATGAAAACAATGGACAAAATAACTATTAGTTGGCAGCGTGCCCACATGCTTCTAACTCAACCCAACATGTTTTTGTCACCTTCATGAATCCCAATCTGAACCTCGTTTCCAATTTATTCATGGTCATGGATCATCTTTGTTATATCCCCGAAAAGTTGGGTATATTATGAAATCGTCATCACCACCGTGGGTTTTCTCCACTTAACGCCATAACTTGAAAACCATTGCATGGATCATTTTCACTTAAATTTCATTCAGATCATCTTACACCCACATCGACCTTAGTGTGATGAAGAACTGGGTTGATTTTGGGAAAGGTTGGTTGTATATTTTTGATAATAAGGGGAGCTTTATCTCCAATGTTGCATAAATGCGTTTCCAGAGATCAGTACTCCAGCCAGAACAGCACAACTTTCTCCTATAAACGGTAGTTATTGCATAGTAATACCAAAACATAATTTTCTCATTTCTCTCTTTTTGAAAAACCTGCCAAATTTGGAACTAAAACACATTTAGAAGAAGTAAACCATGGCTGTATCAAACCGGTCTTTATTCGCACATACACTACACTGATGTATAAATTCTGTATTTTATCATTTTACCATTACAAGACTCCATTGCATTTGGACCTGGTTTACATTTTTATATTCCTACTTATCTTTCCTCTTTAACTGAACTTAAAAGCTGCTACACTGCGATAGCATCTCAGTATAAACACTCAGCACATTGCATATGGGGCTAAGAACGCTTCTTTGAGGTAGATGGAGAAGAGGAATCCTGTATTTATCCCACAGCGGGGACATTACGGTGTTATAGCAGCAAAGACCAAAATCATAAGAGCACAGTAGAAAAATACTGATTATAACGATGTCTCAACAGTACAGCATTGCACAATTTGTTCAGTTGTTAACAGTTAACATTGAATAAAATAGATAGCAGAGGTCAACATACCACATCAAGTACGATATTTTGTCATAATTGTTGTAAATGGAATTCATTAACGTAAACTTAATGACCAAATTATAGATACTGGTTGAACAAATTCTGTATTAGACAGATATTTGATGAAAAAGAATGATATATTGTTCTTTTTTTACCACTATTTAACTACTTGTCATATTGGGCTCATTATTATTCACACCCTAATGCCTTATATACACTGCATAACAAATATAACAGATGGAAAATGTAAGAGGAAATACATTTATATTTATGTTAAAGAAATAAATAAAAAATAAAAAAGTTGGTATATACAAAGAAATACTTAATATATTGGTATATATTATCATGAAAGCGTTGCTTCGGAACAATAGCAACTCCAGATTGGTCAATTCATCTATATTGATTTTCCTGGCAGAAAAAAATGTGCAAACTTCCATCATACATTTCTTTTTCCTTTTGATTTTACAGTTTACAACAAGGAGTAAACATTCCGAAAATGAACAGTGGTACATTTCTCAGCACTCAGACTATATGTGCTCTTTCCTCCGGGGGCAGATCAGAGGCGGCCCGGTAATCCTGCTCTGCTGGGTTTATGCTATATTTAGGAGACGACCTCAGTAACTAGTGACTAAAAGTATATAGTTAGGACTCCAAAGCGCTGGCTGTGCCAATAACCACACACCTGTTGTGATAGCGGACACTCAGGGGTCCATGTGGGAACAGTGATGAGAGAAGACTGGGATGGACAAGGAGAAGGAGACAGAGGAGGGAAAATATGAAAACAGTAATACAATATGTTGTATAAAATGTGCGTGTGAGAGAGTGTTGCAATAAAGTAAAGAATGCAAGAAGCTCTGATCTACCTCACCAGCACATCCGCCATCTACGAGACAAATTAAAGGAGTTGAACTCCAGTGAACTCTAGCGATTTGTTTAAGCAAGTGAATGCAGCTTCTGCGTTCGCTGCCATATTTGGTCAGGAACATCCTCCTCTTTATGACGCCGGTGTTCCCAGCTGGCCCGAGAAAGTAAACATAACTTATTATTGTCTTCTCTGGAAGACAGCAGCCCTAAAGGGTCAGTCTGCTGAATTTAAACTCTCAGATCAGTTTACGGGATCTTAAAGTCATGGCGAGTAACACAAGCCTGTGTAAGGAGTGATGAAGTGTCTTCTGAGGCTCTGCGGGGTCTTTATCAGGTATGAGAGTGTGACCCTGTCATCAGGATCATCTTAGCTGCTGGAGTGTGAAGACCTCACATTAATTAAAGTAAGCCTGTGCAAATAGAGTTTCTATAGGCAGGCATTTACCAGGCATGATGAGAAAGACACAACAGAATTGCATTATGGGAAGTGCAGTAGTCACCATTGTTTGAGTGTGACCCATATATGATATTCTCTCTCTCTCTCTCTGCATGACTTGTTCTTTTAGCTGGTATCACACAACTTTCCCATTCAGGAACAAATTCAGCAATTCCTTACAGCGGAATCGGACACAACTGTAACAAAAAAAGTCCAGTCCTTATCTAACATTTGAGGACTGTAAGGCAGAAGAAGTTGAGTCTTTCGTGTATCTTGGAATCATAGTAAGTAATATCTGTGGTTCTGATGCAGATGTTAAAGCTAGAATTGGCAAAGCAGACGGGCTTTCACTCATTACTACCAACGGCGCCACAGTGGCATCTTTGCTATGCTAAACAACGTATGCAGCTCAAGGATCAATGCCCGGCATACAAAGTTTAGAATACTCAACTCCTACAGTATACACCAATCTGCCATAAAATTAAAACTACTTACAGGGGAAGTGAATAACATTGATGGGTCGGATATACTATGCAGCAAGTGACCATTTGTCTTAGAAGCAGAAAAATGAAAGTCATGGAAATCCTGAGTGATTTTGACAAAGGCAAAGGAAGGAAGGAAAATTGGTTAACTGGTAACAGGGTCGTGGTCGCCCACGGCTCACTGATGCTAGAGGGGAGCGAAGGCTAGCCTATGTTGTCGGATCTCACAGAAGAGCTACTGAAGCACAAATTGATGAAAAATAACAATTGCTGGTTCTTATAGAAAGGTGTAAGAACACAGAGTGACATCAAAGGCTGCATTCATAGCTGCAGAACCTTAAAAGTACATCAGAAGTGGACCACAGAGCAATTAAAGAAGGTGGTCTAGTCTAATGAATGATAGACTTTTACGAAATGTGTGCTTCATTTACCTTGGGAAAAAATGGACCCTGGATGTCCTATAGGCAGAAACCACTCCTGAAGTAGCTTTGTAATGTTTTGGGTCCTTGGTTCCTGTCATTCATGTGAGGTTACTTTTTAACACCTACCGAGACATTGTTGCAGACCATGTGGTTAACAGATCAAATCCATGAATTAAAGGTTTGGCTCCAAATTCTCCAGAATACAAACCAATACAGGACCTGTGGGATGTCCAGGACCAAATAACAGGACTTGGTACCAGATACCACAGCACACCTTCGGAGGTCTTGTGGAGGCTATGCCTCACTGGGTCAGAGCAGTTTTGGTGTTTAATATATATTATTAGGTGTTATAATATTATCACCGATGGCAATAATTTTGAATCATTGCTGATATAAAGATATTTATGAGAGCAGCTTATAGTAAAGCTGGAATATTCTTGGAGAGCTTATGTTCCTACTCAACTTCTCAATTTCCTTTATTTTAATTGCTCACCTCGTTAATTCTCAATTTACATTAAATTTATATTTTTTACGTCTACAAACCTGCATAGACACCAAAGATCAACCGGCATCAACTATCATACCTCACAGGAAGGAATGAAAGAGTTCTTGAGCTTTTCATTCTTTAGTTTCAGGTATTCTTCATGCATACCGGAGAGGACAAAAGGAAAAGAGGACCAAACAAATGCAAGAAGAGGCACAAATGGGAGGAAAGTTGTGTGCTGAGAGGGATGAAGGGAAAAACAACAGGCAGGCAGATAACTAAAGCAAAGATGTTTGAGATGATATTTGAGCTCTGTGGAAACAAAGGAATCCAATAAAAAGTTTGAATCTCTCTCTCTGGCTGAGCGGAGATTCAAGTAACGCAGCAGTAAAGCAACCAGCCAACAAACGCTTTGCTGTGAATTACAGCTCCCTTTTTGGCAGCATGAGACATCTCCTCAACACTTTCATCCACGGTTATTTATAGGCAGATGACCTAAATCAAGTTTCAATGTGGCGTCCCAGAGAAGCCGGCCGTAATGCAATATGGCTGAGTATAGGTCACGACCTATGTGTAACAGAGAGCGCTTCCATGGGGCTGAAGCTGCCTCCTACGGAATCCGTATGACCACAATGCCTTTAGGGAGTTCTTAAACGTTATCGCTATCACGATGGGAAGCAGTCCATGTTGACTTTATCTCCAGTACAGAGGAATGGACAGACATTCACACAGATGCCAGACAGGACATTACTTCTCTGGAACTCCTGCTCCACCTCAGACGGATTCAATGTTCTGCAGAACGCATAGGGTTTAAAGATGTAGCTTTACGTCATGATTGGCGGAATCCCCTCTGTCATGAGTTACACTGCTGGGCTTCTTAGTGGAGTCTGGTTTGTATTTTGAACAAGTATTGAGGCCAGGTGAGACTCACATAATGAAGAAAAGAGTTTAAAGCTGTGGGTAAGATGGAAACATGGAGGCTTGGTTTTGATTTTCTGGATTAATAGACGGAGTGCCAGTGATGGAGAACAGACCAAAAAGTTCTCACAGGTCTGCTCCCTTCAACATGCCAGCTGCTGCAAGGGGATTTATAAAGAGAGAGAAAGTTTTCAGACCCAGGAAATTAGAAGACAGGCAATTATTCTAATGTGAAAGAGAAAAATAATTATAAACTTAATTTATGCACCACTTTTCAGGATAAAATGATTCAAGCAGGATAAAAACATATCACTGCAATCAATTTAATAAAGATCAAATCCGATATAAAATTACATTTAATTAATCCCAGAGGTTAAAACAGTATATTAATTACACAAATAATGTGATACGTGATACAAGTACAACTATAGTATTTAGTATTTAGTGTAGTTTTATAATCTAGATACCCAGCATTATTTTCTCAGCCATTAAGAAAAGATTAAAGTTTTGGATTTCACAATTATTCAATATCAATACGGTCGGAGCTTCCATCTCCCACTGGACAGGAACGATGTGAAAAATTGCAATCTGAATTTTTTCAACTTGCAATTTTGAAAAAAGACAACTACAGCTATAAAAAACCTCAAATGTGCATTTAAGTATAATACTTAACTAAATGTAATTAGTTACTTCCCACCACTGGTAATATATATCATCATATGTATTAGGATATCATATGTATAATATCCTCATACATATGAATGTATTTTGAGAATAAATGTAAAATAATATGAAACAGAGATTCTGTTGTCAAAATGCTAATTTATGAATTCAACAGAGGACACGAGTATGATTAAACACAAACATGAAAATGAAAAGCATTCTTAACCTGTAACGTACTGGATCGGGACATTCAAATATGTGAACGGACAAATCAAAAGAACTGGACTTTTTGGACTCTTTCTCTCTTTTTGTTGAAATAATCAGTCCGTGTGATTCCATAATATATTAATGGATGATAAATCTGCAAAGGAATCAAATTAAAAAGCTTTAGTCAAGAAACTACTTGGAGCAGACATTTAGAACTACTTGGCTCAGATTTTAAACGTCTATCATGCCTAAAGAGAGATTGTGATATTGTTGACAAAAATATAAATACATTTGTGTCTGAATAAGTATGGTGGACCGCACTGACGAACCAGTTTAAAGTTTGGGTAGTTGAATGGAAAGTTGTGTTCAAACCAGTGACCGGTACCGATCTATCTTCCTCTGCTTCCAGATCACTCCCGGCAGTAAGGCGTCCTTAGCCAACTTGTGTCCTGGTGACGTGGTCCTGGCCATCGAGGGGGTTTCGGCCGCAAACATGCTGCACTGTGACGCCCAGAACAAGATTAAAGAGTCCACCCATAAGCTCTGTCTTACTATCCAAAGGTGAGATCCAGAAACAAAAAGCAGGTGGTGGATCCAGTAAAGGCCAAACCTGCAGTAGAAGGACATTTAATACATCAGCTGCGCTACAATTACTGTGTTTGTCAAGCTTACATTGTTCTGTTTTGGTATCAGGCAGCTGTCGGCTTACTTTTGAAGTTTAACGGTAATTTATGTGATTATTCTTGTTGCATTTATAGATAGATTGATGGATAGAAACTTTATTGATACTCAAAAGCAGAAATTTAGTTGTTGCGTCAGTCCTAGAATACATATATTCTAAAGGTGGCATTTGTTGACCCCACTCATAAGTATCATCCTCTCCGGACCACAGTAGATTGTTCCTCATCGGATCAGGTCTTCCGCTTTATCTGACTGATAATTTGAAGTGAGATCTTTGTTTATGACCAGTCCAGCATAGTGCATGAGTTTTTTCAATGATGTTCAGAGAAGGTAATTCCCATAATATATTAACAAGTCTTGTGTCCATACAATACCGTCAAAACAAGGTCATGTTTGTCCGTGCAGGTTTGTGATTTCATAGTTCAAAAACCTTTGGAAGGGATCCATAATAATAATAATAATAATAATAATAATGATAATAATCGTTCTTTTATTTACCATACGTTACACATTACATTCATACATACAGTACAACGTCATGACATTTACAGTATACAGTAGTTGTAAAGTTAATGGTTGGGGGCATTATCTCTTTCCCTAACGCCCCCCCCTCCACACCTTTGACTTCGACCTTCATTTTCACCTCACCTGTGACGCTCCATCACCGCACCCTGCATGGTGGCGACCAACACCAACATATAAACAAAGTCCTTCAAACCGCTTCTGTGGAAGATCATGCCAATCCACCGGGTTGAAGCCTGTAAAAAAAATGAATTTTATGTACTCTATAATCATTTTTATCACCCTTTAAATTTGTTGCATAAATCCTTCCAAGTCGTCAGTTTTCTGTAGTTGGTAAGGAAGTAATTAGAGTTCAAGACTGGACTCTTCTGACGAGGACATCAATCAGTAACATTAATGTTACTAAATCAGATTAGAGATTACAGTTTTTACCTCTTAAGATAAAGGATCTTGACAGTTTGACAGGATAAGCAAACGTTTGAGCAAGGCCTTTGGAGTTTTGATGTTGTAAAGGTCAGGATTATGTCACACTAATCCACACAGAACCTTAAAAGAGTCTGTCAATATTTAGATCGTAAATCTTCTGACCAGGGTTTGTTTTTGATTTACAGGAATGAATCAAAGTTGTGGTCACCACATGTTGTAGAGGAAGGTAGAACTCACCCTTATAAAATCAACCTGGAAGCAGAGCCGCAGGTTTGTAAGTCTGCCTGAGAAACTGAATCACACTCACTGAAATAAGCCACATTTATTTCAAAGAATTATCCTATTCATTTCTTAACAAAGAACCTGCCTTCCTTCTCCCAACAGGAATTTAAACCCATCGGCACGGCTCACAACCGGAAAGCTCAACCGTTCATCGCGGCCGCAAACATAGATGACGATCATCAGGTGGTCAGCGCAACCTACAACACTCCCATAGGCCTCTACTCCTCTGGTAACATCCAGGACGCCATGGAGGGCCAGATGCGAGGCCTGGTTCACCCAAAGCCTGTGAGGTGAAGCTTCTCTCTCTCTCGACAGGTTAAACATGGCAGTGCAGTCAAGTTCAGAGCACCAAGGCACACAGCATCTTCCAGCATGTGAATCTGGAATACGTTGATTATGATATTCATCATGCTAGAAATAGATCTACGCCTCAACTGATCTTTGTGTTTGCTGGGTTTGTTATTCGGAGGAGCTTTCCTGTGAATGTCTGGCATGGTGGCATCGTATTTCCTCAAGTCCTTATCTGAACGCGGGAAGTTTCTAGCCTAATAAGGATGTGGGCGGGACTTAAACCATAAGTTGTTCATTTAGATCACAACTTAATATGGGTTGATCTGAAGTAGCCTCATTTGTTATTTCTTAAAACACTATTTAGGGAACAGGCTATCTGAGCCTCAGATTAATGTGTCGGCACTGAAACATATGCTGCACACCGGAGACATGACGAATAGGATTACATTTATTTGAATTATTTTCACACTAAAATGTTTTAAATGAAAGAATCAGCTGAACTGTGTAGGACTCTAGAAATACATTGTGTTCTCTTGACTTTTATAGCTCCATTGTTATTAAATAACTAATAATTGTCCAATTGTTAGATGAAAATAACTTTTTTTTCTCCATACTTACTGCTAACATTGCTCAAGTGGTAAAAAAAAAACACGTTTGGTCTACAGTAGATTGGCTTAGAACTGTGATAACAAGAAAAATGATGACGTATCACCAACAACATCAGCGATAATAAAGAAGCCAGTGAAAATAATGATAACTATTATTATCACTATCATTTAGAAATATTGTTATTATTGTTGTTGCTGTTATTTGTTATAATATTCCAGTGTCAAAACTAGCACTGTTGTTTTTGTCTAACTGAAAGTTTACGGTGTATTTAATTTACAATGATATTTATAGTGTTATTTATGTGAACTTTCAGGTTGTTGAACTTGTTAACAGAAAACATTTGTTGATGAAAGACAAATTATTTCATCGCCAAAATTAATGTCTACTACTGTTCTGATAAATAATATTATATGTGGTTTTATTTATGACCTTGGAAACAGGATGGCCTCTCCATGATAAATTGTCTAAATTTTGAGATTTGTCTTATTTTAGAAGGTCTTATTAGCGATGACAAACGTAGAGTAATTGGCTGCTTCTGTCACTCTTTTATATTTACTCCCATTGCTCTGCTCTCACATGGGTTACCCATTGGATCACCCAGTCGGTTTGTTTGATATTCTAGGGGTGTCGGGTGAACCGGAGGAGCTTAATACAGCCGCGGATCTGTGACCAGTATGTCCAGTATGTTAGCCTTCATCCACTTCCTCCGTTACGCAGCTTTCATTGGGCTACCTGATATGTGTCGTGTCATGATGAGAATAAATTAGCGCAACCCCAGGGAACCAGTGTTTCCAAAGATTTATCCCACTCACTACCTTACCTAAAATAGAGAATTAGTAGTAAGTAGATTTGATTATAGCGTTTCCAGAAAGATTATAACAGGACCCGATAGAATTATGATACGATAGGGCACGATTAAGATATTAAAGTCAACTATGTTAACATGCACGCAAAAAAAAGTCTAATACCTGACTAAGCATTGTGCTGTAATTATGTGTGTGGGTCTGAATGTGCTGCTCAGCCCCAGGACTTTGACCAACATTGAAGATTCTGACGTCTACCAGATGTTACAGAAAGACCACGACGAATCCCACGCTCCCCGACAGTCGGGCTCTTTCAAAGCCCTGCAGGAATATATCGACAGCGATGGTGAGATTTCCTGCAATATCACAGAAGTTGAAATGATTACAACTACAGCAGAATATTTGGACTTTGACGCAAATGCAATAAAAATACTGAGGGTCTATTTTCATAAGATAATCTTTTTGCCTTATTGAATATTTAGGGGAAACTTTACGTATTTTATGGTTCACTGCAAGACAGACAACCAACAATTTCATTTACCATGGCCATATTTAACCTTTGATGACCTATTTACAACTGTGGTATAAACTAGAACTCCAGTATGTTCTATTTATTATGCCAGACAGACTATTGAATTGTGTAATGGTCAAGCTAGTTTTTCAAAAAACAGATGAAGAGACCAGTAGGCAAATTAAGGGGTGTATTTATTTTCCAAGAAGCTGCAAGGAAATGCACACCAGTATCCCTATTATCATGTGGTTAAGTGGCCCAATATGTGACTTTTTCAAGGCCGTATGAACAGCACTAAGCACTTGGAATCTGATCTTTTCCAGTTCTGATTTGTGTCACTTCCATATGGGTTCTTTAATCAGACACAGACCAGATTTTTTTTGCAATGCGATCTCAGTCTGAATCGTCAGAACGGAATTATCATCGGAATTCTTCCATCGACATTTGTCACAAAGCTGCGCTGGCAGGATTTGATATGTATTCAAAAACATCAATGGAAATACTTTCACTATAAACTCGAGCTTTCAAACTAACTTTAGTGGCTTCCATTTTGATTCCGTATTGACAGCATTCTGTGTGTGACGTCTTCGTTATTGCTCTTTTTTGCACGCGGGTTAGTTTAAGACCATGAGTTGTTCATACTAGAGTCTGATATACACTAGGACACGTTTTTAGAGAAATGTGAACTAGATTTCTCTGTAAACATCATATCGTGAAAAAGATGAAAACAGTGATACGTCTCATAACTGGGATACTGATGTGCATGTAAACAGAGAAGGGAGGGATCCTGAGATCAGAGAAAATAGTGACAACTATGAGAGTAATTCCAAAAATACACGAGATAAATGGTATAAGGAGTAATCGTCAGCTTGATGCTACCATGGAGGGAGTTGAATAATCCAACACAGAGTGATTGGAGAGCCACGATACCTACAGGGAGTAGGAGGGTGATGGTTGAATTTAGTTCAGGTGTGAAGCTGAATGAGAATCAGGTGTGTGGAGAAGCGTTCAAACACACACCTAACAGGGACAAGGGGAAGAACAAAAACCGGAGGAAGGCTGAATCACAGTTGCTTCATATTATAATTTAATTAATTAATGCAAAATTCTGACAAATGAAGTCTCTAACTAAAGGGTCTCAAAATAAACGTAATACGGCAAAATGGTGTGTCACCACGCCACACCCCTGTGAGTTTGTCTTATCATCAAGCTTTACAATACGTCATGACAGAAACACTCCTGTTTCCTCTATGGGCTCAGAAGAATGAAATGCTTTCAGACAAGGGACATTAGGTAGAGTCATTTTGGATTTATTTGTTTAGATGTGCTCCAGTACAGATTTATTTTACTGAGTCTCCCATTTGAGCAGGTACCCGTCCCATCGGGACAAGGACGGTGAAAGCCCCAATGACCAAACCACACTCACCCTCAGGAAACCTGCAGAAACTGCCTGTCTGCGACAAGTGTGGGAATGGCATTGTGTGAGTAAAAATAGTGCAAAATCACGTGTGATTCACATTCAGAGCCTCAGTGTAGGAATGCAAGGAAAGGGTGGAGAAGAACACAGGAACAATGTAATCCAGTACAATATATAATCTGTATAAAAACCTTCATGAAGCAGCATTAATCACAAGCCTGTTGAATGTTATTACACACTTTTTACACGACCTTTTCATATATCACTATAATATTTCATAAAGATACAATTTAGAACAACTAAGTTTACAGTGTTGTTCCGACGGCAAAGCCTTCAATCCCCTCAGTTGTACAAGCAATAACTCTGACTGAAGTCCTCAACTTAAGAAAGTTTTTCGTAAAAATAAAAAAAGTTCCCCTAGTGAGAAAAATATGAACAATTACAGTAAAATATAATAAATTTAAGATTTACTCCTTGAGCTCCTTAAAGCTCTCAAAAATCAGAACGCAACTACGTCCTTACTCCTGAGGATGATTAATTATGGTTCTGTGTTTAGTTTTGACCCCTCCCTCTCTGTCTCTTTCTCTGTGTCACTCCACAGTGGGACAGTGGTGAAAGCACGAGATAAATACCGTCACCCTGGTTGCTTTGTTTGTTCCGACTGCGACGTTAACCTCAAACAGAAGGGCTACTTCTTCGTGGAGGGGCAGCTGTACTGTGAGACTCACGCTCGTGTGAGGATGAGACAGGTGGAGGGACACGACCTCGTCACGACTTTTCCCTCTGCATAGATCCTGCTGTTGTAAAACTGAAGACGGGCACACTTTGGTCACCACTCATATGTTTTACACCTATTTAATGTGTTTCTGTGCACTTGTATGTGTGTCTCTGTGTGATGATGTTTCTACACACTCTCTGAATGTAACAGTCTGATGCCTCGACCTGTAAAGAAGGTGAGACCTGGATAGCCTGGTTGTTCAAGAACATCTGCCTTGTACAATCAATATATTTCCAATAAAGACATCTGTTCAAAGTCTCTATATTGGGAGTCTTGACATTAAAGCATCTCCTGTAGATCCTAACAGGAAGTAGCCCTCATGAGGAGGTTCAAGAAACATATGTCAAAAAGCAGATTCAGTTTTAACTAGAACTAATTATGGCATCGGGTAGAGTAAAATGTTGACCTGCAGAAGTCAATGATTAGCCACCCCATCATCCATCCATCCAATCTGTCCATCAGTCCATCCATCCATCATCCTGTCTGTCTATCCATCCAACCATCAGTCATCCATCCATCCATCTATCCATCCATACCATCTGTCCATCCATCCATCCTGTCTGTCTATCTATCCACCCATCAATCATTCCATCCGTCAATCCTTCCATCCGTCAATCCTTCCATCCATCAATCCTTCCATCTACCAATCATCCATATCCATCTGTCCATCCTGTCATCCATTTACACCCATCCACCCTCTCATCCATCCATTCATCTGTCATCCATTCCATCTGTCTGTACATGTATTCACGCGTTCATCACTCCATCCATTTGTCACTCCTTTCCATCTTCTTTGCTATCATATATTTTATGGTGCAAGTTAAGTAATGATAATACCTTTCTTTGTATTGTACTAATGTAAATGTAGTAAAACTGCTTTACAAAGCACATGAGAATAAAACCATCAAACTAAAAACGTAAAGATAAAACGTTACAAATGGAATCAATTGTTTTTCATTTGTATTTGTGGGGGGGGGGGGGGGGAGTTCCGTAGCCTAAATGCCCTGATGGCAAACGCTCACTCACTCTTGGACACTTCATAGGGAAAATATTATAAAAACTTTTCATTTTCATTGAAATTGTGGCAACAACAGCCAGTATTTTACTGTGAATTACCCCGACCTTTCTAAAGTAAGTTGGGAATTTACAGAGTCTCTCACTTTCCGCTTAGCTTTGTTTCTCCTTAAGGGGTGGTACATGCCGACAACTCTAACTTCCTAAAGCAGCCAGGTGAAATATGTAACATACACTGACATAGGTACACACATGAAGGTACATACAATGTGAAAAAAATACATAAAACATGTTAGCCTATTCATCAAGAGCAAATCTAACACCATATTTAGCTTTCAGTATTTGATCCATCCATTAATGTTTGAAAGAACATTATTACTCCTGAATGGCTGGATGGGAACCTCCTCATCAGTGGAGTCAGGTGAACGTGTGGTGGACAGAGAGATTAAAGGATTATCAACCCTGTCAAACCTTTGGTCGTCTAAATCTCCGCTTGGAGGAAAGAAGCTCAAACACTCTGAATTGAGGGTGAAGAGGATACAGTAAAATGACTCAAGCCTTTGAAGTTGAAGTCTCACTGTCTTACTGAAAATATGGGTCAAGCGAGGATCTTCATCTGACCACCCTGACGACAAGCAGTACAAGCAGTACTCTTGATGACCATTCCACCTGTTCTTCACCAAGCAACAATGGAAAAGGTCCCAATCCAACATTCCAATTCAACTTTCATGCTGTAATTACATTTTTTTTGCACTCTGTTTGTATTGAAGTCCTTGGCCCCATTCCCTTCATACTATACATGCTCCCCCTTGGCCATGTCATCAGTCCATATGGACTCTCATTCCATTGCAACGCTGATGACACGCAAATCTAAATAAAAACTGACACATGTTCCTCCGCAGCTTCTCCATCCTCATCGTCATCATCATCTCCCCTATCAACTCTCTGCGCTTGCCTGGAGGAGATAAAGGTGTGGATGAAAAATAACTTTCTCCAGTTGAACAGCTCCAAAACCGAAGCAAATTTAATTGGCACCCGACATCAGACCCAGTCTTCCTCCATAACCAGTATTACCTTCTCTGGTCACGACAATCCCCTCTCTTCATCAGTCACCAACCTCGGCGTAAGATTCGACCCTCAACTCACTTTTGTATCCCACATCAAACACATCTGCAAGATCTCCTTTCATCATCTCAGAAATATTTCCAAACTCTGTTCTTCACTCACCTTGAGTGACGCTGAAAAGCTGGTTCACGCGTTTGTCTCATCCAGACTGGATTACTGTATCGCACTTCTCATCGGGATCCCTGATAAAAGTCTTCAAAGACTACAATATGTTCACAACTTTGCTGCAAGGATCCTGATGAGAGTGTGTAAATACGAACACATCACCCCCGTTCTTCGTTCACTTCATTGGCTTCCCATCTCGACCAGGATTGATTATAAGATTTGCTCAGATGTTCTGCATCTTTATTACTAATGAGGAGAACCTGAGGAGGGGTTCACATCTCCTGTTGAAGCGTCAGAAAGAGGAGGCTTCTGGGATGAGGACCGCTTGTGCAGGGATTTTAACTGTTGTTGTTAATTTAGTTAACTATTGTCATCTTTGTTTAATGCAGGGTTTTATTGGTTATATTTGATGATAAATCTCCTGGATTTTGGTCTTATGGCAGGCGTTAGTCTGTGGATGATCTGGGTCAGTGATGGAGTACTTTAAGGCCCACGGGGAGAACATGACCTCGGACTCTTCTTGCTGTGAGGAAATTGAACCAACCACTGCACCATCATCCTGTCCTGCTTGGGAGACCTTCAATTCTAAAACTTTGGGGCAGCTTTACTAAATCTCAGTAAAGTCAGAGATATTATGGAATCCTCATTGCTGCTACCACCCCACCCTTCCTGTGTATGTAATAAAATCTATTTCATGGATCATTTTCAGATTTTCTACCCTAGTGTGAAAAAAGGACTGGGTTGATTTTGGGGGAGGTCAGTTCTGTTTTACGGACACTAGGGGGAGCTTTGTCTCCAAAAGTTTTTGGGCCTTGATTTATCAACCTTCGGTCTGATTATGTCCAAATTAAGTGTCGAATGGAGATTTACTTTGTATGTAGAATCTTTTACTCACTAAGGGGAGCTTTATCTGAAAAACACTGTTTTTTTGGACATAACTTCCTAACTGATGGTCCGTTTAAATTTGACGTAAATGAATCGACTCAAGGAGATAAATTAAATGTATTATTATTATTATTATTATCTATCTTGTAAGCTTTTACAATGTAGTGGATCGGAGACTTTTGGGGATATACCCTTGCTGTCGGGGGATGACAGAGTACGCCGTTCTACCTTTCCATTTACAAAAATATTCAAAATTACAAGGGTATGTGGGTAAATTTTAAAAATGTTTGGCACTAGTTACTTCATTGAAATGCAGCATTTTCAGATTTCTGTTGCCTAATAAATATTCATGAAACAACTTCCCAAACGGTGCTCAAGCAGCTATAACTCTCCAATTATCCAACTGACTTTGTGTGATAAAGTCGGTTAAATAATTGATTATATTAGAGGTTATACATCAGCCGGCCATGATGTATAAGCTCTTGTACAGGCCCCCCTTTATCATTTCACAATCTGATTAAAAATAATTCACAAATTCGATACTAAGTCTCCTAAAAAACATGCCGTCAATCTAATATTAATATAGGAGGAGACAGACGGGGGGAGTGGTTTAGGTGCTCTCACTGAGATGAAATCAAACAGAGAAAAGCAAAAAAGTAATAAAAAACAAAGAGGGAAAAAAAAGTTTAAAAAAAAAAGAAAAAAGGGGAAAAGACAAGAGCAAAAATGGACCAAGAAGACAAGAACAAAATTGAATTTTAATCGGTTTCATAACCATTGCTCGAATAAGTAGATTAACAGATCTTCTCATCCTGGGAGTACATTCAAGGCAGCTGCTTATTACCACCGGACAGTGAAAGGAACAATTATTGATTTATTCGTGAACACCTGAATTGGCTTCTAATAATGGAGATGTAGGAATAATGTCCCAGAACCTCAGCTCCTCACACACAGACACAGTAAGGGCTCTCCAAAACCTGAGCACCATTGTGATCACTCTTCAAGCAAATCGTGGTGATAAGGATGCTGGCTGCAAACAAAAAGCCATTGGAAGTCCTCTTGCCTGTCTATTAATAAAATCTATTTCAGTGTCCTGCTCAAAGAAACATCTGCTACCCCTGGCGATGGAAGGCAGCTTTGACCCCAGAAAGTAAACAATAAAAGGCTTCATTAGTGGCCTCAAATGTCAGTGTCTTGACTTCACATGCCATTTTGTACTTCATAATGCAAAAGAATTCATCACCAACATGTCCATTCAGAAACGCTTTTATAATAATAAGACAGAACCAGGTTAACCCTATCCCATCACAAACCACTGGAGTATTACCAGTTTTCCAGTTAGCCTACATCGGAATCCTCATTTTTTTATCTCTGGGCCAACACTTAAAATATTTTTCAATAGATATGATATACAAGAACCTTGAGAAAACAATCTAACATCTCAAGTCAACATCTCAAAGAGAAGCACATTCACATACATGCATGTTTTAAGAGGTCACAACACAACACAAAGGACAGCTTTGTGTTGTGTTGCTGCGAAACGGACACTGGCACCTTCTTGCATGCAATTTGGGAAAGCAAATGTGTTTTTCCATTTTTGGAAAACAGGAATTTGCCTTTTGTGGGACTAAATAAAGACACACAATACATCAAAATATGATTGTGCAGTAATAACGGTAGGGGTGGCCTCTGCTGCAAGATTAATCCTTGGATTATGGAAGAATACACCTACCCCAGGTAGGACAAAAAATGCATATGGGCTCCATCCCCCATGGATGGAGCCCTGGGGGACACCACATGCCAAGGGGCCACCGAGTAAGGGACAATAACTTAATAAATAAAATAATGTGACTTCATATATCCAAAAAAAAATGCAATTAAGATCTAATTGTTTTCTAAAAACTTGCTTTTAGCGTTTGAGCAAATTGATTAAAATAAATGATCTTCCATTAAATAAAAGATTCAATCATGAAATTATTTTTTTAGTATGATTTATTTATTTTTTACTATTTAAAAACATGTTTAACCAAACAAAAGAACAGTAAATCTAGATTGTCTATGGTATTAAAATGTTGTAAAGGAAATAATATATAAAAACTTTAATAAAAAGAAACAGTCACAGAAATCAATTCTTTTATGATATTTGATATGTAATTTAAACACTTACACATGACACATAGCATTAATACTAAAATGACAATAAACCTTTACTCATATATTACTCATATCACCAAATACAGCTTAAAGGGGAACAAATATAATAAATATGGTGGCACTCTATTAATTACTCTATCTGCGATGTATTATTTGGGTTTATGAGTTAATTACTTAATTATAACTCATACCATTCATATAACAGTTTAGACTTTGCATGTATGATGTCACAAACAAAATCCCGCCTACTCAAAACCAATGTGAATATATAAAGATAAGATTTGGTAGGAACTCATGTCATTATAAGGATACAGAACATTGAATGCATCACAGTTATTTGAATCTAATTCCCTGCAGCCTCTGATAAGTTTCTGATTGTAAAGAATTCTATCATTATATTATATAACATTTCATCAGACAAATACAATTGTGACACATCCCACTAATGTATCATGTACATCATGTGTATGTACATCTGCCCTTATCTGTTGTTGTCCACCGAAGAGATGTGATTGTTCTGAAAGGCAGCCAAAACGATATTACAATCATAATACTGCCTTTTTAAAGGTGCATATTTATCAGTTACAATGTCTAATCCAATCGTAAAACATACCTTACATAAATCGTATAACACACATGTCAACACCATCGTATGCTCACCTGAAACTCACACGGCTAACAAGGCTTGTATTTTAAATCATGCTTAAGAATTCACCCAAAAAATTTAAACCATCACATGCTGGAAAGTTTGGAGGAAATCTAAAAAGGGGCAAAAAGTCATCTCATCAATTTGACAATTAAGATAGAAAGACGGCATGGAAAGCCGTATTGACCATGTAACAACTTTTTATTCATTTGATAATGCTGACAGTATCTGATTTTTTCCCAAGAATAATAGGATGAATATTTGTAGATCCTTTAAAATACAAAGAAACTGCAAGACTAAAGTCTGATATACATTAGATAATCAAGTATGCCGGAAATATCTTTGAATAGTGTTAATGATAATTGATAAAGACATATACTGTACACTTCGTACATACACATAGTACCAATAATGCAACAAAAAACTGTTTAATATTAAACTGGCTGAGAGGGATCGTAAGATAAAATTCATGCTACCATGAAGAGTTTGGGCTGTCCATTATTCAACATTTTAAAAATGACAGTGCTCTCAAAAAATTAAAGAACTAATTCAATATCCAACCATGAATTAAATTATAAAAATGCGTATCAATGAAATTATTATAATGCATTTCAATGCACTTCACGTTATATTAGATAAGCATTAATTTACTTTCCAAGGAATCACTGCCAGTCACTTCAGTCACAATTTCACCATTTTCATGTTCAGCTGCTTACTTCAAGTCAGTCTGACAAAGAAAAAAAACAATTAAGAATTCAATAAGAGTAGCAAGAAATCTAATACATATGGATTAGCAAGGGTGTATATTACCTCCGGTCTTATACACAAGTAAGGTATTAGGACTGGACTGGACTGGACCTTTCAACGACTGGACCTTTCAACGCTGACCAGCCTACTGTAGACCCTTTCAGGCGACAGAGAACAGCTTGGCCACTCTGACACATCTGTGCAAACGTAGCTACATAACCAGCAAGCTTGGATTCACAGTATGTTCTGACACCTTTCTATCAGAAGCAGCATTAAAGCAGCATTGAACTAAATTAAATGCTTGGGATATTTAATGCCACATGTTCTCCGTTGTGGACAAAGTCTATCTGTTCCTACTCCATTTGTTCCCTCTTTTACATTATCAGCATTATGCAGTTTTATATAGGTGCTGTAATTAGGTGACTGACTGGAGGATTTGAACGGGACAATCATATACATATCTAATATAAAAGCAATGTTCCCACCTGTCAGGCAGTCATAAAGAATCTGATGGACGGATAGAGCCTAGTTGCTCAATCACTGTTATACACCACGCAACCAAAGTGTGTTTTTCTTGTGTTGGATGCCAATTTGTATGATTGACAGACGTGAGCTTGTGAAGTCTTTGGGCCCTGTTGGACAGTCTTGGCTGACATTCAGCGATGTATGGAGGTCTGGGAGAGAACCTGTGGAGTGGCAGACCATGATACCAGTTCCACTGGGAAATAGTTGGGGACGGTCGTGGAGCCAGCAGACGGAAGAACCCACCCCATTAAAAACAGCAGAGGTTTGATGGGGTTGGTTCATGGTGGAATTGTTTTCAACCCCCATCCTTGTTTTAATTATCCCTTATTTGGAGAGGCTCACATTCTAAATATAGATTCACATTTCCATGCATCCATTTCCTGTATCCGCTTATCGTGTTCAGAATTGCAGGAGGAGCTCGAGCCAATCCCAGCTAACATTGGGTGGGTTTACCCTGGACTAGTAGCCAGTTCATCACTGGGCCAACACAGAAACAGCAAAACCATCAATCTACACCAGGATGGTCGGGAGCCATACCTTGGTTATTTCATATGGCTCATTCATTCATTCGTTCATTCATTCGTTCATTCGTTCATTCGTTCATTCGTTCATTCGTTCATTCGTTCATTCATTCATTCATTCATTCATTCATTCATTCATTCATTATACGTAACTGCTTGTCCTGTTCAGGGTTGCGGGGGCTGGCCTTTCCCAGCTGACATTTAGCCCACCAACCCAAAATGCTTCAACAGTTTTCAGATTTGTATCTGCAGCACACATTTGATTCTCGTGGGTTTGTAGGTTACAGCTATACTACACGTATTACATTTCTGTCCCTCTCCTGCCACATAGAGGGAAAAAGAAGTAGTTACCAAAGTTGAGCATACATTCTCTTTGTTTTACTGGTAAGACAAAGAAGTCTGTTATTTCTTTGTAAATACACCATTCCATTCATCAGTTAAATAGTTGTCAAAATGTGATCTAGTCTTTAAAGTATTTGTACATTTTATATATTTTTAATAACATGCATATAATTAAGATGGGATTTATGAAACATGTCTTTCTTCAACATGGCTGGTTTCCAGTAGAATTGGACAGGAACATTGATTCAGACAGTTATTTGCCTTTCTCGCGATTTAAAGGCCTATTGTGAATTGGGACCTAATGGTTTGTCATTTTTAGAAAGTTGTTCACCAGAAAAAAAGTTTTGGAACCACTCATCTAAACAACAACCAGCAATTTGGAGTCACCAATTCACCTATATGGCATGTTTTTGGACTGTGGGAGCATGCCGGAGGAGCCAGAAGGAACCCATGAAACACGAGGACAACAAGAAAAGACCCTGGGCTAAAGACGGATTTGAACTCGGAGGCTTCCTGCTGTGAGTCAGCACTGCTGCTCAACACATTTCCACAAACAACAGTGCAACTTATACATTTGTTGATTTGCAATCCCTGCAACCCCTGTTTTCACCTTTATGTTTTTTTCTGCGTCTGCCACCTCTTGACAGTAGACTGAGGGGCCGGTAACACTTAAATACAGACAGAAAGGCCATCCTGTAGTTGTTGTTCATCCACCCATAGAGGATGGGATTGACAAACGTGGAGCACATTGCCACAATATGGAACACAGTGAATAGCAGTTTGAAGTCCTTCATGTACAAAACAGTGCTGTCGATATCAACGGCCAACTGGAACGCATGGAAAGGCAACCAGCTGACGGCAAAGACAACCACTATAGTCAGCAGCATCTTAGTGGTCTTCTTCCTGCGCTGGTGACGGTCATTTCGACCTCCGCAGGTTTTCCTCAGCTTATTCCAGATGCGAATGTAAGCAACTGAGATGATGACCAGCGGTAGAACGCACTGAACAAGGAGCGCTGATATACTGTAGATGCTTCCATTCATGCTTCTTCCAGGCCATTTTTCTGTGCACACCTGCATAGTCTGCTGGGAGATATCCAGCGTCCCATACTCCCTGAAAATGGCGAGAGGGCTGGCCAGCAGAGCGCTGGCAGCCCACGTGATGATGATGATCACTGCACATATGTCTTTGGACATCTTGGTCTCCATGTGGTGGACGATGCTCCTGTGGCGGTCCAGAGCGATGACGTTCATGGTGATGATGGAGACGTGCACTGCCACACCTTGGGCGTAAGGCAGCAGGAAGCACAACACCTGGCCGAGCTTCCACTCGCCGTACAGAGTGTAGATGAGGGTAAAGGGCAAACAGAGTGTGTTGACTAGAAGGTCCGCCAAGGCTAAGTTCATAGTGAAGAAATTGGTCACAGTCCTCAGATTTCTAAATTTGTAGACTACATAAATCACCAAAGAGTTCCCAGTCACTCCAAACATTATGATTGTGCTGTAAGCCAGGATGAGAATAACTTGAACTCCGACCAGTTCCGTGCTGTCGTACAGCTTCAAGAAATTATCGTCATTTGAGTCTGTAGTCATGGAACAGTTGAAGGATTTCACTTCAAGTTGTAGATGGTCCACTTGAGTGGTGTTGAGTTGATCAGCTGTGTGCATTGCCAGCGGTCCCCATAAATTACTCTGTCAAAAGATGGAAATCAGTTTCTGTGTGAAAATGACACCCAGTCAATGCTTCCCCAAAAAAGGCAAAAAAAAACAGTATCTACAATTTCAATGAAATTCAATGTTTTGCTGATCTTAAGATCAAAGATCTGTTTGAGTATCGATGCGCTACCGTCCGCTGTTCTGGAGATGTTCTGGAATCTATTTTTTTGAATTTGCATAAACAAACTGTGATACCTATGTTTGCCTTTGTTTGAGGATCAAAACTGAAGACTAATTATTAATTTAGCTGGTTATAAATTCTTGAACAATGAACCCTCTGATGTCCTTCTCAACTGTTTGGTTGAGCACATGTTAAGTCCCTTTTTCATACTGTAACATATGTTCCACTTGACTGAACCTGTTTATTATGTGACCCAGTGTCAGCATGTATATGTAGTAGGAGGCCAAGGATGGAGCCATAAAGGACCCCGCATGATAAGGGGGCTATCAAGGAGAACGCATTAACCGTGGCTATTGAGAAAATCATCTTGGATAAGTAGGATTTCTTTTGGCATATTATAGCCTGTGAGGACTTACCAAACAGATTTATGTAACTAAATACAACCAAAGAAGTCTAATGATGGTCAAACAATTCTATATAAACTTACTTACACATAAATACACAAATAAAAACTTTCATTGTGAAATAATTTTATACATCTGATTTTCTTTACTCTTTAAAAACATGCTCGACCAAATGCTGTGTCCTTTTATGGTATATTTGACTGTCTAAGATGTGAAATGAACAAAAGCTCCAAAGAAATACAATTTGCAAGGAAATCATTTTTCCATAGTTCTTTTTCTTGCTAGGACATTGAAGGGTTAATATGTATCGGACACAATGATGTCATTGGCATCAGTCAGAACACCGGAATGAAAAATTTGTGACTCACTTCCCAATATAATAAAGAAAAGTTTCATCCCTCCTACAAATGCTTACTTACTGCATCTTATCACTGTATGGATGTAATATTTAACTATACTAAAAATTAAAAGTGGCGCTTCTGCCAAAAAGCTGCCAAAGTCAGCCTGACGGTCAACCCACAAGAGGAAACTTCACTCTTATCTAACCAACCATACAGCTGGTTAAATATAGTTTGGAGCTTGATACTTTCTGTCTGACAGGCAGAATCTATGTAGAATATTGTTTTACAAAAAACATTGCATTTAATGAATTAATCGTGAAGGCAGTAGTATTACTGTGGTTAGTATTACGTATGTATTTTCTTTCTTTTTTTTCCACTGAAACATTTACCCTGATAAAGACTGCATTGATCTCTACTAAATGTCTGACTTCCTTTACAAATTAAGTCCATCTGTCAAAAACGGCCCTCCTTGGAACACACTGAAAACATAAATTTGATATTTGCTTCAGATGCCCATACGATGATCAGCTGAGTAGCTTCAGTATGGCCAATGTTTTGCCGGCATTCGCCGAACAAACACACCAAGCATGAGTTACCATGGCTACAAATCTCTCACCAGCTTGGAAATCTTTCACCATGAATGAAAAAAGCACAAAGCTTGCCATCTCTAACACCAGTATGGCTCAAATGAGCTGCAGAAGAAAAGCCCGGAAAACATTTTGCACAACAAACTTAATTACCCTATGACCCCACGACCATACCAAGTTTCAAGGAGCTAACGTTCGCGAAGCAGCCAAAGCTAGTGAGAACTCCCTATATTTATGTATGCTGTCAATTATGGTTATAAAACTTTCAGGAAAAAATCGGAATCGGCCAATATCGGAATTTGCCGGTTAGACTTTATACAAATCGGTGATCGGCAAAGAAAATTGTAATCTATACACCCCTAAATGATAGATAAATGTTTAATTTTAGAATCAAATTTAGATTTGTATTCATCATTTAAATTTATATTTGATATTTTGACTTAAGATCTAAGATTTAGATGTAATATTTTTAAACATTATTCAGAGCTGAAGGTGGAAAAATGTTGCTTTTAATTTACGCACAAGCTTCAAGCAACACCCCAAACTGACATGGTCACACATCAGTAGAATGCTTATTGAAATGGGGTAAACCATAGGGACTAAAACCTTTCATTAGTAAATAGTAACTAGGCTGCAGAGCATCTCCTCTCTCTGCAGAGACTGCTGTGTTTATGCCCAGTCCTTGCCATTAATAAACGCTAAAAAAAAAAGAAGTTATGAAAAAAGAAAGACCCCCAGAGACATAACAGGTGATGCCTTCTGCTGGAGACGGGTCCTGGATCTGTTTCAAAGATGATATAGAAAGAACAGAGGACACAGCAGCAATCAACAGTCCTGCCACAGATGATCTGCTGCAACATGTGGGCACCTTCTCTCTTCCATCCATCTATAACGGATTTAAACTGTCTGTTACTCAAACTGCAAATTATTTAACTAATGTAGCTATACTGCTGTGTTCTATCTCATTTGTGTGAATGAAGCGTTAGTGGGTGGATTTTTCTCCAAAATTATCTTTCCAACTTGCAAAGCAACATTAATAATTTCATAAATTTGAAACTTCTTACTAATCAGAAATTACCGGAACATCTGCCCACTGTCCTGCAGGTTCAGCTGTCCGTTTGTCATGATTTATAAGAAAAAACAAAAAGAGAAACGTGCGTGTCAGACTGCAGAGAAACAGCTACTGCTGACTTTCTTAAAGAGAAAATTGTCCAAATAAAACTAGATATTTATTTTAAATGAAGATGCACCCACCTCATTCACAGATTCAGGTGAATGTTTCTGCCTCCAGTTCAGTTTAGCTTTCGGAAGCGGCATCTTTCTCCACCTTTCTGCGACACCCAGACAAGAAAAAGAATATAATCACCTCGCACATCAAGAGAGCGATCGTCTCTGTGGAGCAGCCGAACCCGCACAACATTTAGCGTTTAGCGCCGCAGGCGCAGTATCTGCGCTGTGCAGCTGTGCAGCTGTGCAGCTGCGCAGCTGTGGATCAAGGACGAACAGTGTCGGTTCCTAAACATCTTATTAAAACTTATTAAATCAATTAAAGAGATGGAATCATTCTGATACAATGTGCTTTTCATGCACTTCGAGCGATTGGGCATCTGCCAGTGATGGAATAAATGATAGAACGTCTTTTCTCATTACAAATTGAGAAAGATAAGATCATTTAAATGCAAGAGTCAGGAAAATCTTTATGTCCAATTGAGAAAATATTTATAGACAACCAATCCTCATGTATGGAAGCCGAGAACGGCCCTGGCAGCAAAAATGTATTTATTGCTGTTTTATTGATAGATAATCATAACTAGACCTATACTGCCGTCCCTGACAGCAAGGATATATCTTGGTAAGTCCCCAATCACCTTCATTGTACCAACAATCCCCCTGATTGAACCCCTCAAATTAAAAGTGAAGTTATTTCCACAGTATTTTTAGTTTAAAAAAGATAAGAGCTCCCAGTAGTGAGTAAAATATGAACTATTAAAGTAAAGCACAATTTAAACAAAACAAATGTCCTTGATTTATTTGCAGCAAATTTGGATTTAATAGGACCAAAGCTTGACAAAGTATTGGTCAAAAACTTTTGGAGATAAATCTCCCCCTAGTGTCAGAAATATACAACTGAGCATTCCCAAAATCAATCAAGTTATTTCACGTATTCAGGTCTATGTAGGTATTACATTTGAAAATAATGCATAAAATGTTGTTCCTGAAAAAAACTCCCCCTAGTGAGTAAAATCTGAACGACTAGAGTAAAATATATATTATTATATGTATTTACAAACTATGTCTCATTGAGTCGATATGCACCAAGTTTTGACTAAATCGTATCAACAGGTAAAAAAGTTATGTCCTAAAAACAGTATTCCCCCTAGTGAGTACAATTTGAACTGTTAAAAGTAAAACACGATATAAACAAGATCGATCTCGTAGAGTTGATTCATGTGCGACAAATTTGCACTCAATCAGACTAAATGTTGAAAAAGTGTGACCTAACACGTTTGGAGATGAAGCTCCCCCTAGTGTTGGAAACATTCAAAAATCCTGCAGTGCAAAGGGCTAATATAAGCGTTAAAATCGTATTCCGGCTCTCCACTGCTGCGAGGAAACAAACAGGTGAACAGGTGAGGTGAACACATAATTAACATAAATGTGCATGAATGGCAGAGAGACAACTGACAGCAGGCACAGAGGTCAAACCAGGTGACCCTTCCATCAGTCATACAGTGTGTCCTGGGTCATTCAACTGGTGGCAGCACAAACACCAGACGGTTACGCCTCTGCCAGGTAATTGGACTCATGATTTGATTACCGCTGTTATAAATCAAGACAAAATGTGGCTGTTGGAAATTGAATTACCCTCAAGCAGCTTACTTGGCAGAAATCCACTACTCCACTAGTGCAGCCACACAGATGGTGAAGTAATGAGAGAAACCAGAATACCTGAATAGACGACCACCTAAAGAGTTTTCCCAGTGATTTCAGGAGCCGATCTGTAAACGATGACCCTGATTTAATGTGACCGTCAGCACAGAATATCCGTCTGCTGTCATTACGGGTTTTATCTACGTCTGATTCTCACTGTGATGGACTACAAAACTCCAGGAACTATCTAGATTACTCTGACAGAATTCTATCCTATACATAAACAAAAGCACAGCAGCATGGTGCTCGCTCTCTTTGAGATTAAACAGATACTAGAATGCTTTCTGTAAAGATGAAACCTTCTATTAGTCCTATCATTTTATCAATATGTTTGTATTTAGCACCTCTCAAATAGTTTTACAAGTGATCAGTGAAACAAAACAACTTAAAAGAGAATGCAGATGGTAATTCACACACTATAAGCCTGAATGCTCATTATAATAATTTATTAGAATTAGTAATGAAGACATTAAGTTTGTTTAGAATAGCTACTTACTTAAAAATGCTCAGCTCCATAATATCCCCGAAAAGTCAGGGATATGATGGAATCGTCTTCGCCACTGCTGCTGCAGATCCTTCATGTTGGCGTGAGAAATCAAAAACTATTTCATGGATCATTTTCTGATTTTATGCCTTTGTGCGAGGAAGAACTGGATTGATTTTGGGAGAGGTCAGTTGCATATTTCGTGCAGATCAATCTTCAATTTGTCATGTTTTATTTCAATATTTAATTTTTTTGAAATATATAAAAGTTTTTGGTACATAAATAAGGAGATCTACCTTTTATATCATACTTTACTCTAGTAGTTGATATATTACTCACCGGGGGGGAAAATAATGACATCACTTCGCACTTTATTTGAGGAGTTCAATCAAGGGGGTTTGCTTGTACAACGCAGGGAATCGGGGACTATTCAGGTATATAACCTTGCTGTCGGGGACGACAGCACAGGCCGACTTAAGCTCTAATTCTCAAATACTTTTGAGTTCATACGCTCAAAAATATAGTGGCAGCTGATTGCCTCACTTATTTTAGTTCCAGTAACCTACTTAGGTTTCAGTGCATGTGTCACTGTTCTACCGGGCTTCATTGAAGAGAGAATCATAATGACAATATGTGTTTTTACAGCAAGGAATGGAAGCCTAAATTTGCAGCTGAGGTCAAAGGTTACTCATTTGGTACAGACTGCCGTGAAGATATGGAGAGTTAAAAATCACCCGTCCCTTCAGAAAACAAATGAGAAAGCTCATAAAAGGCTCATCTGTGCAAGATACAAATGGTGTTCGAGTTGGGTCTGGCACTATTTTTCTATTTTATTTTAAAAATAAATCATATAAAAACAGGTTCTCCAAAAGGTCATGTACATTAATGCAATGTGGTGAAATGTGTTCTCTGCATTTTGTCCCATCCCTGAGGAGCAGTGGACAGACCTTTGGAGTGCCGGGATAAAGAATCAGCGTTCAGAATCATCAGAACCATCACTCTTCTGAAAAATGCACAACCTCTAGAGCCACAGATGCTCTTTGCAATATGTCAATCATCCAGAAATACGTACATCTATATATGTACATGTCTTTATTATCTTCTTCTTTTCTTTGTTTGTTGTCTTTTCTATGTATCTTAATTTATCTTATCTTATTTTATCTTAAATGAAACAGATGCTGTTTTAAGTTAACTTTACATTTCTCTACATTTTTCTGCATGTCACACACATAAGATGCGTCATATTCTTATTTCAGTTTCACACAAGTCCTATTAATGATACTTTTCCTATTGGTCCATACTTCTCTCTGTCCTGGTTCTGCTGTGACGTCAGAAATCTTTCTGGGAATCAATTAAGGCTTATCTCATGTCAAGCAAATTAATGTCCCATAAAATTGCTACAGGATGAATGAGGATTAATTAAGTGGATAATAGTGCTATTTGTAATGAAAATTAAATTACTTTGTTCATGTTGATATTAAGCCTTGAAATAACAGAAGCGGTGCAAGAATAAAGGAAATCATTTTAAATTACTCCGTGTATTTGCTCAATTTCTTATGATTTATTGGTCCTATTTGGTGAAATAATCCAGCAGTCCTTGATGAATGATGTGCCCACCGTTCTGTCTGAAAACAGACGGATCTTGCTCTAATAAATCCATATATTTAAGTAAGACAACTGAGACTCTTTGAGTTCCTTTTCCTCAAATGATCAGAAGACAAGATTTCGGTTCATCACTAGTGCTGTCACAATCATACATTTTAGCTGTTCACTAATAGTCAGCCCCTACAGCATCAGTCTAATAGCAATAACGGCTCCTTTCCTTGATGGACCAGTGTCCCGTCTGTCAGAGTTCAGTGAAGCCTGTGGGTTGTTGGATAAAAAGAGATTTTGTTTCAGCAGTGAACGACTACCTTTTAACAAAAAAAATGAAGTACTTCCTTCAAGATATCAGGCTCTCTGTATCCATTTGAGCCTAAATGTGCCCACAGTCACTGACTGCTGACTTTGTTACTTAAGGATCCAATTATGGATTGTTTTCTTGGGATATAAGAACAATTTTCTTATAGTGCCTAATATACCCCTTCCAACCTGGTTGCTTTCATTGATTCTCAGATTCCCTAACTAATGAAAACATTATAAAGAAAAACATGTATGTATATACATATATATATATATATATATATATATATATATATATATATATATATATATATCCTTACACTCTCTCCTGAGTCATTGAAGGATTCCATTAAATGTTTTCCCTATAAAGAGATACAGAGTTAATACTTCACAACGCTCATCCTCTGATTCTTGAATTTGTTAATCAGCCAGCGGTCGGAGTTTGTTTTAAATTACATTTAATAAAACGATTGAGTCTTAAGTCGCTCCTGTGTTCAAGGTGATTAACGAAGATTCAGAAGGTGATAAACGCAGCTGACAGAAAGTCATCGCTCTGTTGAACCCGATAGTCCTACGAACCTCTGCAGAGATGGCATAATGAGCCTCTCTAAACCAATAAACCAAAAGAAACCTAATCCCATCCAACCTGAACTGTTAGAAATGATTGATCTGTCCTAACAGGGAAAAACCTACTGCAAATGAAAAAGAAACACATGCAAAAAGACAAAACACAGGCAAATTAAGAAAACATCTTCATCAATTTGACAACACATGTGCAGTATTTGGAAAAAGCGCAACAAAAGCCACAACAGTAAGAAGAACTATCTGCAAAAGCCAAAGGTACACAGCTAAGCTAGCCAGCACCCAAAGCAACAAAAAGCAGTTGTTTTCTTGGGATACTGAGAAAACAAAACGTTGTTTACTGTAATGTTCTGTATGTTCATCAGCGGCCAGGACTCTCAAAGCTGCAGTAACTGATTTAAGACAAGATTGGCAAATCAACGGGGTTTCTATTATTGATTAACGCAATCGATTCTACATCAATAATTCAGACGGGCGATGCATAGAGTCATAGTTTTAAACGTTCATGGAGAAAACGTGCAGTGTATGATCTTAACAGAAGGGTCCTTTCTTTTAGAAGATGTTATTTGCCCAGAAGCATGGAAGATAGTTAAGACGGATATAAAGAAAATGTAATGGAATATGATGAATTGTTTGACCACAACAACTCTAAACTTGTAAATCCATGAGTTTTGGTTAAAGGAACAAGTTATACAGTATAAACATGATTAATTCACTGACAAATATATTTGACATTTTTTATTAAAAAAAATGACTGTATTATTGCACTTTGTCCAAGCCAACCTTTTTTAGTCAGAGCACGATATTAGTGTGGTGTACACACTGATGACAAGCTGTCATTTTCTTATTTAAGAAATCTCTTAACTTTATCACAGACTTCAAGATTATGCCATGTTGCTAAGTATAAGTCTATTTATATGCTAAGAGCTGCTGCCTTTAATTGAAATTATTGTTGAATACAACAGTCAGAGGAGTGAGCATTAATGATGAATAACTTAACTTAATTAAACATCTCACAAAGAAGGTGTCTTACAGCAAGAATGATTGATAAAGAAGATACAATATTAGTTATATATAAATATATATATATAAAAGAAATATTGTCCAATTTTCCAAATAAGGTTAAAATGAATAACACATAGATGAACAACATGACCTCATTTCATCTTCCACTAGTGTGTTAAATTAGTCTTTTTCTCTTGAGTCAATTCTCCAGAAGCATTAGGCTGCCATCCAGATGGTGAATGAGATGAGCAGAGTCAGTAAAACTGTCAGTGGCGTCACGCAGCCCAGAAACAGGGTGATTCCAACGCCACACAGAGCAGTCAAGTAGGAATTCATCCTGCTGCATATAATCTTCCTCACTGTAGTGCAGAACTGCAATAAAGAGTGTGAGAGTTAGAGGTTTGAGGCTTGAACAGTGTGGTAGAAGCCCATCATCAAGAGGAAGGTTTCGGTGCCTCCAGGGTGGTAGCAGTATGGAATAAAACAACACTAGATGGAGCCACTCGCCTCATGAAAAGTGGACTTTATTTCCAATTCATTTATTTGAAACAACAACTCTGCTGTGAAAACATCCTCATGTGACCAAAAGTCTGCAGATTTGAATCAAGGCTAAGTTCCATTCAGTCATAAGTACATTTAGATTAACACCACCTCACTGTGTGTCACAGGGAAAAACTGTACCGTAATCTGTTTTCCACTAAATCCAGATTTATAACTGATTGCAGATGCTGCACGTGCAATGAACGCAAAACCTTTGACTTTAGCATGTGATCTTTCTCGTGCAGGAAAATCTCGTGTTAAAGGTTATTGTGGAAAAAACAAGCAAACATTTCCACTTAAATGAGTGTTTCATTCAGGATAACAATTACAGAAATGGGTCTGTAGACAAGCCCTCCAACTATGACATGATTAATAGTTAATATACAGTATCTTTTTTGTTGGTTTCAATGGAGGTTTTTAGTAGCCATTCATATCGAACCCACACACTTTCTAAGTTATTTCAAATAATGCTTGAGTTGGATTTCTGTTTCTGTGATCTTATATCAAAGGATTAGTTCCCCCTAATACAAGATTCATACTTTCATTTTCATGAAAGTATAATTATTAGTTGTCGGATTTGTTCCACCTGCTTATACTGACTACGAAGAAATGTATTATGAAGTGGAGTCAACGTAAAAGGACACATAGATGTAAAAAGATGGAGGAATTTAAAATGTGATAAAATAAAAAAGACCCATTGGTTTCTTTACCTGGTAGGTCTGATAGCTGACAGCCATGCCGTATCTGCAGTACATGACGTAGTGTTCACAGTTATACCACAGTAAGCTGTAGTTGACGGAGCCCAGCAGTTCTTCTGCCCTTGAGGCCACCTCATCCCCATCCAGAGCTGGCTGGCTGCACACCTCATCCATGTGGTTGACCAAAATCTCTGATCCATAAGCAAAATCTGCCACAGAGTCAACTCTGACGCTGGCAACTTTAGTGATGACCCCCAGGAGCAAACGGTTATTTGTGACCATCTTGGAAATGGAAGATTTATTCTTGGAGAAAACAGGCAAAATGTCCGGAATGAGGTGAGCCACACGGTTGTTACCCAGGTAGATACCAAAATGTGTGAATAAAGTCCTTGGAACTTCTAATAGATCACCACGCTTGTAGAAGGAGAGGTCATATTTGGAGTCCTCCTCCTCTTTCTCCTTTTGGGAAGCTGCAAAGAAAAAGTTGAGCAGTTGGAAGAGGAACATGATGTCTGAGTACAGCGAGGAGAGCTGGACACCCTTTTATTGATGCTGGAATTGGGCGGTCTCAGGGTGAAGTTGCAGGATTAGATATTGGTCAACCGTTCAATATGATTTCGGCCAAACTAAAGCAGCTTTCTGTAATCACACACATTGCGCAGCGTGGTTGGATTTTGAAACTCAGGCTTTGTCTGTGGTGTATTAAGGTCAGGGTTGCTCATTAAAAATGACGACTTGACAACAATTTGAACCCTTAAGAGGTCACTGTTCTGAGACAGCACATCTAAATAAAAGCCTTTTTGTTCTACTAAATTACGCTTCAACCCTTTTATATTGTCTCATCGTTACTCAGCAAATTCTTGGGTATTTGGGGAAAGGTGTACATTTAAGTTGTTGGACTACTTGGAGGCATCTTCAGTGTTGAACCCCACATCATTGGGCATTAAACACCCTCATCCTTCATTCTCGCATGCGGTTGGAGATAATTATAAAAGCTTACACTCATTCAAGGCACACAAGTAGTAAAAAAATGTGTTTATTATTAAACATTTGTCATCTGTACAACATTATATTAAGCACACTACCAGAAAATACCCACTATATATACTTTATATACATTGTAATATTATTGTGGACTGAACAGTCACATTTGCAGTGGCTTACACGTTGGAAAAATATAATAATTTTAATAATAATACATTTTATTTATAACATACTTTACATTTTGTCAACAAATTATTATTGTATTTCCAGAGGGTTTTATGAGGAAGCAAACGTAAAGTCATTACGTCATGTATCATCACAAAATGAAATTGTCTGCACAATGAAACAAACGAAGGTTTCCAGTTTTTTTTTCTATTTCCAGTTTTTGTTTTCTATTTCCGTGCCCTGAGTCCTTCAACCAGCCATCCACAGAGCAAAGGGAATGAGAATGGTGGTTAATGTAGTTGACAGAGCCATGCCGAAACGTAGGATGGAGATAACGCAGAGTAGGACTGTGATGATCACGCTGCGCTGGTCTCTGATGATTGATTTCAGGCACTCACAGAACTGTAAGGGAGAGAAATGCCGGTAAATACCTCATACACACATGATCATCAGTGGCTACAGAAGAGCTCTGATCAGAAAACGTTTCTATGAACACCTCCATTCCAAAACATCAACCTGGTGGGGATCAGGTCTTCTCATGTCTGATGGTTAAACAGTCTCACTCCCGTGTTAAACTCAAAGCTGGATTACCAGCTGGACTCCTGCTGGCCAAAAACCTCCTTGTCCTCGCTGTTGGTATGTTATTGTGATCTGATTTGCAGAACAGGAAATATGCACCTCTTACTCATTTAGTGCACATTGCACCCAGTATTACCCAGGTTTCTGGCAATGTTGTACATCAAAGATCAGGTCAACAATAGGATATTGTTTAATGAACGCTAAATATGTCTGAATCTGGGTGCCTCTAAACTACAGATTATGTCTTGAAATGAAGTCTAAAATCTATTTTCATCACTTCATCGTTTGTTTTATGTTGCCATCGAGCATAATCCATACTCATTGTATGAAAGATTAAGGTGTTTTTAATAAAAATCCCTAAAATAAAAAAAAAATGGTATCACTTCATGATTTATCAAGTACAGCATCAGATCTATACACAATCAAAAAACTGCATTTTGAGATGTTTTATTCACTAAATGAACTTAATTCAATTTAGCCTCTAGAATTAACACACTTTAGCAGGTGTAACTTAAAATGAATCAATACATTTTGCATTATAGTCGATTAATCAAAATATTATATATAGTTTGTCCTCGATTGGTTCATGTTGGACAGGATAAACACAGCTCAAGCAAATTAAATAAATAGCATATATTAACTTTGTATTTGATATTTTTCAGTTTAGTTTGTCAGAATGTTGTTTTAATGAAATTTTAAGATCATAAAGCCTGTTTTGAGTTGTTGAGTTGTTGTTTCTCTGTTCCTCGTACCCCAGGGCGGGGTCTTAAGGAAAATTAAATGAAAGGAAATTAATTTCCCAATACAATCATATTCTTTGCACCTATAGGTTGGTTATTACCATCTTAATAGTGTTATTAAATAATATATAATGCAACTAAGTTTGGTGGAAATGGCTGTCACATCTAGGTTAAGTAAATTCAACAAATTATTTTTTTAGTGCAGGGTAATGAACAAAGTTAACTTTGGGAATTATTTCAGTCAATAAATATAATTCAGCTAAATTTAATCAATATAAGCCAATTCACCTTTTGAACCTCCCACTTTAGATGGCGTAACTTTAAATCAAAACTTCATTGATATGACAAAACGTAACCGTTTAGAGAGAACTAGTCTGTGAATGCAGAACACTGAGTTTGTCCCACCGAAATATATGTTACACAGAATAAATACAATTATGTAAAGCTAAATAAATAGTTTTTTACTTCATTATTTCTGCCTCACCTGAGTTCCACGGAAACTGTGGGCGAATCTGGATCAAGTAAATTTAGCAACTTATTTTTTCAGTGTATTTTGCAAACATCATTTGTAATGAATGGTGACGCTCCTGTTCCTGCGTGGTACTGTTCTGTCTGAGGTCTGTACCTTCTCTGTCTGGCGGCTCGCAGCAGATCCGTATCTGCAGTGGGTCACAAAGTGCTCACAGTTATTCCACAGCAGACTGTATGGGATGGATCCTACGAGGTCTTCAGCTCTCTTGGCCACATCTTGATTAGGAAATGCTGGATTCTTCACCATCTTGTCCATGTGGTTCACCAGGATCTTGGAACCATATGCAAAGTCCTCTAAGGTGTCCACGCGCACGGTGGCGCACCTGTAGATGCAGCCCAGGACGAGCCTGAGGTTGGTAATGACGGAGCTGATGCGCTTCTGGTCGCTGGTGAGCACAGGGAGGATGTCCGGGATCAGATGAGCCACTTTATGATCACCTAAATAAATGCCGTAGTGGGTAAAGATGGATCTGGGGACCTCCAGAAGGTCTCCTCTCCGGAGTAGAAGCGGAGGGCCTCGTAGCGCTTGGCGCTCCCGGTCCCGGCCCTGGTCCTGCTCCTGGTCCTGCTCCTGCTCCTGGTCCTGGTCCTGGTCCTGGTCCTGGTCCTGGTCCTGGTCCTGGTCCTCATCGTCAGACCAGATGGAGTCAAAAAGTTTGAATCTGGAGAGCAGAGAAAGTTTCTCCACCAGGAATGTTAGCAGCTGCAGCATTCTGCAAAATATCTTACTTCCTTAAGTCGCGTGAGCTTTTTATCCTCAGTGACAGGAGGGGGAGAGAACCCTGGGAAACCCGGAGGGCACTATTGGCCACGGGTCACCGTGAGCACGTGCGCATTCTCAAACTTTAATTTCATCCGGAGGATTGTTTTCAGCCTCAACCTCTATTTGAAGTTGCATTTCTCTAAAACAAACATTTGGTGCTGTGGATGAGTATTGGGGCCACGTGAAACTTTCCTTGCCTTAGTGCTATCACTTTAGTCGTAAATCATTTTTAAAAAAGTCAGAGAATAGATAAATAAATAAAATAGTGACAAAAAGTGACGTGTTCTACACAGATTTAGTGTAGTAGTGTTTTCCAGAGAATGACGGCATCGAATACCAATGCATCTCATTCCCAAAAACCTTCACTGATGGTTTGAGAAATGACAAAAGAGAATGAGACTTCCTATATTTCAAAGTATCTTGCTATTAGATTTGTATCTGCAACTTCAAGTATATTATTTTAATTCTCTGGTGCGCAACTGAACTGTATTGTTCAATTCTAAACACTCTCATCAGCATTATTTTCAGCCTCAACAGGCAGTTTCCAGTTGAAAATATGATGGTCGACAGGGGCAAACACATCGCAACCATCAATTTGACAATATGCGCATGCTGCAAATTAAAAAAACATTTTCATCAAATTTGCAACCCACACACAACACAACACAACACATTAAGAAAAATGATCTGCAAAAGCCACAGGACAACAGAAGTGTTTACGAAGGACACTCAAAAGTGATGCATCCCCGGATGAACTAATTTATTGCTTCATTTAGTAAATAAAACAGATGTAATAATAATAATATAATAATAATACATTTATTTATAACGCACTTTACATTTGGACCAAATCTTAAAATGCTACAAGTTAAAATCAGATAAAAGCATCAATAAATACATATTATAATAATAAATATAACCAAAAAGCAACAATTTTAATTCAATGTTATAGGTTCTGCTAAAAAGGAAAGTTTCAAGTCCTTTTTTAAAAATCTCAGTCGTCTGTGGAGCCCTCAGATGGTCAGGAGTGCAATCCACAGATGCGGGGCAGCATAACAGAGTAGTACAGTAATGCGAAAACATTAGCCATGGTAACTTCGCTTAACTTCCTGGTCATGCATTCATGCGACTAAGAATAAAACTTTAATCAATGTCGTGAAAACAACAAATAACTTAATACTGACCCTAACATGCACAGTTCCACAGCTAGACATTAAACAAGGTGTTTTGTACCTGCTGAAAACTCTTAAGCAGCCATTCTAATAGCTTTTGTATGTGACATTCTGGGCGTTGTTTACACGTTGGCCCCAAAATAACACATTAAGAAAAACGATCTGCAAAAGCTACAAGACAGTGGTAGTGTTAGCGAAGGGCACTTAAAAGTAATGCACACCCAAAGCCGTTTTTAATGTTTCATTTACTGAAAAAACAGATATAATACAGAAACATTTCATGATGTTTGATTAGCCGTGCTAGCTTCGCCTAACGGGTCGTGTGGTCATTTGACTCAGAATAAAACTTTAAACAACATCGTGAAAACAACAAAATAAAGCAAAATATGAATGACCCTAACATGCACAGTACCCAAAGCTGCAGTAAACAAGGTGTATTTTACTTGCTGACTTAGTTATCGCCATGGCAGTCTGTACACAACGCTCAGAATGTCACATACATGAGGTATTTTCTTTTAGCTTTCTTTACTGTGCTTGTTAGGGTCTCATTATTAAGTTTATTGGTTGCTCATTATTTAATTAAATATATACAATATTTTTAGCATCCTGTTACTGTAGAAATAATGGTATGCTCTTGTTAAATGGTTAAAGTTTGTTTTGTATTGTTTTTTACTTTAAATTTGTTCACAAATGCTCCAATGTGGCGCCACTACAGCAAATCTGCAAAGAAGAGTGGGACAAAATTCCGTCATTGATGTCAATTGATCTGAAGTTTGTGTTAGGCTGCAGTTATTGCTGCTGAATTTGGAAAACCTACCTGTTAAATTCAGGGAATAATACTGTTTCACTCTATTAATTAAGGTATCGGACAACCTTATGCCTTTTCCAATAAAGATATTTGATTTTGTGTCTGGGGGGGGGGTTGATTGGTGTTTTGTAACAGTTTGATTGGTATTTTGTTTTATGTTTGATCTCTAACAACAGTGGAAGAATTATCAATATGATTTACTGTATAAAATTTGCAGTACCGATGTCTGGCTATACAATTCTCCTTAACAAGTAAGTCCTGCATTCAATATTCTACTTCTTCAGCTTTAACACTAAAACCTATTGGAGGTATTATGTAATGTGTTGTATTAGTGTGGACAACAGGAAAAATGACATACAAACCCAAAATCATATAAAACACAGTAAGAGCACTGGTTACCGTGTGTGTAAGAGCATGTTATTTCCCACCACTGATCTTTGTGAGTTCAATTCATAAGCTCAAATAAAGTCAATAGAGGTTCAAAACAAAGTTAAAAAAAAATAAATAAGGATTTAAGTAAATTAATAAATAAACAAGGATACAATGTTTTGCATACATTGGAGCCAATTATTTTTGCTTTGCTTAACTAATGGTTTATATTTTAACAATTATTTTTATTTTATTTATCCAACTTTTGTTTACCCTTCCTCTGATTTTACAGAGAAGTCTCTAGACTGTGCTGCTTCAGCTAATCTCCTCTGTGCCCTCATCAATCCTGGATCAGTCCCGGATAAAAAGAAAGCTTTGTCAGATGGTGAGATAAAACATTATTTTATTCAGATTACCCTAATTTTGTAGGCTCCCGTTATGAGTTCATCTTTTAACCCAGAGCAAACCTTCAAAAAAACTTTTCTTTCTTTCCTTTTCGATTTTGTCTTTGAATCATTAGGTTCATTATATTAGCTGACCTAGATACTGTTAAGTCCCCATAAAATGGAGAAAAGGGTACTGGTATTTAACATAGGCTGCTTTGAGAAAACCAATACCCTTATACCATACGTAGCCTACTGTTGAGGAGCTGTGGGGGATTAGTGGGTCCGTACCACCACACAGCTCAAATCATGCCCTCACAAATAATAAACATTTAACTGATGAATTATACTTAAACTAGAACTCTTCCTTAGATGGTGGTGTCTAATGGAAAAACAGAATTTTACCGGATTAATCTGTATTGATTCGCCGTATAATCCTGGACTGTTTTCACTTTACTGGACTGTTTCACTGTACAAACCTGGTCTATTTCACCGTATGAGCATGGAATGTCCACTGTATGGACCTGAAATGTTTCAATAGTGGAAATATAAGCAATAGAGGAAGTATGAAATTCTTTGAATCGACAAATGCGGTGTTGCTATGGTTGCGCATTGTAGTCACTGAGCTATTGCCCATTTCCTTGTGGAATTTTATCTTCAATTTTTTGCAGATTGTTACTAAACGGATAGCAAACAATTCCCTATCAAGCTGAAAGTTGATGTATAATTGGTATATGTGCTGTTAAAGCTATGAGACTAAGATGCTTAGGGGTCGCTGGAGTGGATCATCTGTTTCCATCTTACCCTATCTTCTGCATCTTCCTCTGTCACACCAACCATCTGCATGTCCTCTCTCACCACATCCAAAAACCTCCTTTTTGTTTTCTCCTTTTTCTCCTCTCTGGCATCTCCATCTTCAGCATCTTTCTACAAATAGATCCTCTATTCCTCCTCTTCACGTGTCCAAACCATCTCAATATTGCTTCTCTTACTTTATCTCCAAGACTTCTAGCCTGAGCTCTCCCTCTGATGTACTTGTGTCTAATCCTGTCCATCCTCGTCACTCCAAACAAACATCTTAACTTCTTCAACTCTGCCACCTCAAGTCTCAAGCTCTGTCTTTTCTTCAGTGCCACGGTCACTAAACTGCACAGTTGAGGTGCCCTCACTACCATCTACTAAACATTTTCCTTCACTCTTGCTGGCACTCCTCTTCACCCACTCCATCCTGCCTGCACTCACTTCTTCACCTCTTTTCTACACTTCTCGTTACTCTGAACAGTACATAACAGTTCCACCTGCCGCCCTTTCACTCACCCACATTCTGTGACTGACCTTCACTCCTTCTCTCACCAGTTTTTCCTCCACCTGCTGTCTGCTTTCACGACAAATCCCAATGTCATCTGCAAACATCATAGTCCATGGACACTCCTGTCTGACCTCATTTGTCAGCTTGTGCTTCGCCTTAGCAAACAAGAATGGGCTCAGAGCCAAAACTTGATGCAGTCCCACCTCTACCATCCATGCTGTTTTAACGTGATAGTTAAAAAAACTATTTCATGGGTCTTCATGGATCTCATTTCTTTTTAAACCAGCATAGACCTTACTGTAAGGAAGAACTGGACTGACTTTTGGTCCAATTTAGTCCAAATTTGGTGCATATGAAACTACTTGAGGTAATCTATCTTGTATAGTTCACGTTTCACTCTAGGAGATTTTACACACTAAGTGCAGTAGTTTTTCAGAAATATCTTCAAACCTACCAATTTGGTGTATATGAATCAACTCAAGGCGATCTACCATTTTTGTGTCATATTTTACTCGATTAGTCCATATTTTAGTTTCTTCTTTTTTTTCAAACACTTTGGATTAACTTCATATTTATTTTAGAAGTTCAATTAGGGTGGTTGCTAGTGCAACGCAGGGAATTGGGTACATTTCTGGGACACACCCATGTCGAAGACAACAGCATAGGCCTGGTTTATAAGTTCATTTTAAAAACAACAGAGTTTGCTGCACAATCTATAAGAGACCTAGTCACACAATCAAAATATAAATAAATCTTATATAATAAATGGGAAACAATGAGACAGGGTGAATGGAATGGGGGGCTTTGAAAAGGGAAAAAAGATTGAAATTCCTAAATCTGATACAAACATGTATCTGGGCTCAGGGAATGTAGAGAGTTCTGCATTTAATTTGATAAATGTATTACTATTTTATCGTAATGTAACTTGATGGGTTAATTTGGATAGCTGGATAGTTGCCAGAGCTAACAAAGAACAAAAACATAATGTATAAATCAATCAGTACAATATATGGCCAATAATCGGGTTACAGATGCAAGAAAGTGGTATCGCAATTGTAATGTCAGTGTAATTCATACATTGATGATATGAAAGATGTGCTTTATAATACATATATTCATACCATATTCAAAATTGAACATGGAGGCAAAGCAGAGCACAATAGCATCTATAACATCACATCATACGTTGTTCAGTTACAAGCATTGTTATTATAGACATATATGAAAAGTTTTTCAGATTATCTACACACAACATTTAACAACTGATGCATGGAGTGCCAGCCTCTCTGCATATTTGGCCACAGATCTGTGTTCAGCTGAAGCAACTTACCTTCTGTAACCCCAGGTTGAACCCTGAGGTGGCGTTAGAACAAACCTTTGCCCTCTGTTTGCCAGAGATTTACACCACAGTCAAACCCCTCCAGACTTATAGATGTGGCCAATGGGGGCTCTTTAAATTTAATTACTAGTCAGGCCATTTGGAAAATATGCTGAGCATGTTTTTCGGCCTTGAAACTTAAGTTGATTACTGACAAACATATTTCTTGTGTTTCTGTGTTCCCATGAAAGGCTAAGATTCAGCATCACATGGCACCCTAATAAAGAAAACTAAAAGCCGGGACCCGAGTACATAACGTTTAAAACATGCTGGCTTTGCATTCTGATGAAGTAGAAAAGTCTTAGACTTAGAAAAGTCTAGGTCTAAGTATGCCAACCTGACATGACTGTCTGATTGTCCAAGGCACTTCTTAACATCTTGGTCACAGTATTCGGGGGGGTGCCATGTTTTCATGCCTCTTAGAGAAAGAAAAAGATGCTTTCCATCTGGTGTTTCAAGGCAAATAGGCCCGTTCTGTAAAAGTTCAGGGCTGTTTTAGTTCATGAGCCCGGCAGGTCATTCTCAGGTGAACATGGCCTTTAGCTGCGTCCTGGTTCTGTTTCTTTCCACATAATAAAACCAGGTCACACAGGGTTACCTGTATGAAAATCTATCCTCTATCATCAATATGGGGCCCAACGATGAGGCCTTATTGAGCTTTATATTCTCACATGTTTGTTTTATTGTAATAAAAAGAAGTGTGTTGGACTTGAGCATCCGGAAGAACTCCAACTGATTAACAGTCACCAACAGCTGCACAGCATATAAAATATTGGCGTGATAAGCCCAGTAGGTAACTGAATGCAAACATTCCTCTGTCAAAAAGGAAAAATATTGCCATCCATTTGACATATCTCCTCTATCACCTGCAAAACGATATACTTTATTATGTTACAGTAATCATTTTCTGAGCTGGCTGACATTTGGACCTTTCCCAAATATACCTCTGGCTTAAGAAGTGACTCAAACCAGCTCAGCAGCATGAAACCAGAGCCCAGTGGAGACGTTGATTGGGCATTTAAACTACTGGAGTACTGGAGTTAAATCGTTTAGTTTAAATCCGATTATTGCAGTTTCAGTGCAATAAGATTGAAGGTAATTATTTATTTTGACATTTTTGGCCCAGACATGCACCTTCCTTCAAATGATCAGATCTGTTGATTGTTCCATTGTCCATCTGAGCTTGAGTTATCAATCATTGGAAACAGCGGTCCGGATTTTACAAATACAGAGGATATTGACGGGCTGATTTTTTATATACAAAGTTAAGATGATGGTGCCATTGACTGAAAGTCCATTAAGTATTAAATAAAGTTTATCATTGCTGGTTTAGATATCTTTATCCTCCTTTCATGATGACTCCAGTCTGTTTGGTAAGACACATGGTATCATTGTAATCCGAGCCTTAAATAGTAATGCTGTGCTTTTTTGGCTCATTTACAAGAGCATTTAGCGTGAATTGGTCTTGCTAAAAAAATCACATGGAAAAATACTGGAAAATTTTCATCAATGGCATGCGGCACATTGCCATTCAGTTTTTTACAGAAGAGGATTACGGCCACATAGGGTTACATGAATTTATTTTATTTATTTTCAGAATTATTCTCAAATTCTGACATAAATCTCAGAGTTCTGACTTTAAACTCGGAATCCTGACTTTAAACTCAGAATCCTGACATAATACTCTCAGAATAGGGCTGGAATTTTTTTCTGGAATTTTAACAATAATTCAGAATTCTGAGCTTCAAGTCAGAATTTTGAGAGTAAAGTCAGAATTAAAAGAGAAAGAAAGTGTGAATTGAAGTGATTAATACTCTTTTGTTTCTGAAATAATATATAAACTTTGATATTGAATAGATTTTACAAGGAGTGAATTTAGATATAGATAACTGCACCAGTAAGTCACTACTCTCTATTCAGTGACCATCAGTCTAACATTGTCACTAACATTGATAAAAGAACAATGAATGTTTCAGACAGACCAAACCTCCTTGGTTAAAATATATCTAATCAAACTCATCTCAAAAATTTAAACTCATCTAATGTATATTTACTAGTGGTAGAAAAATGTTCTTAAATCATAAAGGAATCATTCAGTTTCTCACAAACATTTAACATCAACACATCTGTAAATGCTTGAGTATGAAAAATTGCAATCTGAAAGGTAACTGAAACTGTCAGACAAATTGAATGTGGAGTAAAAAGAAGAATATTTTCCACGAATACATACTGGAGTAAAAAAACAAAAGTGGCGTCAAATGAAATACCCCTGTGTAGAACAAGTACCTCAAATGTGTACTTAAGTAAAATACTTGAGTAATTGTACTTAGTTACTATCTACAAGTGCTTTTCTTTGTTCATCTTCTCCAAACTCAGACTGCGATGATGTGTCCTCATTCCTAATAAGGTCTTCAGTTTGTCTGACTGCCAGAGGTGTATTTTGGTTTACTGTGGCTCGACTCCCACTAGTGGTTTGGCCTGACACTGCAGAATCCACGAGACTACTAAGTGTAGAAGAATGAAGACTGGTTGCAAAACAAAATGATATATTCTGCTCCTAGCTCAAGTATCTCGGCATGAGTGAATACAGCCTGGTTCCAGAGCTCTTAGTTAGGTTTCCTTGTTAGTTATGTTGTCAGTTATGTTGTCAGTTATGACAGACTTTTTAAACTCTTTAAATTCATAAATGTACTCATTATCCACAGGCATTGCTGTCTTCAGTGCTTGTATAAAACTTTGACTGTTTTGCCTGAACGCCTCACATGGCTGAACAATACAGACTCCTTTGAATTATGAGTGTTATCCTCAAGGAATCCCCACATTTTTAGCAGATCGAGTCGTTTATGTAAAAAAAACATTCACTTGTTTGACCAGACAGGCATTAATGTGGTGACATGCTCCTCCTTGAACCTAAAAATAAACTTTTAAAAACCATTATGCGCTATAGAGCCATATTTTCTTGAAAGAAGAAATGGGTAAGGTGAAAAAAATTCTTAATCAATTCTTGTTTTTTTAAATGTAATAATCAATGATGATCTGTTATACATTCCGTTGTAACATCTTCCTCTAAGACTAGCAGTCATTAAATTGGCAGCTAAAAGGGATTCTAATAAAATCTTGAACAATCCATCCATCCCTTTCCTGTAACAGCTTATCCTGTTCAGGCGTTGGGCCACTGGAGCCAGGGTGCACTGCCCCTAAGAGGCGCAGTGCACCCTGGACACCATCGCCAGTTCATCACAGGGCCGAAAAATGATGTCTTCAAGAAGGCATGGAAGAGATCAAACACTCCCACACAACCGGATTAAGTTGTACTAATGGTACAAAGACATTTGTTGGGTCTTATTTGAGTAATGGCTACACTGTCCCCAACGATTTCTGCTGGTACTGTTCCAAATCATCCGATGGTCGACCGGGGTAAACGCACTGCAACTCAAGAAAACACATGCAAATACATAAAACAAGTTAATAAAGAAAACATCTTCATCAATTGGACAGCACATGAGCGCTGCAAAATCCCCAACACCATGGAATTGTTTACCAAAGACACTTAAAAGTGATGCAACCCCAGATGCCCTTTTTTAGGGATTAATTTACAAGAGATATAATACACAAACATTTCATGATATTTTGATTTACAGTACTAGCTTTGCTTAACTTCTGGGTCGGGCAGTCAGAAAGAATAAAAACTTAATCAACAGTTTGTAGCAAACTTAAACTGAAGAATGACTGAGATAAATCAAGCACACATAGTGAGAATGAGGCGCTCCCAACCAACCCCAGAGCAGTTTTTTCTAACCTATCCCACCCACATCAACCCACACATCTGTACACAGTTCCACTAACTGCTTCCCACATCTCAGTTCTAAGTAAAGGTTTTTCATATGCAGTGACTAATAAAGTTAATTTAAGTTAATACATAAAAAAATAATGAGACAGCTACATTTTAAACATTCCGTTTCTCCCCTCCATAAAAATGTATCATACTCCACTGAACAGTCACCAAAAATTGAGGAGATGAAACTGAACCATCCAAACCCCCTCTCTTTTCATGAGTCATCATTTTGCCCTTTAACCAATATAAGTCTGGTGATTGCGACAGTTTTAAAATTAGTGGAGAAGGATCTTGAAGAAATGCTAAAAAAGGATAAAGGCCATAAGTATTCACACGTGAATACGTGAGAGCATTAAAAGAATTGGCGAAGAATGCAGACATGCTTATTTGTCCTGCTGACAAAGGAGGTGCAGTGATTTTGTAGACACTGATTACTACCACCATAACATCTGGAACCTTTGAATAATTAAAATGTGAAATTCACAATCACTGAAAATAACAAAATATAGCATGCCTACTTACAAAATCCCCTTCCTCTTACCCCTATTATTTATTGCCTTCCCAAAAATCCACAACCACCCTACAGAACCGACCCTTAGGCCAATAGTCTCGGGTAGAAGGTCTGTCACTGAACCACTATCGAAATATGTTGATTTCTTTTTGTTCCTTTTTTTTTGGAAAGATTTTCCCTCCTATCTACAAAAAATGTACTTAGATGTCTGAATAATTGTATTTTGAATCAGAACACAGTTTCACTCTCTCTTTATGTCATGGCTGTCATGGCTAATCGGTTCAAGGGGAGAGGATATGCCTCCGACTCTATTCAGAAAGCAGTAAATCGTGCCAATATCACCCCTCGTCCTGATCTCCAAAACACAAAAACAAAGAAAGTAAGCCGGGCTTCTATCTCCACTGAATATAATAATTGTGCATCACATATTAAAGAGACACTCAAGAGACACTGGCATGTCCTCCGAACAGAACTATCTTAAAAGGACTTTTGTAAATCTCCACCCATTTTCTCATTCAGGAGAGCACCAACAATATTGTCATGTACAAAAACATGACTCCAAACAAGACTGCAACTGGCACGTATAGATATGGTTATTGTGCTGGATGCAAAAACAACACAAATACAAATTATTTAATCATCCCCGCACTGTGAAGAAATTCTTAATCGGAAGTTTATAAACAGTAAGTCGACCCATGTGATTTACATGCTATCATGTCCCTGGGCTGGTATATGTGGGACAGACCAAACACCCTCTGAAACATGACAAAACAGCAATCCGTACAGGCAACATGGATTATGAAACTCCAAAATATTATGCTGGAGCAAATCATGCTTCATCCTGTTCATTAAGATTTTGTGGAACTGAAAAAGTCATGATGCCTACTAGAGGAGGAGAAGTTCTAAAGAGATTGGCCCAGAAAGAAATGTTTTTGGATACACACACTCAACACTGGGGCACCAAATGGACTTAATGATGATTTCTGCTGAAAATGCTTTTTGAACTAATGTTATCATTTAAGGATATTGAGGAGTTAATGATGTCCAGGAGTAGTGTTTTGTGAAGCATCATGTTGTATGTAATGGGGTTATCTGTGATTGCTCTTTGTATCTGGAAGTTTGGGGGGAAAGAAAGTGATTGGATCCTAAGGAATTGGTTCCAATCCCCAGCTGTGTGCCTTCTCTGCCCTTGTACTACCAAAGAACCTGCATAGTACTGTTAACGCTCTGATGAAGAATTTGTGCCGAAACACGTTAGTTCATTGTGACGTGAGCCTAAGAAAGAAGTGAAATGTGAGTATTTTGTCCTCCTTGACTTGAAGACTTCAATCTCAATCAATCTTTATTTATATAGCAATACTTCACAACAACCGTTGTCTCAAGGTGCTTACCAGAAAGAGCAGGTTTAGACCAAACTCTTTATTTAATCTAAATTACTTGATATGTGCTACCATATAATTTTTTTGGAATAAGCTCACTGGATTTTGGATTTAGCCCGCCACTGAGAATCTGTTGAAGCGCAACCTATTTTGTTGAAAACAAATGTAACAGTCTAGTGTATGAATGTGTGCTAAGCTAGAGAAGTGCGTCAACAGAGGCAAGGTCTGCAGTGTCCAGCCGTTCAAGGCCAGAGACCAGGGAGGCAGAGGGATATCCAGACCCCTCATATCCTACACCATCCAACATAAGGGATGGCACCGGGTGGAACATAGCCCATAGCAGCCATCTGGGGGGCACGGCCAGATGACTGCGCAGAGATATCCCGGTGCTGAATGTGGTGTCCCCCTAACACTGTGTTAGGGGGACACCACATTCAACACGGGGCACACACCAGACTGCAGATGCAACACAGGACGTGATCCGGCCCGGAGCACCACACCCGCTAACGACGGGAGGAAACAAATCTAATGGAGGAGACCATTCAGGGGGAGTGGGAAGACCACGCACAGCGGACATGCGGGGGGGCCCGGGTAGGCAGGCCCGAGATCCAGACACTCTGGCAAGGCACACATGACAAGTGTCCTAGGTCACCCCACGCCCCACGCCCCACCCCTCGACCTGATCACCAGCATCGCTGCTGGGAAGCAGGCCCAGATGTCGCATCTCCAAGGCCTACCTGCCACCAGGCACACCAAGCCATGGATTGCAGAAATGTCACCTTAGGATTTCACTGTACCTGAGTAATGCAAACACACATCATCCATACCCATCATTTCATTTTGTCATCAACCATGACCAAAGCAAAAACAATGGATGGTTTTTACCAGCTGTGGACATTACAGATAGGTTGGGAAACAAAAATTCTGGCTCCACAGGAGCACTCAGGCAGCTCAGGGTGTCCACATGCAGCTATGATAAGCTTTTCCCCCACTTCAACATCAATGAACTATTGACTTAAAGACTAATGGGACATCTCAAGAATTTCAATGCTAATACACTCCAAATCCACTGAGAAACACCAATTTCTCATCCAAGTCGTAAAACTCGATTGGGTTAGAGGGTGGATCTGTTAATCACTACTAAGAAAAAATGATGTATGGGTCTTAATGAAGACAAATATTCAAGATAAATAGAGAGTTGTTATTTATGAATGCGTGAAATATAGTGCAAATCCAGATTTTTTTAAAATATTGATCCATTGCATCTAAAATTCGAGCCATCCTCAAGGTTTGGCAGTGAAAGTTCAGCCTTCAAAACATTAGGTCAATGGGCGCATGGTTATTATGTCACGGCTGATCAGTGTGTGTTTAAAAGGGCTGTTGTCAAGAACAGTCTGTGTTAAAGGAATTAATTATTCCTACATATTATATTGTATTAAATATTATTATTATTTGTCATTTTATCATAGATAATGAAATTTGAATAAACCATGCTCAATGCTACAGGAATAATCTCACTTTGTATGCCAGACTGGGTCCAAGAGAAAAAAAAATGACATAAAGTGCCTGAAAGAAAAGGCAAAAACAGAAAATGCTGAGTCATCATTCTTGTCAACATATAGTACATAGTAAAGTTACAAATGGCTGTGTTCTCATGTCTCCGCTACTGCTTTCTGGTACAGACCCAGTCAAATCTGGGAAATGACAACTATTGAACATTTGAGTCAGAGATTTGTCCCAGCACTGTGTTTGGGATGTTTGCTTATGAGCCCCCTATCGAACACTGACCTGAGGACCTTGTTCGGATAAATATCACAGAGTGACGAGCGGCTCTTCACTCTCCAATAAGACACAGCTGGAGCTGGAGCTGGTGGCCAAAGCAACATGGCTTCATCATTTCTTGCAATCGCAGCAGGACTTCTGTTACTTTCTTCAGACTCAATAGCGGTAAGTTTCAGATTTTACTGATGCAACTTTCCTCCACATAAGAATGTGAATAATTTTTACTCTTGTGTTCGTGCAGCAAACCAGAGGTGACAGCCTTAGCATTGGAGTATGCAATCCAAATGATGGCTTTGTAAGTATGCAGTTGTCAATAATAACCATATATGTGGAATGTAAATCTATATATCTCTAGTTTATATGTTGCCTATCTGTTCACAGGGAACTTACTGTCCTACTACATGTGGAGTGGCTGATCAAATACTGAGGTATATTCCAATGACTGACAGGGATTTGGACATTTTGCAACATGACCTTGAAACAATCACCAATTTCACCCTGAGGGCAGAAGAAACAGTTGTCAACATGAAAGATTCTGTTACTGCAGCTCAAAAGAGTTCCTCACCAGGTAACACAGTCAGTCCTGGCACCTTCATCGTACCGCTGCCCTGACATCCCTCATTAATACAATAAAATAATTTAGACTTTCGTGTGTATTTATCATCAGAGTTTTGAGTTTTTCACTTTCACTTTTTATTTCAGATGTATTCTACAAAAAGTCTGCAGGTATGCTGGATGATGTTCTTCGGTTTGAGAAGACCATCATGGCACAGGAACAGCAGATATAGTAAGTCGGACATTGAAATTGAAATACTGCACCATTATACCAAGTGTTACGAAGTGGCAAAGTTTCACCTACTTCATTTTATGTGGGAACTAAAAAAGTACTATTACTTCATACTGGTGTTACAGTACTTACAGTACGAATCTTTACATGTATCTCATATATTTAAACTAAATATATGTACTCTTTACACCTTACATTTTCAAACCAAACTCCTTACAAAATTAGATTATTTTTATTTCACATCATTTCACACTTTCAACTGAAATGGAGAATAAGAAAGTGAAAAGATGATCCCTTGGTGTAGCCATTGCTAAATATCAATTTTAATTTCACTTTCATTGAGCATTTATGGCATGGGAAATACACATTTACATTGCCAATGCAAGTTAAAAAAAAGTTAAATATGAAATTGAAAATAACTATTGAGAAACAAAAAAAAATTATAAAAAACATTAAGGCTACAAAGGACATAATATAGTCAATAACATCTATATATTATATATACGTATATATCACGTTTACATTATGAAGCTTCATGCATTTCTGTGAATGTTAAGGTAGATTGAAGGTAGACGTTAAAATGTTTTTCTGAATCCCATAAGTTAATATTTTATTAGTGTGACATGAGGTCAATTAATTTTGTTCACACCGAGACATAAGTAAAAACAACTGAATGTTTGATATAGTATAAAAAATACAACTTAAAATACACAGGGTGCTTTTATCAGACCTTTAACATAATAAGTTTGCTTATTAACAGCTGCCCAAGCCTTTAGGTCAATGCACGCCAATCCTTCAAACTTCAAAAAACATAGGTTAAAGGTCAATTTGGCACCCACTCCTTTGTCCTCCCAAACTCAGACAAGTTGTGAAATTGAAACAACAAAAAAAAAAAACGTGTCTTTCTTGTTAATATATAACTCTGATTCTTTATTTTTTCCTTTCCTTTTTTAAATTTCTTATAATCTTATTCTTACCTATTTTATAAAATATGTGCAAGACAGAGCCAATTATTTAGGCTACAGCTCATGTTTGCTACCCTCTCCTCAGTGAGCTCCAGGAATTAATCACATCCAACGAAATGAGAATGACAGAGTTAAAGCAACTCTCCATGCAGCTGCAGCAGAAATGCAAAGAACCCTGCAAAGACACAGTTGAGATCCAGACTATCACAGGAACAGGTAAAAGAAGAAAAACATACATTCATTGACCATGGGGTCAATCCCATTTCACTAGCAGTTTCTCAATCTTGCACATCTGAACATGTGTCCTTGTCCTTCTTCAGTGTTTAGTTTCAGACTAAAATCAATATGCCGTATCAACGCAAATTAAACAGATTCTGGATTTAATTCATTTTGACCTTAATGCAAAGGTATTTCTAAAATGCATCAATAATGAAAATAATCAGTGTGAAAAAAATTTTTATTTCTATCTCTACGATTTACAGCATTTTTACATATTTTCCTTTTGAGGCTTTCTTGTTAGAAATGGAATAATTCTGAACTTTCTTTCTATTTTTCATCAGACTGTCAGGATATTGCAAACAAAGGTGGCACCATCAGCGGTCTCTACTATGTGAGGCCAGTCACAGCTTCGCAGCCGTTCCTCGTCTATTGTGAGATTGACAGCTCAAGACGAGGCTTCACCGTCATACAGAGGGTACGCTTCGCTTTTATTGCTTCGCAATTTTTCCTGTCTCCAACTTGTACTGCAGGATTCCTGTATCGAAAATTTCAACTATTTTTATACACTTTTAATTGGTTGATAAGTGTTGCATTCAAATCTAATAAGATTTTAGAACTCCTGAAGAAACGGCCTCAATGCTGAGTAAAAGAATTTGAATCTGATCACTTTATTTTTGTTTCCACAGAGACGTGACGGTAGCGTGGACTTCAACAAGAACTGGGTCCAGTACAAAGAAGGTTTTGGTTACCTCTCACCAGATGACACCACAGAGTTCTGGCTAGGCAATGAGAAGATTCATCATCTTACCGCCTCTACCACCTTCCCGCTTGTGCTGAGGATAGAGCTTGTGGACTGGGAGGGCAACAAAAGGTACACAAAGTCACTGCAACACTCAGACAAGATAACCGATTATGAAAGAGTAACATAAGGGACTTAAAGAATAAGCAAACATGACCCGTATGATGAGGTAAACAAAAACTAACACTACTCCTCTCTATGCCCTCCTCTCCTCAGGTATGCCGACTACAACATGTTCAAGGTCGGATCCGAGGCCGACCAGTACCGTCTCATGTACGGTTTCTATTTTTCGGGCGATGCTGGAGATGCTTTTGCTGGCTTTGACTTTGGGGATGATCCCAGCGACAAGTTTTTCACGACTCACAACGGCATGCAGTTCAGCACCTTCGACAAGGACAATGACAAGTATGATGGCAATTGTGCCCTCCAGGACGGCTCCGGCTGGTGGATGAACAGATGCCATGCTGCACATTTGAATGGCAAATACTACCAAGGTAAGACTAAAACCAGTGCTGAGCTTTTTTATTGATGTTCATATGCCTGATTGGTGCCAGATGGAGATCAAATAGTTTTTCATTTATTTTTCTGTTAACATTGGTAGAAAATCATCCGATCTGCTCTAAATTTGCCATTTTATCTTCATCTAGGCGGCAGGTACACAGAGAAGGATGCAGGTGAATTTGGTTATGACAATGGCATCATTTGGGTCACGTGGCACAACCGCTGGTACTCCCTGAAAGAGACAACCATGAAGATCATTCCCATCAATCGCCTCCCATCAGTTGGTGAACAGCAGACTGGGTTGAAGGATTTTCCAGGAGCCTGAGCTTTAAAAGTAGACTAATGTGATTATGGTCTATTATTGATCTTTGATATTGTGCTCATGACAAGCCTCCATGGGAAATCTTTTGCACTCAATGTGTGTCTAAATGTCAGATATGTTAACATTTTTCTTTTCCTCATTAGATCACAGAAAATAAATTTCTTTTCACAACCAATTGTAGTTTCCTTTTTTCTTTATATTGCTTTACTTTTAACCAGAGGCAAACATATAAATCCTACTATGGCAACACCAGCGATCGCCTCAACACTGCTCTGATAGGCTTGGCATGACAATGACTTTTCTCACATCACTCAACATTGAAATAACATTATTATATGAGACACCATCTTCTGGACAGACATTAAGATCTGAACACCAACTAAAAGGTTTCCAAAAACAATTATCCACCTGTTCCCCTTCCCAGGGCCTCATCCTTACCAAAACGTTTCACTGGAATTTTTTCCAATATCCTTCAGTTATCCTGCTTTCATCTCACTCACACACAAACAATCATAACCACAACTGCTCTGACTTTGAGTGCAGGATTATAAGCCTGACAGAATTATTACTTCTTCTTATGAACTATGTTTTCCTTAGCACCACTTTCCACATGATTCTTCCAATTTGATAATGGGACACCAGTTTGTGTTCTTTTAGATCAGAGTGTAGGGAAAAATAGTAACCACGTGGTTCATTTAACATGATCCTTGAAAGTTGAATCCAAAGCAGATGGACATCTGTTTCGACCTGAAGACGTTTCATCTCTCATCTGAGACTTCATCAGTTCCAACAGACTGATGTGGAGTCAGGTCTGTGACCTCTACTAGGTGTTGATACACAAAAAGTTTCAGAGGATAGAGCCGACTCGATCACTGAAGTGGGTGGATAAGGGTCATTAAGAGTGGTTAGGGACATAGTGATGCTGATTTTCTGCTGGGTCATCATATGAGTCTTCAGCGTAATTTTATTTCAGGTGTTAATAATGTTGGAAGTTGTGGGCAGATGTGGGTGATAGTTGTTGGCGAAGATCCCCAGCCGTGTTTAGAGACGGCCGTTCCTTAAGACATGGAACGTGGTGAAACGTCCTCAAATCTAGACAGAATTCCAGATTCAACTTTCCCAGATCACCGTGACCTGGATGATTGACACTCTACAAAACTTTCAGTTAAAATGATTTTTTTTTTCTATTAATATGTAATCTTGAGAGTTTATCTTCTTAGCAGTGTGTATTCAAACTCATGCCTCAGCATCGTTACACTTCACAGCGATCATCAGTCAAAAACAGTAAAAAAGTGTTTTTTTGTTTTTTTTTAATGTATTAAACTTTGCAAGAGAACTTTGCACCAACTGGTAAATTTTGTAGCTCTGATGGACTGGATAATTATTTATCAATGTTCTCTGGCTTGGTGCACAGAATGATGAGGCACAGAAAACAAACTTTGGCCGTACACACTGTGACTGACATTCATTCACATCACAACGATTGCATCAATATTGAGAAGATAATTATTAGCAGTGGTGAAGGATTATACCTGGATTGTAGTAATTTTTTGTGCTTCATATTAAAGCCCCCGCCAGAAGAGTTAATACAATCCTTATTAAGTTTACTACCACCAGATTATTCAAAAGTCATTATTCCAATGTGTTGTCTGTGGCAACCTTCCCAAGCTGGCACACCAGCAACAAAATGTGTCCTCCCACCCAGCATAGTTTGGTTTACCTTACTGACCGGGCTTCAGCAAATAGCCCTTTGACAGCGCTTGTGCAATCACTCTTACTCTAAATATATTAATGTTAACAAAATAAAAGTCCCGTCATCCATGAAGTTTACTTGGTGCATAATTATGCTTACATATTCTTCTTTTTCAGTAAAGTGTCCCCAGTAATTGTTATATTCAGTGGTGGACAGTAATTTAGTACATTTACTCAAGAGCTGTACTACGTGAAATTATGAGGTTCTTGTATATAACTTGATTTTTCTACGTTACACTTAAACTCTCCTAAATGTCAGAGGGGAATATTGTATCTACTCTACTTCAACTATTTTTCTGACAGCTGTGGTTACTACTTACTATTCAGATTACAAATGTTCATACATTTGGAAGATTGGAGAGAAAATGTAAAAATGTTCACAAAGTAAATATATGTTTGCGTTAGGTAGCCAGAATCATATCCTCAGTGTATATATTGTTATTTTATATTGTTTATTGTATAGTGCAATATTTTTATTATATTTCTATTAAAGTGTAATATGTCCTGTATAGTGTATATATATATATATATATATATATATATAGCTCTCTGCTGCTGTAACCTTGCAATTTCCTCGTCATGGGACTAATAAAGGTTTATCTTATCTTATCTTATAACAGGCCTGTACATGACAAACAAATAAGAAAGCTCGCCGAGTGTCTGCACAAGGCAGCAGTCCCAAGAGTGGACCCTCCAGCACTATGGGGGCCGCTCTTTGCCAACGTGTTCAAATGCCCAGGTGGACAGCGCAGACCTCACCAGTGAATCACAGCAATTTCACGAGTCAAGACTTCTTGTTTAACTTATATGTCAGTGAGATTACACTGCTTCTTCTTGTCACAAATAAAAAAGTGGGATCCTCCGTATCTTAAAATTCACAAACTTTTCAAAACACCTCATAGTTACCAGCACTAACTTAATCATCATATTCTCTTGTGAGTTTTTTCTAAATACGTAAAAAAGCCCGCTCCGGCTGGCAATTGTACGACATGGCAGCAGTAACGTATTTAGCTATGGGAGACATAGGCCTAAGCCCTGGGCACATCTAGCCTGTGGGTGGTATGGCGCACGCATCAATTAAAACAAATCTGAATGGTGACATCGCTGATCGGTTTCCTATCGCTCACACTGCACATCATGTTAATTATAATGTCGACATGTGGGTCATGAAGCTGGTCGGAGAGTGCGCCCCTCTAGTTTGTGAGCAGGCTCCTGCAGAGAGGAATCCAATTGTCAGAGGTGGGTGATGTAAAAACATAAAGGATTGTTAAAACAGATATACACAGATGGACGTGACTGTTACTGTACTTTCTGGGCTATGCCGCTCCATCTCCGTCTTCTTCAAATCATAATTTGTCTTTCCCTCCCATCATATCATGTCTGCATGACAGGGTGTGCGCATATCTGACCAAATCCTTACTTGTCCCGTCGGGATGTGACAGGATCTAACAAATATTGAGAAAATATCTTTGGGGCACGGTCACATCAAGGAAAACCCAAGTCAGGTTCGGATCGGATCACATTTTGATCCTTCAATTACCTGCTGCCAAGCCACCCTACCCCATCTCCCACCCCTGACCATGAGATTCCTATTTGCAGGAAGACCCCTGTCTGGTCACAAACTAGACGGACACCCACTCCGACTAACTTGTGCTCACTTACATCTAGAGTAATGTGCACCGTAATACTGTGTTTGCTGTGGTGCTATGAGCCAAAATGCTTACAACTCTATAGCGGCTGATAATAGGTGATTCCAAGAAGGTTTTCTGTATTGGCCATTTTTTTTAATGGGGAGTCCATGGCCTAGGGGGTGCAAAGATATGAATAGTGATGACCACAACATACCGAAAATATTTATGCACAGCCTGCAGAATTTGTAATATTTATTGATAATGTATTAGTAATTAATTAAAAAAGAAAAATAAGCTGGCAGAACAACATGGAATACAACCCCCTACTTATGTAGATTTAAGGGGCTACTTCAAAGCTAGTTATGAAAAATACTTCTATTTTTTTATATCTAACAATGACAGAACCTTAATTATGAATGTTATATTCCATTTATTCAAATATATACTCTTAAATGTTACGCCACGCGTGGCGCCATTTTACGCCAGGCCAGACTTTAAACCTGTGGCGTGACACGATAGCGTCTCCCGTCATGCAGAGCGGTCTCCTGGCCGCTGCGTGTCGCTGACATCAAAACCAACCGATGTTGGTGTTGTTTACTTCCGGGGCGTGTGGGTAAAGGACTATGGTGCTCATGCCTTTTTGGTTGTAACATTTGTTTGACTGCTGTAATTATCGACAAAATATATTTTTCGACTGATTTATTTTATCCGTGTATATCACCCCAAGATGACGGAGGTAAGGGGAGGTTTGAAATATCCAACCTGTTATTTCTCTACTCCCGCCATGATACTGCAGAACCACGTCGGATCTGGCTAATTTCTGGATGCCTGTTACGTTCATGTTTCGATTAATTTGATGTATATTTAAGAGTGGAATGTTTTATAGCCAGTGCCGCCGGTGTTCTTTCAAAATATATGTTTAAGAACTATATTTTCTTGTACAGGATGTCCAGAAGCATTCGGTCCACACACTCGTCTTCAGATCTCTTAAAAGGACTCATGACATGTTTGTGTCCGATCAGGCGAAATCCATCGCACTCGATGACGACAGGTAATACTAACTACTAATCGTCATTTACAGGTCTACAATCATTTCCTCAAATATCGATGGATTAAAATATAAAAAATAACTCAAACCGAGTTTATTGTTGTCGGTATGTGTCTAACCTACCATTGATATGTTTTTTTTAATGTTGTTGTTGGTGTGTGTCTAGCCTAACATCGATTTGTTTAAGTTAATTTCTCTAGAAGATGTTACAAATGGTCAGAAAACAAAAATGAAATTAATGGGGGGCGTGTAATATTATATCCAGGGGAATCATTTTCCCTATAACTCAGGCATTTAAGCCCAAAGCATTTGAGTTTGTATGTGACATTGCAGGGTAACTATCAGACAAGAGTTCTGTGGTATTATAAGTGTTACAGTGTTAGTCCATATATTTTAAAAAAGATAAAATCCAACATTGATTTCCACCTTTAACACAATATTTTACTGGCCATTGCTGTCGAAAACCTCCAACCCTCTCAATACCATCCCCCTATCAGAAGCACCTTTGCAGATCAGATGTGTTAAAATACTGCCAACCTCTATGGACTTAAATAAGCAACAGAAAAAATGGACTTACTTAGGAAAAGAAAAAAGTGTTTTTCTGTTAATACCTATATTTAAATGAGTTCTTCAAGCCTGAACACCAAACATACAACATTGTTGACCCTAAGAAAGTTTGCGAACCAGTACTGTTAGTGCCATCCAGACAAGCCACAGAAGTTTTGTGATGCTGTCCTGTTGAGCAGTGAAGAAGAAGAAATGAAAGAATGAAAAATGCTGATTAGAAAAACGGAGTTGGTTCAGTGGTGCACTGAGTTATTTCACTGTACCTGATACAGGAAATCTACAGTGTTAAGAGGTTTAGGATAACTTAAGAAGAAAGTGTCTGGTAATCTGGTAGGAGGCTGAAGCTCGGGCATCATTGACATTCAGTCTAGAATTGTGCAAAACATACATACAATGAGTCCATTAAGGCTTTGTTACAGAAGTCCTGGAACATTCTAGAGATGCGTTTATGGTAACTTGAATTCTATAAAAAGTATCTGTTGGGATTTGAAGAATAATGTAAACTCAGCAATAATAAAGATTAGAGGCGCTAGTCCATAGAGCAATGGGCTAAGATTCCTCATGGATGCTAAATTGCAGGGGAAGATACTGTATTTGGGTAAATTCTTATGCTATATGATAATTTATCCTTTTTACAACAAGGATCTTTCAGGTATTTGGGCCAATGTATTGACAAAACAGTTAATTTGTTTTATTTACATTCTATGTATATAATTTTTGTGATATAAAGTTATTATCACATATTTGTCATTAAAATGATATACCTTATGTTAGTAACAGTTAACTGTCTATTGTTCTGTATCATTTCAGCCACAATCCTTCCGAGTAAAATGATTGCAGTAAAATTTCATCGATATAATTTCTATGAGTGGAATGAGCGCATAAGCCCTTGCGAGGTAGTAAAGTTGGCATTTTTGCTTACTTTTTCAGTTACAAGCTAAAGATGGATGTGAAACTGAAGGCGGAATATGGTGCAGTTTTACACATGCCTGTCCTGAAGGAAGGGAAAGACAGAGTCTCTCAGCATCCTGGCAGCATGCAGAGCTACACGCAACCAGGTGAAGATGAAACAAACATTGCTTGATTATTGCCCTTGGGATCATGACTTCATTTTCATTTTAAGTTACTTAGATTCTCAATTCAACTACATTTTAGCAACAGATTTTGTACATCTTATTCCATTGCTTCAGTCGATTAATTGAAAATGAAGGGGCAGAAAATCAATGCTCAAATTTTATTTGAAGGCCTCCATAATGTCCAGTATTTAAATATGTTTTGTAACTTACACTGAAGACCTTGAAAGTTGTGATTGTTTTTTTCTGTGCCTTGAATAATTTGTTTCCCTCTGTCTATCAGCTGATGACCCAGAATACTTGATCACCGGGACACATCCTTATCCCTCTGGCCCAGGTAAGTACTATGCTGTTAAATTAAACATACTACATACTTCTGGCAGTACTTTTCCTGGATCCAGTATTTTTGCTTCAATAGGATTAGCTCTGACTGCTGACACAAAGATGCACAGGAACCCCAGTGAGGCAGGAGTGCATTCCATGGCACTGGCTTTGCCACCCTCACAAGCCAGGTAAAACTTTTCCTCTAGAATATGTTGGTATATGTAGTTGTTGTAAGTTATTAGTTGCATTTGATTTAAATATTATACATTTGGCATCTTCAGGATTTTGACACAACGTATTCATGTATAACATACCGTCGCATTTCAGGCTGGATACTAGCCGAACCGCAGCCAGCGTTGGTGACATCCATCAGCACGCAGGTGGAGCAGAGAGATCTCATCCTCCGTCGAGTGCTCTGGTTGGTTGGATTTTATTTAACATAGTTATGTTGCCTGTCTTTTATGTAAAATCCCTGATAGTAGTGAATAGTGGTAACATATTTATTTATTTTAGTCAATCATGGAGGGAGGTGGCACCAGAAATTCCTTGCTCATGAGGAAAGCACCGACAATGCCGAAACCCCAGTGGCATCCTCCATGGAAACTGTTTCGGGTGACTATGAATCTTTAACTATCAAGTTTATTCTGTGTTCACTTATTTTGTGCTTGACTGACTGATTTTAACTGATTTTAACGTGAGGCCTCATTCTTAACAGTGGTGTGTTTTATCTGACAGGTCATCAGTGGTCACCTTGGCTGGGTGAGGTCCATTGATGTGGAGCCAGGGAATCAGTGGTTTGTTACAGGGTCTGCTGATAGAACAATAAAGGTGAGTAAAATTGGAAATAATCTTTATTTCTCTGTCTTGGTGCCTGACTCTCTCTCTCTCTCCCTTTCTCTCTCTCCCTCTCTCCCCATTTCTCTCTCTCTCCCTCTCTCCCCTTCTCTCTCTCCCTCTCTCCCCATTTCTCTCTCTCTCTCGCTCTCTCGCTCTCTCTCTCTCTCTGCCGTTATAAGTTATTATTTTATTTTGTTCATACATACTTTGGTTCACTATTTCTATTCTTTATCTGTGTTTATAATACATTTTATTATTTGTATTTTATATAAGCTTATACATTTTTCAGTGGTTAATAACTGCATTATTACAAACTAGAGCTGGCTAATTAATCGAATATCCTCAAAAATCGAATTGTAGAACCTCTTTGGTCCAGCATCAGCAGTGAGACTGTTGTTGCATCTGTTAACTGTAGTGAGGAGAGAGCACAGTCAGAAGGCAAAGCTCTAAATTACCAGTCAACCTATGTTCAAACTCTCACCAATGGTCATGTGCTCTGGGAAAATGACGAAGAGAATGACGTCAAGGATACAAGCGTCTGAAATTGACTTTCTTTTGAGAGTGATGCGCTCAGCCTTTGCTGCTCCTTCATGTCGAAAAGAGCAAGTTGAGGTGGCTTGCGTATCCAATCAGGACGCCTTTGGAGGTTTCCAGGCACATCCATCTGGGGAGGAGACCCCGGTAGGATGTTCAGGTAGACCCAGAATTCTCTGGAAGGACTATAGATCTCAGAGTGTTGCTGGGGAGGAGGGCATGTGGAATTCCATTCTTAGCCTGCTGCCACCACGACCCAAACATGGATAAGAAGAAGAAAATGAATGAATGAAGAACCTGCAAATTATGTCATCATTTACAAATACTGGGCCTACAAATATGTCTCAACCAGCTTTTACCAAAAAAGAATGCTGAGTCTGTCGTTTGGAAATGTTTTGGATTTAGTGACGATGACAGCGAACAAGAAGACGTCAATGCCCACCAATTTGTCTCTTCGCCTCGAACGTAATCACAGTATCAAATTTGTTGAGGGCGTACCTCAAAAACGGATTCACGCCCTAAACAACTGCAGTTTGATGCTTCATCATACTGCCCTCAGCAGTGTGATGAAGCATCAAACTGCATCTGCTGTTGCTAACGGATACAATTAAAAATGCAACACAATATGAAAAAGATTTAAGAACATGAAAGAAAAAATAGATGTTGCTGCATATTGTATTTAACGATGTAGGTCGCATAGCTACTAGAGAACATGGTTGGTCTAACTGTTTTGTTAAAACAGTTAATAAAGAAGATGTTCTGTGCCATTGCTAATATATTTTTCTTTGAACTGTGGTGCCCTGTGTATACAAGACGTGATCAGTAAGAAGTAGCGAAAATCTGTTTAGTTCTCTGTTGTCAAATCTGATCATCTCTGGTTGAGCCGTACATTATGTTGTATCCACAATGTATGAAACATACTCAAATAATGCCTTCAGACAACAGTTTTTCCCTGGTGATCATGCATCTGAAATGATCACACAGGTCCTTGGAAACACAGGACCTCAGGCAAGAATTATTGAGGAACAAGATTGAACTAATTGTGATCATTATAAGAAGTCATAATTTTCCAGTTCTTTTTAAGACTGTTGTTGACTGCCCCAATTTTATTTTGGAGCTGCAAGTAATGGGAGACACCTACTTGAGTTTTGACACCTACCTCAGGATGACACTCCGGAGACTTTCTGAAAATTCTCTAAAATGCTCATAATGACACTTTCTCTTGACAGATCTGGGACCTAGCCAGTGGGAAACTGAAACTCTCCCTCACTGGACACATTAGTACAGTCCGCGGTGTTGCGGTCAGCACTCGCAGCCCCTACCTGTTCTCCTGTGGCGAAGACAAGCAAGTCAAGTGTTGGGATCTGGAGTACAACAAGGTATGACACTATAATGATAAGGAAGACTGATGTGTGGGAGTTACCTCAGAAAATACAATAAACCTTAATGTATTTCTCTGTATTAGGTCATCAGGCACTACCATGGACACCTCAGCGCTGTCTATGATTTAGACCTACATCCAACTATTGACCTGCTCGTCACTTGCAGCAGAGATGCCACAGCCAGGGTATGATCCAACTTTGCATGTTCACTAATGAAAGTATGAAATATAATGTTGAAATAAGCTATACTTTGAGAGAAGATTCTTACAGTTGTCGTTTGTTTTGTTTTTTAGATGGTATTAATTTGCATTACCTTGTAATACAGAACTTTGTATGTTTCTGAAACATCTGCTTTACAATTACTGTGAACTATGTAATTAAAAAAATATCTGTCTATGAGACATATCCCTGAAAACGGAATATCATGGATCATCAGCACTGACGCCGCAGATCCTACGTGTTAGCACAAAAAGTTATTCATGGATTATTTTCAAAATTTATACTAACAAAGATGTAAGGACGATTTTAATTTGTTTTGGGAGAGATCAGTTGCATATGTCCTCCACTGGGGAGATCTTGATTTCCCCAAGTTTTCGGCTATAATTCCCCTGAGTTGGTCCAATTAAGTCCAAATTTGATGCATATGCATCCGAACAAGGAGATTTAACTTGCACATATCATAATATACATAAATAGTGTTGTTCAACTCAACAGGGGGAGCTTTTTTACCAAAAATAGTCTTTTTTACCAGAGCCTCCTAGCTAATTTTTGCCAAATTTACCTCATATCAACAACCCCAAGGAGATCTTGTATTTATCATATTGAACTAATTGTTCATATTTTACTCCCCAGCCAAATAATCGCTTATGTTCAAATTTGCCCATGAATCGACACAAGATGATCAAATTTGTGTATTTGTTATTTCACTTTGATAGTTCATATTTTACTCAGAGCCTTTTGTGAAAAAAAGAATCTCTGAATAAAATAGATGTTATGGAGTGCTCTTCTCGAAAATTGGAGAAAGGATTAAGTCACGAGCAACATGTTAATTTCTGATCTAAATGAAAGAGAAGGCTTTCACTTCGTGCAGTTTCTGTGGTTTGCACCCTTCCTTACAACAGGAAGGAAGCACTTCGAGATTTGTTCCAAATTTAAAGTGCATTATAAATTAAATGTATAATTATTATTATTATCAGAGGACTGTAGTTTGATATATTTAGATGATGACATAACTAATTCCGCCTCTGCTTAGATCATTCTTTAAACTATTTTTGATTTCTTCTCTCTCCATGAAGGTGTGGGACATCAGGACGAAAGCCAACGTGCACACTCTAACCGGCCACACCAACACTGTGGCCACAGTCAGGTGTCAGGCTGCTGAACCACAAATCGTCACTGGTAATTACTCTTTTTTTACTTTTATTTAAACGTTAAAAGAAATCAACTAATTGATTTTATTTTTTACCTGTTATAGTTGTAGCTGATTTTTGTTTGGGCTTTCATATTTAATGATGACTGATTTCACCTCTGGCAGGAAGCCACGATTCAACCATCAGGCTATGGGATCTGATTGCTGGAAAAACCAGAGCAACCCTGACAAACCACAAGAAATCAGTCCGAAGTGTTGCCCTGCACCCCAAACAGTAAGTCACCGCCACTAACTAACTAGTCTACATATACTTTTTAATTTAGTGTAGAGAGAAGTGTTTGGGAAAAAGATTACCATCAAGAAACATCCAGTATTTTATTTACCAGCAATTATAAAGAAAATGTGCTAAACTTTACTTGTCCATGTATTTCAGATTATTTGTTCTCCCAAGCTGTTTTTAGGGTAGAAAATAAATTAACCAATTACGCAATGATAAAAAATAATTTATTATTAGCGATAGTAAGCTGTCTGACCCAAGGGATTATGATACACCATAGGGTTTGACTACAAAGGGATATTAATGAGGTTATTAAGGTTCAATGAGCCTGAATCCAGACTATTCAATGTCACAATGGTGGCTCTTGTTTAACTGGTCCGGATCACCATGGTAACTCATGCTGCACGCCTAACAGTGTCGTGAGGAGGAAGATGGACTGATTTGAATCATGTAATTTAATGCTCCAATGTATAAAATGTAGGGGTATATCTTTGAATAAATGGAATGTAATATTCCTGACTATACTTTTTGTGTGTACTTTAAACTGAAAGTAAGTTTTCATCTTTTTAATGTTTGTTTAGAAAAAAGCCCTTTTCATCTCCGTAGAAGCAGTTCCTTATGAACGATGCCATGTTCATACAGATGTCTGTAGAGGGACATCTGTATGCGCTTAACTTGTTACTGTGTTTAAACAAATGGAAGATCATACTTATTATTGAGAACAAGAAAAAGCAACGAAGGAACAAGCCTCACCATCAAAGCGAACATGAAGACTCATGAAACGATCAGATGTAGAATCCTCTGGTAGCCCAGAGCCAGCTCGGTATCGCTTGCCTCCTTACCAGCAGCTGCTCTGGGGATTTGGCTGACGGGATTGGCTGTAAGCGAAGGGCCTTATAAATCAAATGTGTTATTATTTGTATTATTATTATTATTATGAGGCTTTAAGCTCTATCAAGCCAGTAAAGCAAGTCTCACTCTGGAACTTTTTCATATGATATATCAGTTAAAAAAACTTTCTAACATGATTTCAACCCATTTCTTTGTGTTTTAAAACACACTTTCTTCTGCTGTCCCGCTTTTTGTGCTGTGCAGATACACTTTCGCCTCGGGTTCTGCTGATAACATCAAGCAGTGGATGTTCCCAGATGGCAACTTCATCCAGAACCTGTCAGGCCACAACGCCATCATCAACACTCTGGCTGTGAACTCAGAAGGCGTGCTGGTGTCTGGAGGTATTCATAACCTGAAAGTTTTTTGTCTTTCGTTCCCAAAACATGTTTTTCAACTTTTGATTCTTATTGTTTTTAATTGGAGTAAAGATAAATTGACAATGACGATAATATCCAGCAAATGAATCTTAGAATGGCGATTCATCAAAATACATTTTTATCCCTTCTATAGCTGACAATGGAACCGTGCACATGTGGGATTGGAGGACAGGCTACAACTTCCAGCGGATTCATGCGGCTGTTCAGCCCGGATCTCTGGACAGCGAGTCGGGAATCTTCGCTTGTGTGTTCGACCACACAGGGAGCAGACTCATCACCGCTGAGGCTGACAAGACCATCAAAGTATACAAAGAGGATGACATGGCTGTAAGTCAGACTTTTATTTTTCAAACAAAGTTTAGACGTAAGCTTTCCAGACGGCAGATTCTAACAGCTTTTATGATTTCTTGCAGACGGAAGAAAGCCATCCCATCAACTGGAAACCAGAAATTCTCAAGAGAAAGAGATTCTAATTATTATTTTTCCTTTTTGAGAGGTATTTTATTTCTACCAAACTTCCTGTTTAGATACACCCATCCTGTCCATGTTAGTCGTAACTTATGTCTTTGACATAAAACAGCCACGTTATGAAATGTTCTATCAGCCTTTTTCATTCTAAGAACCATTTGCAGCCCTCATTGTATGATGGTAGTCCGATAATGTGGCCATTTTGGACTGCCAGGAAGCTCCCTGAGTGTTTGTTCTTGATCATGACGGCTCTCTGGTTGCTCTGGTCTGTCTGATCCACCAACAGCAGCCACTCCTCACACTCAGACGGACTGGCCTGAGCGTGGACCTTCTTCCCGATGTGGTCAAATCCTGCCAAGGGAGAGACAACAACTGTTCTAAAAAGTATGTTTTTTGTAACGACTCTGTGGTTGCCCAGGCTTTTCAATTTTTTGTCTGGCTTGCAATGTGAAGCTTATTTTGCTCCATTTTAATAAAGGCCACTTTTTTCATATACTTTCCGCTACTTGACAGAATTGTTTCTGTACATACCCATGTATCTGCGGGAGACGGCATTCTTGTAGTATTTACTGCCGTTTCCCTTTATCTCCTCCCAGTAACCACGATTTCCAGGTATCTCACTGAGCTCCATCGTGTTTTTGCCGCCATTTGTCAAGTCAGTCAGCTGCTCATCTGGGAAGAGGAAGCATCATAAATAGATTGAAATAGAAGGCTACTTTCCTAAATTTAAATGTGTTTTGGACATAAAACCCTGGATGTCCTGCAGAGTTGAGGTCTGCCACATATTTCAGATAAAACTAAATTATGTGTTGTATGGTATTCCATGAGACACAGGGATAACACACAAACTGCAGAAAGGTGTATTTGAACACTTGCTGTGAGGAAAAATTCCGGGCCACAATATTAGCAGGCATTATGAAGGCTATTATTCATATCCACGAAAAGGTAGGGATATAATGGAAATGTCACTGCCACAGCTCGTTCGCTTACAAGCGACTCAATAGCTTTATTCAGATTTGATTCCTACATAGATCTCAGTGTGAGGAAGAACTGTATTCATTTGGGGAAAGATCAGTTGCATATATCTACGACTAGGGAAGGTTTTAAATGCAAAATAACTTTTCCAGTTATAAATTCTCAAACTTTGGCCTGATTGGCCCAAATTAGATGTATATGAATCAATTTAAGTAGTTTTTTCTTGAGTATATAATATATTTACTCTTAATTCTTCATATTTAACTCACTAGGGGGAGCTTTTTCTTGGAAGTACACTACATGCACATAACTTCACAACAAATTTGAGGAGATCAACCAAGCTTTGCTTATACAATGCAAAGGACTGTGTGCTTAATGGGGATATACCTTTTCTGTCTGGGATGAAAACGTGGGCTAGTTATAGTAGTTTCTATTCTTACTACTAATCGCAATGCTGTACATCTTTCTCTCCCAATCCAAAACCAGCTCAAAGTTTCTACCTCTTAAAAAAGGCAATATTTTACTATCGCTATTGTTCTGGAAGGTGCCTGGTGAAAACCTTTAGATGTGGTTTGGCGCCATACAGGTAAAAACAACTTAGTAAATTGTTATTTAGGGCAGCATTCTGCTGCAGTGGGCAGGCCATCCACAGTTGCTCACGGTAAAATGCTTCTGGGTTCAAATCCAGCTCTGGCCTTGTGGCCTTTCTGTCTGAAGTTTGTATGTTCTTTGCATGTTATCTGCAAGATCTCCAGCTTCTCTTTCTGTCCAAAAACAAACATCATGGGTGAATTGGCGACTGAATGGCCCGCAGACTTGAATGAGGTTTGATTAGTTGTCTGTCCCTATGTGTTGGCTCTGTGATGAACTGTCGACTACAACCGGAAGCATCTCTCTTCGAAGGTCAGCCGATATAGGCTCCGGCACAGTGTTTTACAACCAGCTCTACCTGACTCATGGATGAAGAGCTTTGACAAAGCGTGTCGAAACCTTCGACCCGGTTTCATCTTCTTGCGAGGTTTTGGTGGTTCTGGCTGATCCAACACCTCTGTTGGAAGCTCTTCAACTGCCAGGAGGTGGCCGGCGTTAAACATGATCTCCTCCTCCAGAGACATGAGACACATCTCAAAGTGTTCCTCGTCCATTTCAGCATTTCTGAAAGATCAATTGGAGAGTTTGCAAAATGTTTTATGACAGAGGGAACTCATTCTGTGGTAAGGACGTGATATAAGCCTCCTCACCTGAAGTCCACCCACAGCAGACCAGCTGTGATCAGACCCAACCACTCACTGGCCTCCCACTTATCGGCGAGCATCACGGGCACAATGATGACATCCCGGCTCTCTGCGTAGTTTAGCTCTTTCTTACAGCTGCGGGACGCCTGGTAGGCTGGAGTCATGAATGGACAAATGACCAGAGCCTCCTCCACACCGGCAGCCATCCTGCAAAACACACAAACACACTGCTTCTTATCAAAGAGTCCCACGTTATCTACCGCCAACCTTACGCCGAACCCATCACTGTGGTACTCACGAATCATTTATGTTCCCTGTCACTCCTCCTTCAATATCCATCCATACTGGCAGGTCCTTCTGTTTCAGACGGTTGTATATCCTTTTCACGAGGGCCTGGTCGTCCCACTGATAAGAAAGCATTATATGAGCTGGCATCTCCCTCTTTTTTTCACAAAATTCTATGAAACAAAAAACAATTTCTCAGTTTGTAGAGGTGCTGCAGAAGGTGACCCAGACAGAAGAGGACTGTAGTTCTGCTCATTGTTTACTCTGGTACACATCTCACCTTACACCTGTCGCTTGGTTACAGGGCGTGCATTCACCAGAGGGATGAAATACGATTATGACATGTTCCCCGTCACTATTAGTAGTTAAAAATATCCTGGAACTTAAATTGGCATGCATAAAAAGTTGTATATCATTCATACATTTGTTTGTTTAATTTGTGGACTTTAAAAAATCAACTCCCAATTATACTTGCAATGGGATGTTTAGGATTTAATTCTGCCCAACAGCTGATCTAATACAATTGTATTATTTCCTATAATAAGTGGTGATGTATAATACTGATAAATGTTATTGTAGTGGATTATTTTGCTTGGACAATGTTTTTCCAATTCAAAATTTTCATTCAAGTAATTTGTTTAATTTTAATCAGTGGCACATATTTTACGTGTTAGAGCCATAATTCATATAATATTAAGCGATCTGAACTTTTACAGTTGTCAATTATATTTTAGGACTGAGGCATTTTCTATTTGAAAGAGGCCACTGCTCTTAGGGAATACAGTTTCCTTTGGGCGGTGTACTTTTTTAGTGTATTCTTTTCTTTTAGTATATTACAATTTACTGTTGATTGTTGTCTGTTTTGAATAATGGAAAATATTTATCTGCACTTTAAATCATGTTTACAACAATCTATATAACACATTCAGAAATTACCAATTTGTTTAGAAACGTTTATTATTGTGTGTATCTAAGTTACGTGCACCTAAATTAGAGAAGCCTGCCACACTAGTGTCACCAGAGTATAAAAGGTTAATTAGGAGCCTATAGTAAAATCACTGGGCTGAATTATAAAATAACTCATATTTGGCATAAATGCTTTGTTTTAAGGTCGAGTGTAATAACTGGATTTCACACTTTTCACCAGTAGAGGGAACCACCTCAGCACTTTACAGATCTCTACCAAACCTCATTTAATCTCTTATTTGACCTACTTAAACCCGTAAGAACCCATAACATTCTGACATCTTTTTAATTCTGAGACCTGTAATTTTTATGTGGGGGCTTTTATTGTAAGGTAATGTTTTATTCCCCAATTTAAAATAATATAAATTTGATATTATACACCCAAATTAATGACATATATATATATATATATATATATATATATATATATATATATAGTTTGCCCATATATATATATATATATATATATATATATATATATATATATATATATGGGCAAACTCAATGATCTGTTTTGCTTGTGCGATTAATTCAAAACTGTGGTGTCAAATCAATCAGCTTTTGTGGATTAAACAAGTCTACATTTTCAGTTACACTTGCTCAATTGGGTTAGGTCTGAAAAGCTAACACACATATATCATTGAAACTTGGTATAAATACATTATTGAATTAAACAAACACACACAAAGAATGTGAGTGAATTTTAAAATTTGAACTTACTATTAACTAGCTGACTAGGTTTTACATCAAAAATATGCAACAATATAATTTAAAATAAATTTATTTTAATTCAATTCAGGATATTAGAGCATTAGGATTGTTACAAAGATTGATATTTAGATTTAGTTGCCAAAAATGTAGTTTAAACAGCACTCAGTGAGTTAAAAATCAAGGAAAAATACACGTACGAAACTTTTCATTACTATTAAAAGATTTGTGGCTCATATCACCATGGTTACTTTCCCCAGAGTAGCATCACAGATTGAGTTTATTTTATCTCAACAGTTCAGGCTGATGAGGCAGATATTCTAATTTATATTTTTATTTTTCTGGACTTTCCTGTACACTGTTTGATCTTAGATAATTCAAACAGTTCAAACCTGTTTCCACAGTCTCTAATCTCTCGGCCTAATTCAATCCAAAGCAATCAGGGCCACAGATGGAGGCGCGTGCGCCGTGGAGGAGGTGTGATCAGCGCGTGCAGCAAAGTGCTCTCTACGTGTCCACTCGTGTGGTGTGAGTTGAGAGGAATCTGAGGATGGATATTTAATTTGGAAATATTATGATTGACTGTTTTTTGTGCGCTGAAATGGTGCGTTCACGTGACTTTGTTTGGAGAGGCGCTTTGAAATGTAAATTTAAAGACGGAAATATGTAGTCTTACTTTGTCCAACCGAGAAATCAAAGCCATGTGGAGAGAACGAGGAATGAGTCGCCTACATCGCGCATTTTCGCTCTTCCAGACGCTCGTACTGGCGCTGCTTTGCGCGCAGACAGACGGACAGGTGTTCAACCTGACGCTGTCTGTCAAAGAGGGCCTACCAGCGAAAACAATCGTCGGAGATTTGGGAGCAGGGTTGCGCCAGCCAAGTACTGGGTTTTTCATCTCAGAGAGCAGAGACTCTGAAGTGTTCAGGGACCTGGAGATTGACGCAGACACTGGGATAATCTCAACAGCTGTGATCCTGGACAGAGAGACCAGAGACAAGTATGAGTTTGTGGCTGCCATACTCACAGGTGAGATGATTAAAGTGACAATAATGGTGAAAGATGTGAACGACCATTCGCCTGTGTTCCCCTCTGAGGAGGTCCACTTGGAAATTTCCGAACTGAGCCCCACTGGGAGTCGATTTCAGCTGGAGGGTGCCAAAGATGAGGATGAGGGTGAGTTTGGTACCCGTGGATACAGGATCATGGAGATGGAGATGGGTGACCTATTCCAACTGGAGTATCGCAGTGGATCTGAGAACCAACTGAGTATCGATCTCCTCCTCGTAAGTAAGCTAGACAGGGAAAAACAGGATTTCCACTCCGTCACCATAGAGGCCTTCGATGGTGGCATCCCAGCCCGGACCGGGACCCTTCAGGTGAAGATCCACATCCTTGATGAGAATGACAACCCTCCTGTCTTCAACCAGACCGAATATTACGTCTCTCTGTCTGAGAATGCTCCTGTGATGTCCCCAGTGTGTCAGGTTCATGCCACTGACCTCGACCTGGAAAATAACGGTAAGATCACTTATGAGATCAACAGGCGCCAAAGTGATCCAAACGAGTTCTTCTCAATCAACCAAACCAGTGGGCTGGTGTACCTCAATATGCAGCTTGATCATGAGGCTCAGCCTTTCCATGAATTGATCATCAGCGCCAGAGATAACGGGCCTCAGCCGGAGTATAGCAGCACTTTTGTTGGCGTGAAGGTGCTAAATATCAACGACAACAGTCCCACCATCAATGTGCTGTTTCTCACTGAGACAGGAGAAGCAGCGGTGTCAGAGGCAGCGGGGATCGGGGACTATGTTGCCCGGATTTCGGTGTCGGATCCTGACTTTGAGGAGGAGAGCATTACTGTCACACTTGAAGGGGTTGATGGAAAGTTTACCCTGAAGCAGATAGATGATTTCCTGTATGCTTTGTGTGTCAGTGAAGAACTAGACAGGGAATACAAGGATCTCTATGAAGTGAAGGTGCGAGCGTCGGATTTTGGAAGCCCGCCGATGGACAGCGAGGTCGTCTTCTTCCTGAGGGTGGTTGACGTCAATGATTGCCACCCAGTTTTTGAGAGGGATGTCTATGTCGTCAGCATTACAGAGGATGCTCCTCAGGGGAGTTCTGTCATCCGGCTTCAGGCCCAAGATGCAGACGAGGGCGTAAGTTCAATCATCAGATACTCCATCCTAAAGTCCGGACACAGCAGCCTCGTCAGCATCGACCCGGACTCAGGCCTGGTTACTACTTCTGCAGAACTGGATAGAGAGACACAGATGCAGGTTTGGTTCCTTGTGGTGGCAGCTGATGGAGGAGATCCTCCCCTATCGTCCACGGCCACTGTCTCGCTACAAGTGGAGGATGTCAACGACAATGAGCCTGTGTTCCAGAAGCAGCTGTACAACGCATCCATACCAGAGCACAGTGCCGTTGGAAGCTGCTTCTTACAAGTATGTAGAGAAAAACATTACCTTAGAAGCTCTATTTCACTTGTGCTTGTTCTTACTTGTCCTAGATTTAGGCCCACGCCAAATTAATGTTTTGGGAGTAGTTTGGCAGATGGTATTGGAGAGCTGACAGGAAATTGTTTCACTGGGTATCTGTGTGAATGACATCACACAGATACCCAGTGGGCGCAGGGATTATATGGTCAGTGTCTTATAGTTAACAATTCAGGCACCATAATGTCCCTCTCCCAATAAAATAAATAGATCAGAATTACATTTTTGGTGCTCAAAGCACTGCAAGGTGTTTGAAAGTGGAACATGTACATCAAACAGCCATAAATTTAAACCACCAGGCTAATATTATGAAGGTTTTTTCCTTTTCATCATAAAAATTCTCTGTGATTCATTGTGTGTTGCAACACCTTTCTGTCTGTACCTACATGTTCAGCAATTTGTGCAACATGTGGAATGAAGGATAACCGTCAGTCAACATGTGAATTTGTGAGCCTTGGATCCCCGTGATCCTCTCGCAAATCACTAGACCACTTTCTGCACATCAGGAACTTATAAGACCGACCAGCAGTAGTTCAGGCATCGATACATTACAACTTGTCTAACCGGTGGTCTGCACTGGTGTGGATTATATGAGCATGTGCAAGACATGTGTTTCAATGTAGAGGCCTACACTTTACACTTTACAATGTAGAGGCATTACACTAAATTAAATTTAAAAAAAACTCGACAAGATGAAGGTGAGCACTAAACAAAACTGTCAATATAAAGAATTAATAACTTAACATGTAAATGTAACCATCTACACAGTTTAGACTAGAAAGAACTGGGCTTTATCTCCAAAGTTTCTCGGGCCATAATTTCTCAACTATTGATCAGATTTAGTCCCAATGTGGTGCATATGAATCCACAAAGGAGATCTATCTTGATTATATCAGATCTGACTCATATTTTAATATAATAGTTCACTCACAGTTTAATCCCTTCAGGGAAGTTTTTATCTAAAAACACTGGAAATAACTTCACATTTAACTTTAAGGGAACACTCAGGGTTGGCTTATTGTATAATGAAAGGAATTTGGGACTTTTAGGGGATATATCCTTAATGTCCGGGACGACAGCATAGGCCAAGTTCATATGCATCAAATTTTAACTAAATTTAACCAAAAATTGAGAAATTGTGGCTCAAAAAGCTTTGGAGTCAAAGCTACCTCTAGTGGTAGAAATATGCAATTGACAATTGAATTGAGAAGAATCCATGACAATAGTTAGCGTGAACAGGAAGGATCTGCGGCGGAAATAGCAATGACCGACTATATCCAAACTTTTTGAAGATATAGATATACACATAACCAAAAGAAAGGCATGGTGTTAATGTAAATAACTCAAATGATAGGTTGAAGTACTGAGTTCTCATGTAAGGGAGTAAATCATAAGGGGAGAGGTTAGGGGATAAAACAGTATATTTAAGGGACACCAACCAAGATGAAATGGGAAGGGACATGACTTAAAAAATAAAACACGGAAGAAATTGTAGGTTGTATTAGTCAGGAAAAAGAAAATAGAATTTGATGTTGCCTATTTTCTACACTTGATTATGTCAAAGCTGCTCAGATTGTTACGTTTTGCTGCCCAACATGTTCTGCCAACTGACAGGTGTCACTGTAATGAGATAATCAATGTTTTCTGATCGCTGATAGGGCTGATCAGATCATCTTTACTCTAATATTGCCCTGCTTACTTTTGATAATCCACAGAAGACGCCATAAGCAACTTTCTTCGTGACACTCTCTTTGGTGGAATACACTTCTAGTGAAGAAAAGGATTTGATTATTCACATCTTCAGTCAGTCTCAATTTTCTTTCTTAAATCTCATAAGACAAGAGTGGCCCTCATTGTGTGTCCACAAAGACGCCGTTGTGTGTCCACAAAGACGTCACTAGATGCACACACACTGCATCTAGTTCATGGTTTTGATGACAGATGCGATGCCTGGTACCACAAGCTGAGGCCCTTTATAAAAGATGCCTTATCTTGCAGTTAATATAGGGACAGGCTTTTTGAAATGATGAAAGTAGTTTTTCTGCCTTAGAGTGATCTAGCATGAGCCTGAGTTGAGAGGTTGATAAAACATTCACAAATATAAAGCAAAGTTAGAAAGCATGTAGTGAGCGCATAACTCCAACAACACCATTGTTACTGCTCACACGTTGTATCCTAGCATAGCACTCCCTCAGTGATATCCCCGTGACGGCATCACCTTGATCAAATCTGCATTATGCCACATTTAGTACGACAACAAATTTATCGGGAAAGCTAGTACTGGGATGGGAAATAATCAAAAATATTATTTGACATAATGGCAGATCTGGATCTAATTTTGTTGACTACGTATTGGTGGCGGTATCACGTCTGCGTTAGCTTCTCCGAGTCTGAACAAAAACATATCAACATCCTCCAGATATTTATTTAAAACTACTTGTAATAGTGTGGAAAACCGTGATTTGTCCAGGCCGGTTGTTTTTTTAAATTATTATGGCTGATCTGTTATTGTTATTCATGTTATTGTCAAAATATTACAAAACAAAACCAACCAACTTACAGTGCATGTCTGTGTCTGTGTTCAAAATTCAATGAAATTATTGAAACGATAGATATTGACAACTGACAAAAGGTCTATGAGGAGAGCTGTCCCACTGAATCTTCCAGGTAACAGATACTTGTCATGTTATTTCCTGTTCCTCTGAGAACTTGTGGTGTAAAAAAAACAAAAACAATTTATCTGGATTACAAATCATAGGAGCTCAAACAAATGCACTCTGATATGAGTTCAGGAACTCTTCTCTGTACAATAAAGTACAGTTTGGTTGTACCAAAAACTACATCCTCCAAAATGATCCTAACTACTTCTCTTAAGGCATTCTAATCAAAAGGTTCTGAACCCACAGGAAGTTTGGAAGTTAGGAGTGAGTTCGTAATGAGTCAAGAAGGAGACTTTAGGAGAAATACAGTACTTTAAAAATATTTTATTGGTAGTTGTAAAACCACAAACAGACTAACATTACGATCTTCGTCAGAGGATTGGAGTAGAATTCTAATTTTAGACAGTTTTTTGAATGTTGGAATTAAACAACTCATGGACACTCAATACTAAGGTTCAGTCAGAATAAAGCTTTTTGATTGTGTTGCACTTTCAATGCCACCTTCATCCATATCTCTACCTTAGGGTTCCTCTGATCAAAGTCTTGGATGATATAATCTTTATGACTGGAAAGTGAGCTCTCTATCTGTGAAATGAGCATCCTGTGGAGGGAGAGTGAGACAGGTTGAAGGTCAGATCTGAGGCGTGTCTTTAATCTCGTGTTTCACAGCACTACGAATCTCTAGACTCTTTGATTTTTGGGATTTTTTTTATGTGTTTATTATGTTGACCTTCTGCAGCAGAACAGTTAGTTTTATGATTAACTGCTTCCAGCAGGCCACTCCTGTGCATATTTCCGCCAAAACTTTCAGACGCAGGCTTCATGAGGGTGACATGGGGACCTGACGTCCACAGGTGTAGCCTCTGCTCACAGCCCGGCACCGTACAGCCCAGATTGGCATTTGTTAAGGAACACCTTAATTGGCAAATTTGCCATTGGCGCCCTGTTCTCTTCACATACGAGAGCAGGTTCACACTTAGCATATGTGACAGAAGCGAAAGAGCCTGTAGACGCTGTGGAGAACGTTCTACTAGATGCTCCATCCTCCAGCATGACTGGTTTGGTGGAAGGTCATTGATGATCTGGGGAGGCATATCCTTGGAGGGCAGCACAGACCTCCTGCTAACCGGGTGTACCCTGATTTCTGTTAGACACCGGGATGAGATCCTCAGACCCATTTTTAGACCATATAGTGGTGCAGTGGGCCCGGGGTTCTCTCGGTGCATGACAATGTCCGGCCTCATGTGGCTAGAGTGCGTCATCGGTTCCTGGATGTCGAGGGCATTGATGCTATTGACTCACCCGCCCATTCCTCAGAACTGAATCCAATCGAGCACCTTTGGGACATCATGTATCGTTGCATCCACCGCCGCCATCTCGCACCCCTCACTGTCTAGGAAATGACTGATGCCCTGATCCAGGTCTGATGGGAGATCCCCCAGCAGACCATCCGTCGTCTGATCAGGAGCATGCCTATAGGTTAATGATTTCGGTTTCCAGTGATTGTTCTTACGTAATTTTTTCTCAACAAATTACACTATGTAATCAATAAAGATTTTCAACTGGAATATTTAATTCATCCAGAAGTGTTCCCTTTATTTCTTTTGACACTTTTGACATTTTTGACACTTTAGCCTATGTTTAAAACTACATGTAAAATCCAAATGAGTGATCCTTAGCAAACAAATGAAAAACATTTGTATTATTTTATTATTACGCGATAAGTCCCTGACACTATTTCTTTCCTCCCGCAGGTTGTTGCGGTCGACGCAGACAGCCCTGAATTCGGAAAGCTGTTCTACTCTCTGACTGATGGCTTTGACAGGCAGGATGAACACCCCCTCTTTCAAATCAACCCACTGACAGGAGAGCTGTGTGTCTCTCAGGACATTGATCGAGACTCAGGCCACACAGTGTACGATGTTCTAGTCAGAGCTGAAGATCCAGTGAGTGGACTTCATTTTTTCTGCCTTCATAATGTAACAGACACATTTCATATTGAAAGGCCTGAAGGGCTGCAGTAGAATAACAAACGTCAGCTTTTTGTTCTCGTATTCATATAAAATTGACTTTGTTTCTTATTTTTCCAATGACAGGGAGGCCTGAGGGCTCAAACATACGTGCACATTGAGGTGAAGGACCTGAATGATAACATTCCAGTGTTCAACCCGGAGAAGTACACCATGAGCATCAGTAGCCATGCACAGCCCGGCACTGAAATCCTCAACGTGATCGCTACCGACCGAGATTCGGGCAGGTTCGGACAGGTTACCTACAACATCCTCCCTGGTGACACGTCCAGTTTGTTCGTCTTGAATGAAAAAACAGGTATCTCCGTCGTTCTGGTTGAGTTGAAAACTGTGGTTTGCAGTTAAAGAACACAAAGAAAATGTGCTGAACACCTGCTCCAACACCACACAGCACCCTCATAAAGACCCACAGTTTATTTGTGGACATAATCTATCTATTTCTAAGTAGGGGTGTCTTAAAGGGCAAAACACATCCAAACTAGATTTAACAAAATAAAAAATATAAACTTTCATTCTTGGGCGGCACAGTGGCGCAGTGGTTAGCACTGCTGCCTCACAGCAAGAAGCTACCAGGTACAAATCCACCTCTGACGGCCTTTCTGTGTCGAGTTTGCTTGTTCTCCCCATGTCTGTGTGGGTTCTCTCCGGGAACTCTGGCTTCCTCCCTCAGTCAAAAAACATGCAATATTGGTGAAACTAAACCTTTCTCAGCTGGGATAGGCTCCAGCTCCCCCGTGACCCTGAACAGGATAAGCCGTTGACAATGAATGAAATTTCATTCTTTTAAGTACATTTTTAGAAATTTTGTTTTAAACTGGGGCTTACAATTTTTACATTTTTCATTCACAGATAATGACAAAATCATTGCATAATGTTGTGGTTTTATGTGAATATCTACAGTTTAATTGAGTTTTAAAACGTATCTGGTATCAAGCATCGGCATGTTGACACACAGATCCACTCACGAATCTTAGAGTTTACTGTGTGACTGGCAGTCACAGAGTTCAGGGATAAACAACGTCTTATTTTGTCTAAGTCCACATGATAAGATTGCCAGTGTCACCACTCAGCGGGGTGGTGCCGAAAGCTTTATATCCCAAATGTGGCTCAGTGTGAGATGGATCTGCCGGCAGTCAGGTTGGAATACCAAACACAGTTTGAGATAAACAGAAAACATTCTATATGCTGATTTCCAGTAGTTCTACCTAAAGTTATAATTTGAATAGAAATGTTGATCATGTGAGGTCGCAAGTACGAATTCCTCGAAATAATAGCTGCTGTGGATGGTGTTATAAAGGAGATAAAGTTATTACCTTTTTGGTAGTTAAATGTCAATTGTTTGGTTTAAAAATTAGAATACCTGCACATTAACCAGCCATAAAATTATATCCACTTACTGGTGAACTCGCATAATAATTGATAATCACATTTCAATGACACTTGTCAGTAGGTGGAATATTAGAGACACTGAGTGAGAGTTTTGTTCTCAAAGTTAATAATAATAGTAATAATACATTTAATTTATAACGCACTTTACATTTGGATCAAATCTCAAAGTGCTAGAAAGTAAAAGCAGATGAAAGCATCAATAAAAAATAAAATAATAACTATATAAAAACATGACCAAATAGCAGCAATGTTAATTAATGTTAAAGGCTCTGCTAAAAAGGAAAGTTTTAAGTCCTTTTTTAAATGTCTCAGTCTTCTGTGGAGCCCTCAGATGGTCAGGGAGGGCATTCCACAGAAGAGGGGCAGGAGAACAGAAGGCTCGATCACCCATGGTGCTGAGCTTAGTCCGGGGAAGGAGGAGGCGGTATGAGTGGGTAGAACGGAGGGATCACGTTGAGGTCAGTGGGGTGAGTAGTTATTTTAGGTAGGGGGGTGCGTTGCCATGGATGCACTGATGAGTGAGGAGAAAGATCTTATAATCAATCCTGGTGGAGATGGGAAGCCAGTGAAGTGAATGAAGAACGGGGGTGATGTGTTCGTGTTTACGAACTCTCATCAGGATCCTTGCAGCACTGTTTTGAACATATTGTAGTCTTTGAAGACTCTTATCAGGGATCCCGATGAGAAGTGCTTTACAGTAATCCAGTCTGGAGGAGACAAATGCGTGGACCAGCCTTTCAGCATCACTCAAAGTGAGTAAAGAACGGATTTTGGAAATATTTCTGAGATGAGGAAAGGAGATCTTGCAGATATATTTGATGTGGGATTCAAAAGTGGGTTGACGGTCGAATCTTACGCCGAAGTTTGAGACTGATGAAGAGAGGGGAATGTCGTGGACAGAGAAGGTAATACTGGTTATGGAGGAAGACTGGGTCTGATGTGGGGTGCCAATTAAAATTGCTTCTTTTTTGGAGCTGCTCAACTGGAGAAAGTTGTTTTTAATCCACACCTTTATCTCCTCCAGACAAGCGGAGAGAGTTGACAGGGGAGATGATGACGATTAGGATGGAGAAGCTGCGGAGGAACATGTGTCAGTTTTTATGTAGATTTGCGTGTCATCAGCGTAGCAATGAAAAGAGAGTATATATGGACTGATGACATGGCCAAGGGGGAGCATGTACAGTATGAAGAGAATGGGACCAAGGACTGATCCCTTGGGGACCCCAAAAGTTTCGGTGTGTGTCCGGGACCTTGAACTTACAAAGGAAATGTATTCTGTTCTGTCGGGGAAGTAGGATTGAAACCAGTTGAGGGCGTTGGCAGTGAGTCCAATGGTGTGATGTAGGCGGTGTAGGAGTATTCCATGGTCAACTGTGTCGAAGGCAGCAGACAAATCAAGGAGAATCAGGAGGGAAGGTGAACCAGCATCGGCTTCCAGCCGTAGGTCATTTTTGACTTTAAGCAGAGCTGTTTCTGTGCTGTGGGCGGAGCGCAAACCATATTGAAAGGTTTCAAAGAGGTGGTTGTATTTGAGGTGGTCCTGGAGGTGGGCAGCAGCTACTTTTTCCAGTACTTTGGAGAGGAAAGAGTCTGGAAATGGGCCTGTAATTAGCAAAAACTTCTGGATCGAGAGTAAGTTTTTTGAGGAGTGGTCTGATTACGGCGGCTTTTAGGGCAGATGGAACAAAAGCCAGCCTGGAGGGAATGATTTATTACAGCGGTGATCAGGGGACTGATGGAAGAGATGTTAGTTTTCACTTGAACTGTAGGAAAGGGGTCGAGGGTCCAGGTGGAGGGTTTCATCGTCCTGATGATAAACTTAACCTCTTGCTGTGAGATTTCTGGGACGTACTTTCGAGCTGGGAGATCTCAAACTGTGAGTAAGGAGACTGGATAGGTAGAGTGGAGGAACCAGAAAGGACAGAACCGATTGAGTCAATTTTTTATTTGAAGAAAGTCATTCAATTATTACAGTGCTCTTCTGTAATTTCTGTAAGTGGGGGAGTTTGTGGTTTAAGAAGATGATTGATAGTGGAAAACAGCGGCTTAGAATTTCCATGACTGGTTTTGATAATATTCGAGTAGAACAGTGACCGAGCCTCTCTAAGTGACTTTGACTAAGTAGACCTTTTGATGTTCCCGAAAGGCGAGCTTGTGGACAGCGAGACCTGAAGCCTTGTTACGCCGCTCAAGGACACGCCCAGCTGCCTTCATTTTCCGTAGCTCGCTGGTGAACCAGGGGGCTGAGCGGGAGAAGATGACTGTTTTAGTTTTTACAGGGGCTAGACGATCCAGGATGCTACTCAAGGAGTTATTTAAGAAATCCACTGAGTCATTGGCTGGTACAAAGTTTGCAGAAAGAAGATGCTGATGAAAGTTGATGTGATGGAGGCAAGAAAAAAGGGCAAGTGTTAGAATCTAAGCGACTGACAAGCAACAAATTGTGATGGCTAAATGACAATGTAAGAGCTTTCTTAAACCTGCAGGTTTTCTCATTATTCAAACTTCAACCAAGGAGGTAATGTGTCTTTGTCAGGTTGTTCAGGAGGATTACACTAAAAAAAAAGGTTTTTCATTAACCTTGTCATATGCCAAACGTGAGGGTTTGGCATATGACAAGGACGATTTAATTCTGGCATGCACCTGTATATTTGGGCAGATCCAGTATTTCACTTTTGTTAGTATTATATAATAAGTCTTTTTGTCAGCTTTTATTGCTGGAGTACAATGATTGGAAATGTGGGGTGTCCACAATGGAAGACATCAGCCAATTTCGGAGGGACATCCTGGGGAAAACAACCATTATGTGAAATATTGTTTTTAGAAAATAATTATCAAACTATTAATAATAATAATAATAATACATTTAATTTATGATGCACTTTACATTTGGATCAAATCTCAAAGTGCTAATAATAAGTGTAATAATACCAATGTGATTCCTTATTTTAGGTCTTGGATTTCATGAGGGTTATGCTTTATATTTAATGACTAAATGAGTAAACTGAGATGACTCAGCAGAGGTTTTACTCTCTGAGTGCCGTGTATCCTCTCCATTAACTGATGAATGTTTTTGTCCGTAAAATGTCAGTCAAAAGTAAAAAATGATCAGTATAATTTCCCAGAGCTGAAAGTGATGCAATCAATGTGATAAACTGTTCAAAATGAACATTAAATTGCTATGAAGCAGGGAGAATTCTCACATTTAAAGCTGAAACCAGAGTAAAATAATAATGGTTGCTTGACAGAACTCCAATAATGGTCGGTATAATGAAATGAGGCCAATTTGAATAAAATGATTGTATGACCTGTCCACTAAAGGCTTTTGATTAAATCCTTAAATCTTGACCTTCTTCCTCCGATGCAGGAATGCTTTTCCTGACCTCCACCTTGGTCAACCTGGGTGCAGCCAGCGTAAAGCTCCTAATAACAGCGCAGGATGGCGAGGGCGTGACCTCGGTCAGGCCTGCAGAGGTCACCATCAATGTTTTACACAGTGATCTAGCTCCAGCCATGTTCCAGAGGTCACACTACAACTTTGCAGTACTTGAAAACGCACCGCCAGGGACTTCTGTTGGGATAGTGAAGGCCATAAACTCAGCAGGTGAGCTGATATCTGGACAAGTCTTGATTTACTAGGAGGTGTAATGACAAATCTAAAACATATGGTAGAAAGAGTAATGAGATACTAAACACATTTATCTAGTGAGAAGAAACTTTATGCACGTAGTGATGACCAGTATTTACATTATTGAAGATATCAAGTATCAACCAGAGAAGATTAATCCACATTAAAACACCCCCATTTGCGGTATAAAGGAAATATATATATTGCTTTTATTCATGCTGATGTTACAGATTTATCTTATTTATATTGGGTTTACAACTATTGCCATTACAACGGCTGCCTTGTTTCATTGATCTGAGATCAGTCCTGATGTTGACGTGACAGTGTGTTGTGTGTTCTGACATCTTTCTATAAGGTCCAGCATTAATTTTTTTAGGAAGGTCTGTAGCTCCTCTGTGGGATCAGATAACATAGGATAGCTTTCACTCCCCACGCGCTACAATTAGCCAAGGTCTACCATGACCCTATTGCCGGTTCACCAGTTGTCATTTATTCAACTACTTGTGGTAGGTACCAACTGGTGCAAACCGGGAACACCCAACAGGACCTGCAGTTCAGGAGATGTTCTGACCCATCAAAATTTGGCTCTTGTCAAAGAAACTCACATCCTTACACTTTCCTATTGTCTTGCTTCCATCAACTTCAAAATGTTAATGTTACTGTCTAATATATCCCATCCACTGATAGGTAACATTTTAAGCTGATAATCAATGTTATTCTGATGTCATCTGTCAGTGGTTGTAATGTTATGGCTGATCATTGTATACTTACAATATATTAATATGCATAAGCTTGTCCTTCCTGGCCCACACCTATTCACTTTTATACAGTATGGGCTCATAATCCCATTCATGTATTTATTATTCTTTATATTCATATCATGTTACCATACATGTGGAACTAAATCTCAACAGGAAAGCTGTGAAGATTTAAAGTAATCTACATTACATTTACATTACATTACACTTTATGTAACCACTGTAACAACAATATACCAGTATGTACTAAAAATAAGATTACATATTGTCTTAAAATGACTTTGGTGACATGATTGAATCCATTTGTAGCTTCAGTCCTACACTGATAGCTGATTTTAAAAAATGAAAAAGAGCACTTGCATTAGATCCTCACCCTGATTGGCTCATACCTGACTGTTTTTGGTGCCACAAAAATGAGCAGAATGGTATTATTATTGGAAGTATTGTTGATTTAAAATTAAATTGACTTTGATTTTTTTTCATAAGCCTCTCCCGAGTCCAATCTGATGTAAATGTATTCAAATGTCACAACGACCCAGTCGAAAACAATGTGTCTGAAATCAAAGTCAGATCATCTGGAAATTTGAAGGTTTATACTGGGACTGGCTTCAGATATGCAGATATAAGAAATTGATTCATAATTTCAATATTCAATTAAAAACATTTTTAAACATTCAGTGCAGATGGAAAGAGAAAGCAATGTACTCTGATTATTATTCCTAATACAAGTAACATTTGATTTCTCAGTTGACTTTATAGAAATATGAAAATGGTTAACTATTTGTCCTGAAAGAAGACAATTTCTTAGCTCAAGTCTCCTTCCAGACATGAAGAGGCAAGCAGCAGAGTGGAAGAATACAGTTTAATCTTTAATCCTCTTTAGCCACATGTACAGATGATGATAAAGCTTCAAAGGCAGTCGTGCTACATGTTAAATCACTCTTCTCAAAGGTTGAAGCCTAGACTAGTGTGAAAATAATTTAATCTCAGTTTTTATGTTATTATAATATTTAATTCTGTGTTTATTCAATGTAGGTGCGGTAAAAGTGATTACTCTAGTCGTGTCTTGACTGGATCTTTCTCTCTTTCAGGATTAATCCGTCATACTCCATTTGTCATGTTGCCACTAACTCCGCTGAGTGCCCTCAGCCGCTAAAGCCCCTCCCTCTCCTCTAGACAGTCACCTCAGGTTGTCTAGTCATTCAAAAGATTAACACTTAAAGCAAAAACAAAATCATTGGGCCTATTTCAGTTGGAGTGGGCCACCGTTAAGCTCCCTGCTTGTTTCAGTGGTCTGTTAGAGGCTGATAAGTTGCAGCAAACACTTGGAGAGGATTAATAAGATCTTTTGAGCTAAACTGTAATCACTTCACGTGAACCCATGCCAGTCTCATGGCTCAAAGTCGAGGACAGGTTGGCAAGCAGTCTGCTGGGTTTGCGCAAGTTTATCTGTCACAGCAAACAACCAAATTGCCTGTATTCACAAATAAATGATATGAGACACCAATATAGTCAGACACTAGTAGTGCATACATAGTAATAACAAAAAAAAGAAGCAAATCCAAAATGTTCATCTGTAATGTTTAGAGTCATAACAATGTGGAATGAACAGGTAATTACTGAAATCTAAAAAAAAAAAAGTATCCGACATATCTCAAAGGCAAATACAGCTAATCTGGCTTCTGTATGGCTAGGCGAACCCAATGAAATTAATTTATAATTTTACTGTTTTCTTGTCTTCTCAGACTCTGTGGAATCCTACAGAATCTCGTCTGGAGACCCTCTGGGTTTGTTCTCTGTACATTCAAAGTCTGGACTGATCAGCATCATCAAACCCCTGGACCATGAGTGTCTGCCATACGCCCTGCTGGTTCTCCAGTCCTACACTGACACCTCTCCGGTTTACAGCACCACCCAGGTCAACATCACCGTCACAGACATCAATGATAACGCTCCTGTTTTCCACAAACTCAGTGATTCCATAACAGTATCTCAGAACACCCTCCCAGGAACAGTGTTGTTCATCGCTCACGCACACGATGATGACAGTGGAGCCAATGGGAGGGTGCGGTATTACCTGAAAAGTGACAAAAATGGTTCATTCCTTATTGATCACCAACTGGGGACAGTTCGATTAAATCAGAGTCTACAGGTGGGCTGTCATCAGAAATACACACTGGAAATCGTGGCTGAAGATGAAGGAGAACCTTCCCAGAGCTCCACTCTGATCCTCACTGTTAACCTGGACTGCAAAGTCGCAGAGGAAAGCCTGGCTTTTGAGACGTTAGTCTACCAGGTAGAGATAGGGGAGGGCTTCCGAAAAGATATGAGGGTTATCCAGGTGAGGGCACACCGGAACCGGGGGGCCTACTTGTCGAACTCAGGTATCACCTACTCCTTGAAAGCAGAAGCTGGCTTTCCTCTTGCTCCGTTTCGGATTCACCCAAAGACCGGGTGGCTGTACCTGTCGCACAATCTCGACTATGAGACAGAATTCAAGTTTCGCTTTCAGGTGTTAGCCACAGCCAAAGAGGATTCATTGTCCAACAACACAGCCATAGCCGCAGTGATGGTACTGGTGCTGGACGTCAATGATAACGCACCCGTTTTCAGCAACGAGGTCTACTACTTCACTGTGTCAGAGGGGTCGTCACCTCAACACCTGGTGGGAACCGTCACGGCCAGTGATAAGGATTCTGGGAAAAACGCTGAACTGTCCTTTCTCCTCCTCTCTGATGGGAAATTCTTTCGCATCAATACTAAAACAGGTAAAAAAAAAAATCACATTATCAACACGAATGCTTTGTAGCGGTGCGTCCTCACCGTTTTGTGTGCTCTCTGTACCCGTCCAGGAGAAATTATAAACTGGGTGGCATTGGATCGAGAACAGCAAAACCAGCACAGTCTGAAGGTGATGGTCATGGACCAGGGTCAGCCTCGTCTCAATGCCACAGCAACCGTTCACATCTTGGTCACTGACATCAATGACAACACTCCTCAATTTACACACCTGCCTGCCAGCAAGGAGCTCAATGTTCAGGTAATTATGATGGAATTTATATCTCCAAAAAAGTGGATATAATCTTCATTGGCACCGCCGCTGCAGATCCTTCGTGTTAATACTCAAAAACTACAACAAAAAACATGGATCATTTTCGAATTTTATAGCTTCATACACCTTAGTGTGAGGAAGAACTGGATTGATTTGGTAAAGGTTAACTCCATAATTCTAACACTTGGGGCAGCTTAATCTGTAAAATCAGTTTTTGGGTAATAGTTTCTCAACTGTTAGTTAAATTTATACCTAATTTGGTTCATATCAATCTACAGAAAGAGGTTCACCTTGTATATGTCATAATTTTACTTTTTTAAGACATAATGCCCTAATTGTTGGTCCGATTTAGTCCAGATTTACCTGATGTGAACGACCTCATTCACCAACATTCCCCGCCAATAGATTTAGCATTGGAGCGCCATCATCTCATTCCAAATTCCAAATGTCATTCAACAGGCTGGGAAACAAAGTGGATTCTGTAAACAACTAGTATCATTCAGTTATAATAAGAGAACGTTTTAAGCAGATGCCATTTTATGTTTTACTTCAACAGCATTATTCAAATATAAACTATATACATAATTGGTCCATAAAATATTTAGGGCTTATAAGGCTTTCAAAATCAAGACTTTTCTGTTTTGTTTAACTATAATATAAAAAAGTTTAATTCTAGTCCAAAATGTTAAAAATGCCCCAGGAGGAAAGAGAGGGACTCACATTCTCTACATGCATATAGGGTCAACACGGCCACAAGAATATTTTCAATTCAGTATGCAAGTAATCAACTATATCCTCACATAAATGATAATGCTTGCAAGAATCTTAATATTCTCTTTTCTAATCTTATCTTATTAGCTAGGAGTGGTTAATATAAGATAAGATACAATATGATTGGATGCAACTTGTCTGTTTATCCTGAAATCCAATATGCATCCTTGAGCTGTTCTGTTTGATAGATTCACATGCAGACCGGACAGATGGTTCTTCTTCTTCTTTGGGCTCTTCCCTCTAGGGGTCACCACAGTGGATCATCTCATTCCCCATATTGATTTGGCATAGGTTTTACGCCGGATGCCCTTCCTGACACAACATAATTTAACCGGGCTTGGGACTGGCACCATAAAATTCACTAGCTTGTGAGCCATAGGTGTCTGGGTTACTGAACAGATGGTTTACCATTAGAGAAATTTCATTCATCAATAATCATGAACAACCCTACCTTTGGATTCAGACCTGAGCGTATTTAATTTGTTTTAACATCCAGATGGTCTAATGTATAAAGGAGTTCTTCAACCTGTTGTATTTAATTTGTTGTATAACCATGTTAATCAATGTGTTTCTCTCTCTATTCCAGTTATGGGCCGGTGTACCTGCAGGGTATTTGGTGACAAACATGTTTGCCAAAGATTTGGATGCTGGAGAAAATGGAACAGTGATCTTCTCTTTAATCACAGGTACGATTGAGCATTCAATTTTTTGCATTTGTGGATATTTTACTGTTACATCATTAAAAATATGCTGTTTTCACTATGTATCTCTCTCAGATGATTCAGAGGAGACGGGCTCTGGACACTTTGAAGTTGACAGTGAAACTGGAGAGGTCCGAACAGCAGAACCTTTCGCAGAGAACACAGAATCGTACTACACTCTGAAGATCAGGGCCAGGGACAGCGGAGCTCCAGCTATGGAGGGCACCGCAGTCATTCATGTCCAGGTAGATTCAAACCATTGCTTATAAGGATATGTTGCATGACATCCAACGTTTGTCCCCATCGGGAAAATAGCCAATAAACAAGATGATATATCTCTCCTGCAGGTCCATGGATCAGAGGCTCTGAATGCCCGATCTGACCATCAGATTGTAAGGCGTTTCACAGTGAAAGAGGACACTTTGCCGGCGACTATTATCGGCTCTGCCAGTGTTCCAGATAAAGGAAGATTCCACTATTCCATCGCTGAGGGAGATGGGACCGTTCATTTTGGGATCGACAGCTCTTCTGGTGACATTTACATCAACCAGCCGCTGGACTACGAGTCTGCCATGCAGTTTTTCCTCTTGGTCCGAGCTGAGGATGCAGAACTCCATCCAGGAGTGAACTTATCGGTTCTGGTCAGTGTGATGGTGGAGGACGTAAACGACCACACACCTTGGTTCCCTGATAAACTGGTGATGTTTGGTCTGTGGGAGGACGCTGCGGTCGGGTCACTGGTGTTTGCTTTCCATGCCAGAGATTCTGATGGGACGTTTCCTAACAGTGCCCTCCGCTACTCGCTGACCTCTGACTCGAGAGTCAGCGCGTCTTCATCACGCTTTCCCTTTCAGATCAACCCTTACACAGGGATCCTGACTGTGGCGGCGCCGTTGGACCGGGAGACCAGCCCGAGCCTTTCCTTCACTGTGACCGCCACTGACCAGGCCAAGAGGAAGGAGGAGCGTAAACAGGCATCGGTGACGGCTCAAGTCTTCCTGCTGGATGTGAACGATAACCGCCCAGTGTTTATATCTGCAGACACGGTTCAGGTGATGGAGGACACGGAGGTGGGGAGTCTGCTGCATCATTTTGTGGCCATAGATGGAGATCTGGGTGAAAAAGGTGTCGTTTCTTATGTGATCCTGGCTGGAAACAAAAAAGGATTTTTCACCATCGAAGAGAAAACAGGTAGGATGCATACGGGACAAAATATATGAATTAATAACTCTTTACTACAGTTAGACTGATAATTAACCTAGGCTGACTGGCTAATTGGGTTTAGCATCTCATGTTCATACATAAGGCCCTACAACAAACTCAAACAAATGACTACTGAGTCATTTCAGTCTTCTGGTTGAATCAACATGCTGCATTCATAATGTCGGGTCACTGGACGTTTTAATTTTCCTGTGTAACGTGGTAGAGTTAGACTCTAATGACGCTGCCTCAAAACCCATTCTTGCATTTATTCATCACACATGGAAAATTCCATTTAAATTCTGAATGTATACATGTGCCTGTTTATGATTTTAAATGTATATGTTAATTTCTCTTTTAAAAAAAAAAGATCCAAATCTCATTGAGCCTACCTGTTTAAATAAAGGACCGCTGTACACAAAAATAGTGCATATGAGGAAATAGGGTGTATATAAAGAATATGAAAGAACATTTATTAGTTGTTGTAATGGTTGTAAAATATACAGAAAACTGAAAGGCAATAAAATTTGATCAATTTGATTTAGCCCAGGAAACTTTTTTGTCCTCCATTTACTTTGTAACCCTCTTTTCCAAACTAAAAATATGTCAGTCACTTAAAAAAATTTTTTACCTGGTTCTTGGAGCTTTTGTTAATCATTAGAACAAAATTAATATTTTTAAGGGTTTCTTCTCAATTATGGGTGTTCATGGCTTGTGAATGTAGAATAGTTTTTCGTCAAATATTCACATTGGTGGTGAAAAATGTTAGTCACACTATATTGGACTAAATGCCTATCATTCTATATAAAAGCGGAGAATTTCATAAATGTAATAGATTAAGAATTATATGAAATTATTATATATGCTACTAAAAATTACTTAATATGAAATAAAAATATCAAACTGTAAACACGAAAAATAAATCTCCCCAAAGGAAGTTTTAGACTTTAAAATATGAATATTGGTGTACCTTCTATATAAAAACGAATTGGTTAAAGAGTTTGTATACATTATTAAATATTATAAATATATTTTCTTTCTCTTATATTTTATAATTTTTTCTATATTTTCTCTACAAAACAATATTTAAGGTCAGATAATACTGTAAAGAATATTCTGACAAACTGGCATTGAGTTTTATTTTATTGACTATCCCTCCAGAAGTTTCCATAGATGTTATGTTCATCCTCTTCCATCTTCTTCAGGCCTGTTGTTTCTCTCTGCGCCTCTGGACTATGAAACACAACGTTTCCACCGTCTGACTGTCCAAGCTGTGGATCACGGCCTGCCCTCGCTCTCCTCCACTCAGGCTCTGACGGTAGAGGTGGGGGACGTGAACGACCAGCCTCCGGTCTTCACTAAGAGCTTTTACAATGCCAGCGTGGTGGAGAACAGAAACCCCGGAGAACCGGTGGTCAGGGTCTCTGCTACCGATCAGGACTCAGGTAACAACATATTCCTCCGGGTTTAAATGTGTTGGTGCTATTATTTAAAACATAAAATAAGAAAGAGAAAAGTTTTTTGTTTTAAACTCGAAATTTTTAATCAAAGGCTGCAGCAGGCAGATTTTGTTTCTACCTTTCCTATAGGTAATTTTCCCAATGTCTCAAACAATGGTTTTGCTCTTGAACTATAAATATAAGAGATATAAAAAACTGATCAAAATATGAAAAATCATCATTGGGATGGATTTTGTCCAACCAATACTTAAAAGCTAATTGATTTTCGTCTTAATCAGTATGTTAATTAAAATAGCAGCATATACTGATTATTGAAAAGCATAGTAATAGTAAAGACTATTTGGAATATTTGTTTTAAAATTACCTTAAGAGTTTACCAATCAACAAAACCGTTGCTGTTTTGTTGGTTGTACATTGTAGAAAAAAAAATATATAATACATATACATGTATAATACTAAAAAAAAGACATAGATGCTTTATAATGAATATTTATCCTCAACTTTTCAAACAATAGTTTGAAAAATAATCTGCATTCTGAAGGTAATTTTGTAGAATTCTGCATTGCTTTTCGCTGCATCTCATAGTCTTCATCAGGAAAAAAATCAGTTGTCATTACACAACTCAAGTAAGCGAGATATAACATTTTAAATAGATAAGCAGATGACTATTGAACCAACTCCATGACAGCTGAGATGCAATTCAATGCCCCCAGGTGAAATAGTAGTTGGACCTTGAGCTGTTTTTTTCAGGATTACTTTGTTGGTAGTTAACATGTGTCAATAATGAGATTGTGTTGATGCTTGGCTAAATAGATATTGTGACTGTTTTTCAAAGGGCCAGATAAATAAATTAACTAGTGACCTGATCAGAACCCGGAAAACCCTGCAAAACCTGAGCTCCTGTTTATTGAGTTTTGATTTTAATATCATGACGGAGGGACCATATCATTTTCTTTGCACTTATAATTTTGAAGATATGGCACTTGTGGGTCTATCAATCCCAGAAGATGGAATTCTCCTTTTGTTTCTTCCTTTTTGTGGAGATTTTCCTCATTTCCTATTACTGAGGGTCTCAATATAGTGGATGTTGCAAGGTGTCGTGGTCTTTAAATTAAAAAAAAAAAATCACTGGAAACATAACTTTGAAACATTAAACTAGTCCCTAAATTGTTTTGTTTTTTTATATTGTTGGGTGCAAAAAATTTTTTAGACTAGAATAATGCTTTTGTGGTGGTGGAGATAGCAGTATGCCTCAAATGTGACTAGATGGCAGCACTGGCACGTGTCCTCCAGACCTCGGCCTTGAGGCTCAACAGCCTCCAACCATTACAAGGTTTATGGCAACTGAGTACCCATGAAAATAATGTTAAAAGCATTGGAGCTCTTATATTTTACAATTTGTGAATTTCCTGTGACATTTAAACCTGCTTTAATATTGAAAATACTTTGAATAAAAAGGGGAATGAGTATGTCTGCTTTTCCGGACAAAAGTATTAGTGCAGTTTTCCTTGGTATTATTTTTAAATGTAGCGACACATGACAATGGTACAGGCGAGCAGCGGCTCACCCTGTGAGCGGGGACATGTTTTGGTTAAACCTCAGCTCTGCAGTGAATCCAGTTTATCCTCTGTTATGTTTCACTCCAGTAACAGTTTAATTGAAACCAACCCATGCCCTCTCTCCTCTGGTGTTACTCCACTTCCATGTGCAGTATGTTCCCTGTACATCTCAGCAAATTTCATTCATTTATTTGACCCCAACTCATATTCACAAATCTACACATCAGCCCTGTTTATTTTAACATGCTGTGCACGGGCCCTCCTAAATCCCGTTTCAACTGCTCACGTTGACAGAACAGGTCCTTTAAATAGTGGAGGTGAAGAGTATGTGGCAGGAGGATCTGCACAGGAGGGGTTCCTGTGTGAACTAACATTCTTGGGGGTGAAAATTGTCCAAGAACAGCAAGCACATAGCTCCTCTGGGAGGTTTGAAAGGTCCTCTCTCATGATGATTTCCATAATTTAAGCCATCTGTGCCAATAGGCGCCATGTTTTCATCCATATCCTCAGATCAGCTCGTCTGGAAGCTCAGCCCGGTCTCCCACCAGTCTTATTTGATTATCATGTGTACTGCTTTCTCCCCCTCACGCTCCCCAAAGATGAACATTGGTTTGAGCCTCTGTTGGTCTTTGTATCTGGTTTCCCGTATTTGGAATCAGTCAAAGGGTATGTGCACTATCGTTGAGTGTGACGGCTCACCTTCTGTGTCCTGGAGTAAGCAAATGCTCATGTGTTTTAAGGGAAAGACAGATAGTTGTTTTAGTTGGGAGAGATTTGAGAACTATATCAGATTACTATGTGTAGCAACGTTACGATGCTTGTCCTTTTTAATCGTCCCACTAAAGGGTCGCGTCTAGGGTTACACTCATTTATCCATCCATCCATTCATCCATCACATCCTTCTGTCCTAAGTGCAGACTACTCATATACAGGCTGGTGTTTTTTCTTCCCTCTGACTCTCATAGCAATCTGAACAAAACGCCTGAGTCTGGATTTCAACTGAACAGTCAGTTTTCCATACCTGCATCTATGTCTACATCCTGTACCTAATCAGACTCTCTAGGACTGCCAGATAGAAGAGATACACAAATTCCTAATCTAGACCTTACAGCCTAAGTTTTCCTAGGAAGTACATCTTTAACTGCAGTGTTTAGCACAGTGTTAAGACAAAAGTTTGGAAGCGAAGCATGATATCAATATGGATGGCGAACAACTTGTTGAAGCAAACCTGTTTGACCTGGGTGTTTTGAATTCAAACTTTGTTTTAATCACAGTTTTAAAACATTTAATGACCCTGAGGTTAACTCCATCCTGCCATTTTCTGTAACCAATTATCCTGTTCAGGGTCATTGGGGGCCTGGAGCCTATCCATGTTGGCATTTGGCAAAAGACAGAATACATAAAGTCAGACAACAGTAGTCAGCCTTGACACCCACGGGCAATTTATATATGTATATATATATTTATATTTAAATCATAATTACATATATTTATCAGAAGTATTGTCTCTATTTGCCCAGATAACTTGTGAAAAAATTTGTCAAAGCATCAAACTCTACCATAATATAAATAAAGTTCTCTCTTATCTAAACCTGGCTTGTCTTACCATATCTCCTAAGCTCCTTCAGCACAAATCATCATTTTTTTTTGAATATGGTCTAGATCTCAGATGGCAGGCATATCTACCAGTTCTTGTCAGTCAATGCTGCTCCCACTTTTCAGAATGTGAGTCCTGTGTCCCTTTAAATTGTGTCAGGGTATGTTTGAAGCCTATTTCCTCCAATAGACTGAAAAAGCTGCCATTGCAGGGTATCAGATATGAGGTCATCCTCTGCGTGACATCAGTGACTGGCGAGGATTGTTCTTTGTTGGACCTAATTATTTGTCATTGCTGACAGGTCACGGCTGACCAGCTGTTTGGTTGGTTTCCACATAGCAGAAACAGCCATGACAGAAAAAGCCAAATATTCTTACATTATAATCAAATTGTTTTTAGAAATTTTGCTTTGCTAGAATACTTAAAATGAGCATAAAAATCTATATACTAAAATACTGTAATGGGCCTCAAAACCAAAATCAGACAGAAATGCTCTAATTTAACAATAATAATAATAAACTATTCTTTATTTCTCACACTTTTAGTCATACACAGTACAATATAGTGAAATAATTTTTCTGAATTTGACGCATACCTGTGGAGCAATGGGACAAAGATATCCTACATTATTTTATTTCCATGAACACTGCATCCATCACCGTCCAGCACAGGTCAGGAGAGAAGGTGGACTTTACTATAGAGATCTCTAAATCTTGAATGGTGATTAAATTATGAAACTCGTGCTTTTCCCCATAATTTGTGTGTAATTCCAAAAGTTTCTGTTGGTAAATGTCTTGCTGCCAACAGAAAACCACTAAACCTGAAAGTAGCAGGGCCAGAGGGCTCAGAGATTTATGTCAGGTTCTAAAAGTAAAACATAATAACACATTCTGTTTTCAATTTACTATCAGCTGCTCCGTTTACGCTAGAAGGAGCGCTCTCATACGCTCATCTGCTTAGGTACTAAAATCACAGGACTGATGGGAATGAAAAGAAATGAATGAAACATTAAAAGTTCATCAGCTTTGAAGTAGAAAATGTGCTGAATGGGAAAATGTCATGTTTTTTAATGAAAAGTCTAGTGAATCAAAAAGTGATTAATTCTATATCTGTAAAGAGATATTATTTCTCGGAGACAGCCCCTTACTTCTGACAATTAAAAGCAGAGAGAAGTTATTCAAAAAGTAAATACATCAGTTTTACTGGAGGAAGTATTCAGATCCTTTTTGTTAAAGTACCATTACATTACGTGGACATCACACTTTAAAAACTAATCAAGCTTAATACTCATAGGCAAAGTAAAAACCTGCATTTTTTTTCTTCTTTCGGCTCTTCCCTTTCGGGGAACAGCGGGTCCACAGCGGATCATCTATTTCCATCCACAGTTTCTGCTGGTAGCCTGCTGCAGCAAATCCAGTTTGGAAATCCCTTTCCTGTGCCACATATTGATTTGGAATTGGCTTAACGTGGGACAACCTTCCTGATGCCTCCGTCCACATTTGTCCAGGCTTGGGACCAGTACCAAAAGTACATTGGCTTGTGGCTGGGTTCTACATTTGTTATAACAAAAGAGATACATTTGTATTTAATAATAGATTAGATTACACAGAAACGTTATTGGTGCCAGTGTAAATTCAGGGAAATAATGTGAAGAAACCTCAAGTGCAAGTAACTTAAATAAAGCACTTGAATAAATATAATTTAGCTACATTCCATTATTTAGAGTTAGGTAGCATAATAATATAACAGGGATCTGTTTTTCAGATTTTCTTAATATTTCCTTCACACGTTCAACAGTGTTCCAGATCCTTTAAAACATACCATACCTTAACTTCCTCTGTCGTTCCTGCAGGGGAGAATGCTGTGGTGTGGTACAGTCTGCTGCCCGGCCCCGGGTACGAGCTCTTCAGCATCCACCCTTACACCGGTTTGATCACCACCACCTACTACCTGGACAGAGAGCAGCAGCAACACTTTACCCTCAGAGGTAAGACACACATATTCTGCAGAAATACTTATACAGAGTCAAGACAGTGCATGAAATTGCTCCATTAGACACAAACAAAGGGTTGCAACTTGTGACATCATATACTGGTTTGGGTCCTTGTACCATGTTGTATTCATATTTGAATAGAAATCGCATAAGAGTTCTTTGAAAGCCGACCAATTCTCGTCTGTTAAGGTCGTGTCAGTTCACTTTTTTGATGTGTACCAAGGTTCAGGTGACAGTCTCACCATTTGCTCAAATGAACTGCATTAACAGAGTACCATATAGGTCTCTTTATCTGCAAGGAAGCAGAGAAAGAGACCTATATGCGAAAGCATCACCTCCACCTGTAGCTCAGAAGGGACAGGGCAGGGTGGCAACATCATTTAGCCGGCCAGGGTGGCAGCATCAACCCCAGGCAGGGAGAGAGAACAACACACTAATCACAATTACAATTTTATGTCTCTGTGTCAGCCCTGTGATGAACTGGCGACTCATACTGGGTGTACCCCGCCTCTCACTCAATGTCGAATAGGATTGGCTCCAGCCCCTGCAACCTTGAACAGGATAAGCGGTTACGGATATAGAATAAATGAATTAAAATTATAACTGTGGGTCATAACACACAATAATTAGTTAAATTTGACCTCTTATTTTTGTCAGAAGTTGAGGATGATTGAGTTTAAGCTTTTTATATGATAACTTTTTGAAAAAGGTTAAACAATTTATCAATTACTCTGATAGAGGACATAAATCGAGGACTGGTGGAGCATTGAGGCACTTGCTTCAGGAGCACTTGACATATGCTGCAACACCACGCTAAAAAACACCTCCAAGCAAAAAGAGACAAAAAAGCTCTGGCCCACTGCTAAACTTTGATATTGGTTGCATAAAAATACTTAATTTTTCAAGCTCGAACACACATAGCAGCGCATACTGCCAGCACAGAGCATGACTTGGGTACAGGGGGAGAAAAAAACATACACATCCTTTGAAGATTTTTAGTTACCTCAGGTGTTTTGCTGAGCGGCAGCAGGTATAGCCACAGTTTGGAGTTTGGATACTGGCGGTGGTGGCTGATGTCTTCGCTCAGACTGAATAAATGATGATGCAGATGGATCTGCGAAGACTAGGTGGGGGGTGCCTGAACCAGCAGCATGAAAGAACCAGATGATTGATGGAGTGAATCGTATTTGGAAAGACATTAGCTGATGATGATAGGCTAATGATGAAGATGTGTCCCGATGAGTGGATAATTGTGGCCGGCTGAATGAGCGCAGCTGATATTAAGTAATACCCCAGACCATGAAGCAGTGAATTGAGACTGTGCAGGTGTGAACGGTGAGAATAATAACATGGTAAGAGCACAAACTTTTGCCAGAGTGTGCAAGAGGGTAGTCTTCCGAAGGGAACTCACGATAGATTATCCTATGAGGGGAAGAAAATATTTTTAAAAATGTGCAGAATATATTAAACATACAGCATAGTCCATCACGGTGAGGCTCTGATGACCCCACCATCATTCTGCAGGTCAGCTGAAGTTAGTTTCATAATCATCAGATGGGAATGTTTAAGAGTTTTGCATTGAAATGATCTTGCTATAGCATTTGTCTTCTATGTGTGAAAATGTGATTCTGTTCAAATCACAAATTTTACTGAATACTTTCCTTAGATATCCCCTCTGTGTTCATGAACTATCGAATCTTAGCAGACTATGCAAAGCACTTCTCTATAGACTGTATCAAACACAGACTTAAATCTCAAGCGTTTCTCTGGTCATGTTTCACAGCCAAAGTCATTCTGATTGACTTCCTGTTTTCAAGGACTTAGTAACCATCGTCTGATGACTGCTCTACTGCACATTCTGTTCTGTTTAGTGTTAAACTGCTTTCAGATGTTTTGTCATAACATTTGTACATTCAAGAGTATAATGAATGATTAAACATAAAAACAACATGTAACAACAGCAAATCTTGGATGTCTTGAAGTTACAACAGGATCACACTGTGCTTGTTTGGAATTTCTAGAGTAAATCTAGACAATTTTGTTTGGCTGCAAATGGATTGGAAAAAAAAAAAAATTATCTATCAGTGTGTATTAAATGCTCATTATACTTTTAGTCTCATTCTTGGGGTTGGGGCTGCTATTAAAATTCAAACAATGGCTCGTTATCTTTTTTTCCATAGCTGAACACATGCCGTATTCATTTTTTAACCATCATGAGGTAATAACTGCTGATGGAGATTTTATAATTACAGTTTGTGGCCTCCTTGAGCTGTTTACTCATTTACTACCCACATTCCCGATAGGATGTGTCCTAATGGCTTAGTTGGCATCCTCTCTTCCGTCATAATCAGATCGAGAATGTTATCCGTAAAATGATTGTTGGCTTATTTCATGCAAAACCAAGGATATTTTTTTCATCAGTGTTTAGCACTATTCAGAAAAGAACACATTGTTCATTATCAACTGCTTATCCTGTTCAGGTTCACAGAGGGTCTGGAGCCTATCCCAGCTGACATCAGGCAAGAGGTGGGGCACACCCAGGACGATTTCATCCTGGGCTGACACATAAAAACCTATAACCACTCACACAGGCAATTTAGGGTCACCAAAACGCCATGTTTTTGCACTGTGGAAGGAACCAAAGTTCCCAGAGAGAACCCACGAAGAGCAAACACTGCACAGAAAGGCGAGCAGAGGTGGATTTGAACCCGGTAATTTCTTGCTGTGAGGCAGCAGCACTAACCATTGCGCCGCCCTCATTCATATACAGTACAAAATAATTAGATCATTCTCTGCATTGTCCCATCTTGGCCGAACTGGGGTTTGTTCGCCGGATGGACCGTTCAAGCTTAAATAAAGACATAAGTACAGCTTAGTAAAGATGGCAGCATTGCTTCAGATCTTTAGTCACGTTCCAAGAAGTCAATAAGACTCTAGTCAGTTCATTTGTTTAGCATATTTAGATATAAAAAGACAAAGTGACCAAAGTGCTTCATAAAACTTCCACTGTAGTGATAATTGCATCGTGTTTTCTTATTGTGTTGTGGTGTTTGCTGTATGTTCCGTTAATGTGTTGAGGTATTTGCTGTTTGCAGCTAGTTTCCTTAATGTCTGTGGTGTTTGAAGGACGTTTTCTTAATGCAAAATTGACAAGCCAAAGTTGAAGAAATGGATCTTTATTTTTGTCATGTCATTATACCACCTTTTCCCTCTTCAACTATATTCTGTGTGAATCTATTCTGAACCTTTTAAAGAAGGCAAGTATTAAAAATATTATTTTCATGGCATTCTTGGCGTTTGTGGATTGTTGGTTTCACATGACTTCCAAAATTTAATAAAAATTACTCCAACACGTTTACAGTTAGCATTAGTGTGAATTCCTTCTGATTTTTGTCTACAGTTCAGGGTCGTGACAGCAGCACAAGGCCTCTCTCAGGAACGGCCACGGTGCTGTGCTCTGTGCTGGATGACAACGATAATCCTCCAGAGTTCAGGCAGTCGTCCTTCCAGATCAGCCTCCCAGAAAACCTGGCCCCTGGAGATATTCACACCGCTCAGGCCTCTGATCCAGACCAGGGGGAAAATGGAACTATACACTACTCCATATTAGGTAAAAAACCTAATCAGTGCTTTGTTTATCATTCTATATACATTTTATACATTTCTATATCTATTTATCTTTCTTTGTTACAAACTTAAATCTGGGACGTATTGTGAACTCCCATTCCAATTAACAAACATATTTACTGGTTCAACATTTGAGCTTGTGCTTGATGAATTTTATGCTATGAGATGTTCCCTTGAAAACATATAGAAATAATAGAATCATCATAGAAATGTTGAGATTTTATCATACAACCATAATGGCTATAAATGAAGACATACAGAAAGAAGGTTAAAAGGTAAAAAGCCATTATTATCCTTTAATTTCAATCCACTCTTTGTAGGTGACACCTACAGAGGTCGCTTCATCATCAACAGCCACACAGGTGTTGTCAGCACCACACAAGTCCTTGACCGCGAAGAACGGCAGAATTACTCACTCACCATTCAGGCCCGTGACTATGGCCCCAGCCCGCTGAACTCTTCAACCCAACTTCAGCTTCTGCTCCTGGACCAGAATGATAACATCCCATCCTTCACGCGTAAGATATACCACGCCTCCATCAGCGAGGGCCTGCCTGCAGGAGTTGAGGTTGCACATATCTGCGCCATTGATCCAGATGAGGGTTCCAACGGGGAAGTTACTTACTCTCTGACAGAAGACAGCAGCCAGGGGGCTTTCTCAGTAGACCCTCTCACAGGTGTGATCCGCACCACCAGATCTCTGGACAGAGAGAGCAGAGCTCAGTACACTCTCAAAGCCATGGCTACTGACAGCTGCAGTCAAGGACCGCTGAGCGCTATGGCGTCGGTGACCATACAGGTGGAGGATGTGAATGATAATATGCCAGTTTGTGATGAGAACCCAATTAATGCGTTTGTCTCCATGAGGACTCTACCAAACCAGGTTATTACCACAGTGACAGCAAAAGATGCCGACCAGGGTGAAAATGGGACTGTACAGTTCATGTTCTCAGACGAGGAGAGACTTTATGACATCAACAGCGAAACTGGAGAGATTTCACTGAAAAGACGCGTTAAAGCAGGTTTCTCTGGGAGGAGGCTCCAGGTTGTGGTTTCAGACCAAGGAGAACCCGCTTTAACATCCACCTGCCTGGTTTTCCTTCATATGCGTGGCGAACAAGAAGGGCTGCAGTTCAGAAACAAAGTTTATAATGCAACTGTGAAGGAGAATAGTCGAGCTGGTACGTCCTACCGCATTTTTCGCTCCGGTTTTTACTTATTCAAAAAAAAAAAAACTAATTAAACCCTTTCCCTCTCTCTTTGTCAAGGCACATGGATAGCAAAAGTGGAGGCCAGCGATCAAACCATCAGCAGAACAAGGATCACATACGTCATATTCAGCGGCAATGAGAATCACATTTTCTCTATTAACCGTCACAATGGTACGAAACATGAAGTTTGGCAAGTTAAACGTTGCTTTTGTTACTTTGTCTTGCTGTCCGCTCTTGTTGTTTGAGCACGCTGATTATTATTAGCAGATGGCATTCTCACCATGTATGTGCAGGAACGTCATGCATAATTTCATGGCAGAAATTCCCATTCGTCCATCCATTTTATTTTTCCACATAAGTATCCAAAAAATTGCTTTTGACTTTCAGCCATCACCGTTGTTTATAGACGAGCAGTCAGACCCTCTAATCCAACTCGTTTAGGCTCTTGTTGCTTCTATGCCTCGTGATTTCCTCTGGTTCATCTGGTGTAGATACAAGTATTTCCTTAAGAATTTAGACTCTTACTCAGGATTTTCTTTTTTTCTTAAGTGGACATACACTGACTCACGCTCTTATTATTATTGTGAAATTGGGTGAAATATGTTTTGGGTTTACTGAAAAACCATGAGTCTTAAATACCTTATTTTCTTTAACTTTCATATTTTCCCCATTAATCTACCATATGTCAATAGAAAAATCACACTCTAATCTTTAAATATGAGGGGCACAGTATCACTAAATCTCTGGGTAGCGTGGCTAAGCAGTCTAAGGTGCAGGATTAGGGCTCCAGTCTGTTCAGCGGCGTGGGTATGAATCCCAACGCTGCCAGACCTTTAAGGGCAACTTCAGCTCAAGGAATCTAGTTTGTGTTCCCTTATGAGAAAAAAGAAAAGAAGACCTTAATTAAATCACCACCAAATTTGGAGGCACATCTAACCAGAGGGTTGCCCAGGTGAGCCCCAAGGTTGCATGGCTGAGTGGTCTAAGGTGGTGGATTATGGCTCAAGTCTCCTTGGGGGCGTGGGTTCGAATTCAACCAGTGCCGGGGTTCTACTAGAAGCTATAGCTTTTGAGGTACAGCGGTTATCCAGCAAGAAGATCAGTGGTTTGATCCCAGCACTCTAACCCTTCTAACCCTGGAGTTTATATGTCTTTGGCTCCTTGGGTAAGACCCGTATAACCAATTTCTCCCCGGGTGCTTCATGGGGGCTGTCCACTGCTCAGCAGGGATGAGACAAATCCAGAGAACTAGTTTCACTATGTGGTACTGTGTAAAAAAAACAACTAACATTATCCTTATTTCTGTGTTTCCTCTTATCTAGGTGAGATCCGCGTGCAGAAAGACAACTCTCTTGACTTTGAATCGAGCCCTCAGATCCAACTGGTGGTTTTGGCTGACAATGGGCTGTCTACCTCTCACTGCAGGGTTTCCATCACACTGCTGGATCTAAATGACAATACACCTTTGTTTGAACACAGTGGCTACAGGACAGCTGTCTGGGAGGGTCAACCACACAACACCTACGTCATGCAGGTAGATATTGGAACTGGAACTGGTATTTAATCTCCCTTTGAGGACAGAGCAAGATTTTTTTTTTTAAGTTATATGATAGTCAAATGCAACATATTTCCGGCAGGTGTTTGCATCTGATCCTGACAGCGGGATAAACGGACAAATTGAGTACTCCATCCTGTCTGGTAACCCGAATGAAGCTTTCATCTTAGACTCTGTTCGTGGGATTCTTGCAACCAACGCCTTACTGGACCGAGAAATCACTCCGTCATACAAGTAAACTGACCTGATGTATTAAAAATGTCATGTGACCATGTACATTGAACATCCATAACATTAAAACCACTTTTCTATTGTTATATACAGTTGTATTAACTACACCGGCATTAACTTTTTCAGCAATTTGTGCTACTTTAGCTCTTCTGCTCGATCAGACAACACTAGACCCTGTCACCAGTTCACTAGTTGTACTTCCTTATACCACTGCGGCTGTTACTAACCACTGGAGACCAGGAACACCCAAAAATACCTGCAGCTCTGGAAATGCTCTGACCCAGACATATTGTCATCACAATTTGGCCCTCAGGTCCATAACAGACTACACTTCACTTGTTATTAGTTACAATGTTATGGCTAATCAGAGCGGTCGTCCAACATGGTAGTATGGCGGTTCAATCACAGCCCTTGATGGTACAAGATGTAATGTACTCGAGCAAGACTGTGTGCAACTTGCACTTGTATGACTATGCCATAAAATAACATAACATTCTTAATATTTTTAATTATTATGGTGAACTGACAGTTCTAAATATCCAAAACATTGGAAACATGGTTTTTTGGTCAATATTTAACATGGAAAGTAATGTAATGCAAGTAATGCAGCAATAATCATTTATTAAGATGACATCCCAAGATTAGATGACAATTCATTAAATAGAAAGTTGTCTGAAGTTTCATGTTAAGACAAAACACATTTACATCAAACTAAAAATCAAACTGAAATGTAATGTACACATGAATGAGCTGTAGTGTACCTGTAGATGACTGTATATCTGGCTTTCTGAGATGATCAATACAACAGTGAAAAATCTGCTTGGGTGAAAGTTGAATTAGTGATGTGGATATAATATACCCTGATAATCAGTGATTGCCCAACTTGTTGTGTCACAATATATCAACAAACAGTTTTACTACCAAGCATTCACATGAAGTTATTTTTTTACTGCTTTAAAAAACAGGCTGGTTCTGCAAGCAGTGGACAGAGGGAACCCTCCTCTCAGCAGTACGACCATCATCAGGATCCAAGTGGTGGACATCAATGACAACATTCCTTCTATCCCTCCGATGGAGCCTTTGGTCATAGCAGAGAGTAAGACCAACTAATACTAATGCTTCAATAATTAGAACATAAACACTGCTAATGCCCTCTGTCTACTTTTAACTTATTTGTCTTTATCTTTTATTATAGATCTGCCAGCAGGTTACATGGTCACCCAGGTGACAGCAAACGATGTGGACCTGAGCTCAACCATCACCTTCAGCTTCTCCAACAGTAGTAGCACCAATTTCCCCTTCGCCATAGACAGATATACCGGTGTGATCACCCTGACTCATGCCCTGGACTATGAGGAGCAGGACAAGTACATGCTGACGGTCTCTGCATCAGATTCCCTCCACCAGACCACAGGAGAGGTCGAAGTTCAAGTGCTTGACGTCAATGACAACGCTCCAGTCTTCACCAAGGTCTCCTATCAGGTACCGTTGTTATGTTTATCAATATAAAGGGAAGGTAGTCTGCTTGCCATTTGTTTTAGGTCAACAGACCATTAATATAATGTTTCACATGTTGTTACCACTGTAATATGACAAAAGTGCATTCTACTAAGAAACCATACATTTCTAGGTGTTCTTGTCTGTAACTTATGTTGAATACATTTGTCACTAGCATTATTAAAACTATTAAATGTACGACGTTTGGGTTCCGAGGTTATAAATCCCAAATTCCCTGATGTGTTTTATCAGGTGCGTGAAATTTGAATAGTAAAAAAATTCATTATGTCATAAACCAGAGAGACACGGATTTTTTTTTTTTTATATGGTCAAAATTACATGCAGATTGAGATGTTATTTTATAATATTTAACCTTAGCTTGAGATCAGGGATCTCTTTTCTCTTTTACAAGGAAGACCTGGCCATGAGTCGCAACAACATAGTTTCAATAACAAAAACAAACGTTTTTTGTTATTTGGTCATAGCAGAAAGTAAGACCAACTAATACTAATGCTTCAATAATTAGAACATAAACCCTGTCAATGCCCTCCGTCTACTTTTAACTTATTCATCTTTATCTTTTATTGTGGATCTGCCAGCAGGTTACATGGTCACCCAGGTGACAGCAAACAATGTGGACCTGAGCTCCACATCGTTTATTAACAATAGGAAATAAATGTAAAAAATTATATAAAACGCTCACACACTGTCAATGTGGTTTCAAGAGATTTCATCAAACCTTTAAATTTGTTTGAGGTCAAAAGTGTTGATGAATAAAATGATGAAAAAAAGACACATTTTTCTAAAGAAAGATATTTACCAGCCAAAGTCTGTTTTTTAAACAAGTAGCCCAAATGATTTCTCCTCCATGTACTTCATAATTAACCTTTAAGCATTTGTGGATGTTAATTAAACATGTAAAGCTGTTGTTACAATTAAAGCAAGCATTATTGTAACGTAGTATCTGACTTTACGTAGCGTTGATGTAATTTTGGTTCAGATTTGACTCATCTGTTCTCTCCTGAAGGTGGAATTATCCGAACTGGTTCCAGCAGGCATGTTAGTTTTTTCAGTGTCGGCTACAGACAGAGACTCTGGACCCAACGGCAAGATCACCTACAAACTGCTTTCATCACCTTTTCAAGGCTTTTACATCCAGCAAGACAATGGTAAAACTTGAACTGATGCAATATACTGTAGCTTAAGTTTAACAAGTTTAATTTGTAGTCTAATTCTTCATATCATCCCTCTTATTCTTTCCACTAAAACCAGTTTTATTGTCACGTTGTTAAAGGGCCACAAGCCAAAGGAAAGGTTGTGAGCTCAGGATACAGTATCAGAGATTACTGAGGAGTGTTTTCCTGCCAATAGCAGAATACTTTCTCAGTGTTTATATAAATATATATATATATATATATATATATTGTAGATTTAGTCCTACATGTGCAAGTGTTCCTGGGACGGGTGGGTATAGAAGGCAGCTAGACATCATTGAGATAGAGTGCTTTAGAGGAGCCATGCCTATCATACTATCTCCCTTTTAAAAAGCCCTAAACCCAAGAAAGAAGATAAATCTTATAGAGCTGAAAGGAAACCACTTTTCTTTAGTTCTGGTTAGTCTCTCCCTCTTCAGTGTGATTTATTGGCTCCTATCTTGTTTGACCTCCAAAGTGCAATATCAAGACACATGCATTAGCTCTGTTTTGCGGCAAGGAGCAATAATGATAAGTGAAATTTGTATCAGCATTCAATAACTCTCTCCAAATAGTATCCAAAAAATCTATTATAATGTTAACTTTTGTTGTATGACTCAGTTTTTCATGCCGGCTTTGTTGTGCAAACAATGACGGTTGTTGCTATATAGCAAGGCCTCAGAATTAATACATTGCAGGGAAGTGGAAACATAAATTGGATGAGAAGACACTTAATTGTCATCCAAGAGGAAAACTTGATCTCAGAATCTGCATATGGAATCCACACTCGAATAATCATACAGGAAATGACAGAATGCAGCGATTCTTACTTCATTGTCATTCAAACAAAAGATGTTTTATAATTTATTCTGTCGAAACAGAGCCTTGGGAACAATCTATATATTTGTAAAGCAGTCTTTGAACTCTACTGACTTCAGATTTACAGGTTTATTTTCCCAGAAGTTGTTTCAGTGCGAGAAGAATTCGAATGAATCGTCATTGTCCAATCCACCGAGAGTATTTTGTAGTTTGATTTAGTAATCAGACCTATTTTCTGCTTCTTAACTGGCGGTAATGGCAATTTTTTTAGAAAACCATATTTCATAGTCTTCCAGTTATTCGTGATTGGCTCACGCTGGCAGCAGGCTAAGAAGGCTATTCAACATGTACCTCTCTGTGACAACACTCCAGCTCATTCCCTGCCAGATGAGTTCTGGATCTTTCCCGGTTTGTCCACCCAGTTGGCTAAGCCTGGAAAATCTCCAAAAAGAACCATTCTAAAAGTATCTTAATCAGATGCCCGAACCACCACAACTGGCACTATATGACTTTGTCGTACAACTCAGCTCTTTCTTCACCAGAATGGACAGATACAATACCCATGGTACTGCTGATTCCGTACTAAACCACCTGGCCATCTCACGGTCCATTTTACAATCACTCAAGAACAAGTGACCAACATACTTTAATTCGTTAACTTAACTTAAGTTAACTTGACTAACCTTAGCCCCAGTTGCCTTTGTGTCTGACATAAATCTAATATGTTTGTTTTGTCTTGTAGGGTCTGTTTTCACCAACAAGCCCTTGAAGGCCATCACAAACAGCAACCTGATCCACCTTCTGGTCGAGGCCAGAGATGAAGGCGAACCTGTCCAGTCTACGGTCACCTCAATAGACATACAGATTCTAGACACAAACGACCATGCGCCTTTGTTCCACCTGGACACCTACACAATCACCGTCCCGGAGGACACACCCACAGATGTCACCTTACTTACACTGTCCGCAGAGGACCAAGACTGGAGTCCAGAAAATACACATCTGGATTATGCCATCATCGAGGGAAACGAGGAGAAACGATTCTGTTTGGAAGTTAAAACGGTTAAGGTTGAGAATCAAATGAGAAATGTTGGGAAACTTGTTCTGTGTAACCCTTTAGACCGTGAGACTACAGAGAGCTATGCACTGACAGTAAGCGTGTTCGATCAAGGAACGCCTCCATTAAATAGCTCTGCTGTCATCATGGTGACGGTGACTGACTGCAATGACAATGCTCCTATCTTTTCCAGCTCAGAATACCATGCACAGGTGAGCGAAAATAGCCACAAAGGTACCAGCCTAGTCCATGTCACTGCTCAGGATCCTGACATCGGAACCAACGGCCTGTTGTGGTATGACATTATCTCAGGGAACAGCAAAGGCCACCTCAAGCTTGACCCTCTCTCTGGTCTCCTGGTGGTTAACCATTCACTCGATTATGAGGAAGATTCAAAGTACATCCTAACCATACGAGCATCTGATGGCAGTGAATCATCTGAAGAGCGTAAGGTGGCTTTTACTGTGGTTTTCATCACAGTATTGGATGAAAATGACAACACTCCGTACTTCATGTTCTCTACTTTTAACTGCTCAGTGCTGGAGAACCTTCCAGCGTTTACCCATATCTGTTCTGTCCATGCTGTTGACAATGACTTAGGCCCCTATGGCCAACCCACCTACTCTATTCTGTCCTCCTGCTACATGGATTATGGCAGTGGAAGTCCTGAGAATAAAGAGGCCTTTGCCATTGACCCCCTAACAGGTGACATTCACACCAGACAGACCTTTGACTATGAACGTGAAAGTGAATACTGCTTCATAGTGGAGGCCAGAGACAAAGGAGGCAAGGCAGCAACAGTGAAATTGCATGTTAACATCAAAGGGGTGGACGAGTTCAGCCCCGTTTTCACCCAAAATCAGTATTACTTCATCCTGCCAGAAAATGCTCAGCTCGGAGAAACAGTTGGTTACGTGATGGCAATGGACCATGATGGAGGGGTCGACGGCATAGTTGAGTACTCCCTTTTGAATTCATCACCATTTTTCTCAATAAACAAAAAAATCGGCACCATTTTTGTGTCAGATCATGTACATCGCAGAAGAGGCAACCATGCCAGCGAGGAGATGGTGAAGCTGGTAGTGTCTGCAGGGAGTCTCAGATTGACCTCGAGGACCACCAACTGCCTTGTTTTCATCAACATCTCTAGCTCGGCTGACGTACTCAGTGTGGTGTCCCTTGATGCACACATGCTCAGTTTGAGTATCTCACTCATCGTGTTCCTCCTTGTGCTCCTCATTTCTGTTTCCCTGGTTCTCAGTTACAAGATCAAAGAAGCAGCGATCAAAAAGGCTGCCGCCATTGCAGCAAAATCGAACGATGGAACAGGCTCGTTTGGAAGAGCCAGTCCAACTCAAAACAGTATGTCTCTGCATGAGATGATACGACCCAGCATCTTGGTGACCGAAAGGGACATATCACAGTTGTACAATGAGTCAAACTCAAGTGGTCGTGGATCAGCAGAGGGTGAGAACGCTGAGGATCAGGAAATCAAGCAGATTAATGAGAACTGTAAAAGAGATGAATCTGTTTATGGTCGACAGACCGCAGAAACCCCACCCTCTGCTTTAACCGAGGATAATGTATCCTGCGACTCTATTGATGTAGCACCAGAACATATTGTCACTAAACGTCTAGCCTCAGGTTTAACCAGCACAGAAAGCCTGTACCACTTCCATGAAGAAGGGGGAGGAGAGGAACTACTTCCTGCAATCCTGAGGTTGAGGGATATGGAGGAGAGCATGAGGACCAGTGTGTTTGTTCCCCTCTTGGGAGGACATGCCTCCTCAGATTCTCTCTCTTCTCTGGCTTGTTTTGAGGGGCAGTTAGAGAGTGGCGACAGATGGGACAATATTTTGGACTGGGAGCCATGTTACCAGACTCTGGCCTCTGTCTTCACCGATATCGGAATGCTCCCCGACGAAGAGCTTCAAAGAGGCCGGGAGGACTTAGCAGCAGAGGCGAGCTGTCTCATGTACCCACCCCCTCTTATAACAGGAGTGGCTCAACCTGGCATCAGAACTGTACCTCCACGAATGTCACGCCTTGTGCCAAACCTGAGCAGGAAGCCCTCTCACCGAAAATATACGTATTCTCCTTTATTGAGAAACACAGGACTTACCCCATCAGCCATGACACCCAATTTCTCCCCATCCCTGTCTTCTCTTACTATCAGGACACCCAGTGCCTCACCCGTTGTCTCTGAGACCGGGGTGGGGGGGATAAGACTTGACTCAGGGCCCCTCACTGCAAGCCTGTTGGAGACAGAGATCCAAGTGTAGACACACATATATATATATATATATATATATATATATATATATATATATATATATATATATATATATATATATGCATATAACTAAACTTTCATTCATATTCACATTCATGTTCCGTTTAGAGAATACAAAAAATATATATAAATATCAATATCTTCCAAACCACAGACTGTAGAGTTACAATGAAACTTTATTAAAAAAAAATTATACAATTACAAGTCTTGGATGCCAAATTCTGCAGCCCCAGCCAAATTACATCTTCCTCTGGGGGAAGGTCATAATTGGCTCTTTTGTGGTGCTAAGTGGTTGAGACTGTGTTCCTGGAATCATAAAAACAGGGTTTTGAATGTAAGGAAGTTTTGCCTTACCTTTAAAATATAAAGACAGTTTATATTGATTAGTGTTTAAAAGCTTATTCAGACATCATCCAAAACTAAAAATGGTGATGAAACATTTTCAAACAGCACTGCTGGTTTAACACGAACAGGAATGGTATTCATTATTGTTTTCGTTTGTACTGTCTGGGACTATGTCACCCAGTTAATAGAAAGCATGTTTTGTACAATATCCAGAGAATTGTTTGACCGGTTTTGAGTGTGGTGTAATTTACAAAAAGAAATTGCAACAAAATGTTTCTTTTGTATTTTCTTGACTGAAAAATGAAGAATGAAAGCAATATTTTTAAAGTTTGTGAATAAAAAAAAGCAGGAAAATGTTCATCATAGGCATTTAGCAACAAATAGCGAATACCCTCCTGCTGTGCTTCCCAAGAAAATGTACCCCTTGTTGAAAGGATTACATTTTGACCTCAGCGGACCGTTGTTCCCGAATCCCTTATTTTATGGCTACTCCTAGCAATTTCTAATTTTTATTCTTCATAACGATCCAAAATGTAAAAAAGATTAGAAGCAGGATCTTAACTTTGCCAACTTCATTTAATTTTAAACACTTCTTAATTCACTTCAGAATTAATTTTATTTACTTTTAACCCATTTTTCACTTTCTTCAGCCATATATTGTTGCACCTTATTTTAATATGACCAACTTTATTCAGTATTAATATATAAATATTATAAAAATGAGTGAAATGAAATTTTTATTTTCCACAAAATCAACAATCAATGAAAACAAAAGGGGGAAGCAAAAGAATAAGGAACAACCAAAACAAAAAAAGGAACATCTTTGTTCTTTATTCTTACATTCATATTCATACATTCATATTCACTAAGGCAGAGGATTTACAGGATCTATAAGAGAAAGCAACAGATAGCTGCGGGTTTAATTCAGAGCTATACTATACACAACCGCCTTGGAAAATGGAAGAGGCCCCCATATTTTGTGAAATACATTCTCTTTGACATGTAACACATGTCAGATAGTCCAATGACACTCGCCATGTATGTTCTCATGCCAATGTGTTTATGATTGGACTTTGCTATCCTGTTCAGAAGAATGCATTTTCTTGCACAGAATATGTGCATTCTGTAGTTCCTCTTCGTATTAATCAGTAATTGAGGCATTTGATATCCCAAGCAGCACCCACAGTGGATCACATTCTATAGTAATAGATGGATCTTATCAATTTCTTGCTGCAAAACATACCAGAATTGTTGTTTTTTCCTGCATGACCACAGGCAGTGAGCAAGACTGCCGGTTTCTATTATGCCTTTGAAGCATAGTCGAGATGAATTATGACTGAACTTCAGACATTGGGAATGGCACACATTGATATTTTGAATCTCCAAGCTGCAGGATCAGTCGAAACGATAGCCCACAGCTCCACATGGGCCCGAGTACAACAGGCCCAGGAATCACCAAAACCAGTGCCACCGGAGTGCACAGGGGCACCCCGACCCAAACCACCACCAGCCCCAGCCCCCACAGCTAGGACCCAGAGGACCTAGAGGACCCAGCATCAGGCCAGATCCTACGTAGAATCTTGTTTTCACCCTGTTACAGACACTCAGGGTTTTAACATTCTTCCGAGCTTCATCCAAAACCATCATCGGTAATCACTACATGAAAGTTCACTTCTGCATGTTTCTTTTAGGTTAGAATTGTTTGTAGTGCCATAACCTTACTCTATAAAGGCTTATAGAGTTACCCTATTGAGGTATGGAGAGCAGCTTCTTGGAGCTGGAGAATTTCTGGTTATCTAGGAGTTTTCTGTCTCTTTTAATACCACCTGTTATTCATTATTATAAAAGCTGAAGACTTTTCGTTCCTCAATTTTTCTTGTGTTTGACCATAATCTGAACACCTTAACGTTTATTCTTCTGTAAGAAATGTTAGAAAATACAAGATGATTCAACATGGCTCCAACTGGTCTGCTTTTAATTTAAAATTGCTGCCCTCAGGCAACACATGAGCTGAGGAAGCCGTGGAGCTTCAGCCTTTAAATCAGGAAATCAGATATTTTCATCAAATACAATAAACAGTCAAACCCCAATCATTGATAGGTGCATAATTATTTATTGACCCAGCCAGGTTCTCCTCTGCACCTCAGATGGGTTTGACAGGTTCTGCACTCCTTTGTATTTGTGATTTCAGCAGGTCCTTGGCCTCGCGATCAGGCTGATGGAACTGATCCCTCGTTATATCCGTTGATCTAGACAAACAAGTTTCTGTGCCTCAGTAGCTCAACCATTCCCACAACTGGAGTAAAGAGCTACTCTGGGATTTTATCAAACCCTGCCCGTCAGTCAGGCAAATTAATTTCCTAAGAGTTTAGGAAGTCTAAAGTAGGCCTTTAATAAAATTCCCTAACAGGTCTGTAAAGTCACCTTTGGAATATTTAAAAAAACTTGTTTTGCTAGCCATACTTGTTAATATTAATAATCTAATAAGGAACAGATGTGGAAACAGACTTAAATCCCCAACATGGTTTAAAGTTTAATGGTGCTGTCAGGCAAAACATGAGCAGCTGATTCTGATGCCCTTTGTGCATTAACCCTAGCCCTAATCCTAAACTATATAAACATTAAAAAATTGTCACAATGCAAATGATTCTTTATTTGCAACTTCAGCACTGTGACCTGTTAGTTAGTTCCTCTCTTTAACAAACCCTATTACTATACTGAACCCGATACGATCTAGGGTTCGGGTTGGCCTTAGGATCCAATCCTCTTACTGTATCTTTGGTATGCTGGAATACCACCATGTTTGTTGCTTGATAACTTTTTAAATACTATTTGATGAAGGAAGAGCAAAAGCACTGAAAGATTTGAGCACAATAATGAAAAAATTGATTTTGACACAATATAAACTGCAGATTGCTGTTTTTTTGGAAATAAGCAGGGAGGTGAAGGTTCATTCAACAAGAGGGAGAGAAAATCCGCAGGTTAGGAAAGTAGACAATAGTTTAATTTAAAAACGCTTAGTAGTGTATACTTAGAGGTGTGCATGACTTATAAGTGTAATATTTTCCATGTGGAATTGTTCAATGTTGGAGGGCTGGAACCTGTCCCAGCTGACATTGGGACAGAGGTGAGGCACATAGAGACAAACAACCATTCATATTCAGTTTATTGTTACATCTCAGATTATATTAACAAATAACAAAACAGTAAAAATCTTAAATCTTGCCCACCCCCTCAACCAGCAGAACCACAACAATACAATAATTCTTGCTCATATTCACTCTTACAGGCAATTTACAGCCACCAATCCAACTATATTGGATGTTTTGGGACTGTGGGCTAAAAAGCCATGATATTATAATCTCTGAAAGGTGAATAACATTGATTATCTTATTGCAATGGTGCCTGTTTTGTCAGCAAGTGAATATGGGTCCTAAAATGTGCCAGTATAAAGATCTAGGTGACTGTTACAAGGGACCAAATTGTAATGGCTAGAAGACAGAGTCAGAGCATCTCTAGAACTGCAAGTATTGTGTATTGCTCTGATTCTGCAGTGGTTAGCATCTACCAGAGAGGTCAAAGGAAGAACAACTTGGTTAACCAACGAGTGGGTCATGGGCACCCAAAGAACAACCACAGAAGGGTAACTGCAGCAAAGATTGCTGAAAAAGTCGGGGCTGGTTCTGATAGAAAGGCGTTAGAACACAAAAGCCGTCCCAGAGCTGATTTAGTGGCAAGGAAATTACCCTACACAATATGAGGCAGATGGTTTTAATGGTGTGGCTGATCAGTGTATATTTTTAAGAGAAGTATATTTTTAATTACATATCAAGCGTGGACTTGAAAGACATCCCAAACTGATATAAGCTGGAGCTGCCGGCTGAGAACAGCTGGTGATGTATGCCTCTCCCTCCTGTCTCTGACAGATTGTTCATAAATCCAAAAACTGTGATTTATGGCAATGCTCCGGTTAATAAACCTACTCTTTGATTCATATCCAAGAGACATCAGACCAGGCGTTGTTTTTTTCCACATATACTCATAACAACTGGCTTCACTGTGTCAGCCTACGTATTTGAATTACTGATCTAATTGGAAATACGGGCTGAAACAGGGACCCTCCTCAAGACGGAGCCTCAGGATGAGGTCATAAAACAGGAGCTTGATTTCAGTCATAAAATGTGTTTTAGTGGTTACTAAATACTGCCAAAAATGAAATTATTCAGATTACAACTAAACAGTCGACACAATGAGAGTCTAGCGATTATGGATGCCTGAAGACGGACTCAGAAGTCAGACTGAGAAGTTAACAGGAGTCTTGGCCCCCAGGATACCGTCTTTAAGCTGTTGGTAATCAAGTCTTGATTGCCAGGCATATTTATCAGTGTTCCATGAGCAAATGATGTCAGTAGACTGAGCAGTGTTAAGAAGTCGCATACAAATTAAGGCACATAAAGATCTCCAAGCTCCACAATAATTCACCTTCATCTGTATTAGATCATCACCTGTCAAATCTGGTCATGGGTCACCTCAGAGCGTTTGCCCTGAGTCCCATTTTCCAGCAGAACAAGAGGAAAAGATCATCTGATAGTTGGTCTGGTCGTCAGTTGGAAGAAGAGGCATGGTGGCAAATAAAACCCAGCTGTGTTCTCATCCTGGCTTTGATTTTATATTTATCTCTATTTGCATTCTATAAAGATAAGTACAGGCCCCTGTGCATGTTCTGCATTGTGGTTTCTGGCTTGTATCGTGGGACTTGAGGCTGTATGATGCACTGAAGGAATTTAGGTTACACTCACTTGGCAGAGAAAGGCTTGTACAGCGGGAAATGCAGTCGGAGTGAAAGCTGATTTGATAATAAATAGTTTGAAACTGTTTTCATATCCCCTGTTAGAGGTTTTGATGGATTGCTGTGTTTTTCCTCTTGGGGAAAAGTATGATTTGATGGACTAGAGGATGATATACGTAAGATGGTTGTGATATTTCTGTGTTTACTGTTTGTTACCGCACATATACATATACATACATAAAAAAAAAAAAATTTAGAAACCCCTAAAAAAGCTGCAGTAGACTGAGACTGGTTACTTTTGTTTGGTGCCAGGGGTGAAAGACACCTCTGCATGTAATGCCAATCTGTAGCAGGAGCTTCTCATTAAAAATGCCACTTGTTGTGAGTAAAGACACTACAGGAGAATCTAGAGTATCTTCTGGCGTTCCTTTACATAAAAGATTGCACCGATTAGAGACTGAACATGGACTGAAAAATGCAGACAGCACAAGCAGCTCATCCCAGTGTGAACAACAAATTCCCTACTTTCAAACACCATTGAAACTAGACCTTTAGTGTCGTCAACGACGACAAGTGCATATCCCCGAAAAGCCCCCAATACCCTGCATTGTACAAGCAATCCCCTGATTGAACTCATCAAATTATATATAATGTCATGTCCACAGTATTTTCTTGTAAAGATGATCCCCTATTAAGTGATATATGAACTATCAGAGTGAAATATTATCACACACATCACACATGGACTCACAGGACGGTTAAACAGTTAGACAAAGATCAAGATTGATGCTCCTTATTTTATTCCACATATTCCTATCATCAACGTGTAGTGTGGATATTCTAACAGCAACTAGTTGATATTTCTTCAGAATCTAGCTCAGGGACTTTAGAAAACACTTCAAATTCAGCTCAGTTTCATCTATAGTTTGATATTAATTAGCAAGTCTCAGCCTTACCACTCATCGGTTCACGGCAGTAAATTTGCTGTGTATGCTATAAATGTAAACCTTAACATCTTAACAGGCAGAAACATCCAAGTGATCAATATTTAATGTGACCAGCGTCAGAGGGAGAGAGAATGAGACATAAGAGAATTAGTGAGATATTTCACTAACTGTTTAATAATTTGTGACACAATTATTTAGAATCAATTCTTGCAAACAGACACTTTTCTACAACTATTTGTGATTTAATCTAGTGCAAACTTGAACAGTTAAAGTTTGTTTGTTTTTTCCTTTTTTTCGGTGTAGAGTTATTGGTTGCAAGAGTATTTTATGTCCAACAATGAAACTTTCCCTGACTTCAGGTATGCTTTTTATTTCAGTACAGCATCATTTGTTTACAATCTCTCAACGGGTTTTGGGCAAAATTACTTCTTTATAATGAATTACCGCTTGGTCCTTTGACTCCAGACAATCAACAAATATGCTGAGTCTCGATATGTTTCCATAAATCTGTAGGTCCATTTAGACCATGGTGCTGAAAGATTGTATAAACATTGTCACACAGAGAGCATGCCTTATGTATCATTTGCAAGCTGGAACCAATCCAAATGTTTTCTGTTTTCTCTCTCTGCCACCTTTCTTTTCCCCAAAAGAAAGCGGCTTGTATTTGAAAACAGTAATACAATTGTTAAGCATCATTTCAGCATATAGAATTGAATAAAATTTAGCATTTCTAGTGTTTTCCAAGTGTTTCCTTCATTTTAAAGGAATCGCAACGCATTTTACATAGAGGCTTAATCCCAGGAGGAGTATTTTATAAGAACATGGTAGAACATCCATCCCTTTCTCCTGTTCCAATGTTATTCAGAATTCTCCAAAACATTCTAACCACTGTCAGTCAATGTGAATAACATTGAGTGTCTCCGTATAATGGCTCATATTTAATATTTTGTCCTGAAGTTGTCGTGTTGGAAAGGAAATATTGGAAAGCATAAGGATCTGAGTTACTTTGATGGCTAGATCTCTAAGTATCGTCAAAACGATGGGTCTTATTGGTTGTTCACAATTTCAATGGTTAGTACCTACAAATGTGATCAAAGGAAAGACAACTGGTGGACACGCATCAGAGTCTGATGAATGAGGAAGCCTGGTCTGATGAATAATGCTTTCTTTGAAATCATGTGGGAGGACAGGTGTGTTTGCTTTGCTTACCACATACTTGACATGTACTACCGAAATTAACATTTTTGCAGACTGATAACACACCTTCAAGGAAACATTACTCCCTAATGGCAATGGCCTCGTCCAGCAGTTTGTGCTGAAAATGGTTGTTGGCTGGTTTGAGGAAAATAAATCAAGTTTTATGGACCTCCAAATTTCTAACATCACAACTTTATCTGTGGGATGTTAGACAAAGAAAGTCCAATCCATTGAGGATCCATGCTCTATACCTGGTTGGTCTTTGATTACTTTGATTGGTCAGAGCTTTCTTGGAGGCAAAAGAGGCGGCCACATAATTGCTTTGTTTGGTCCAAATGGTTCAATGCCCGAAAAGGTAACATATAGAGTTCCATGGTCCTTTTTGGATTCCTTTCTGAATGGTGCTGGTTTCTCGGTATCGTTCATTCCAAAACAAAAATACAGTACATTGATTTTAGAAAGAGAACACTCTCTACCTATACCTCTTAAATGTATCAAGCCTAGTTAATGTTAACAACAAATGATTTTAGTGGAACACAGCAACTGTTGTCTTTCATTACTGGGAGATTGTGAATGAAACAGCATATAATTGTTCAGATGAAATCAATAGAACTTGCATCGGTTTGTGTTCTCAGAGCCACATTTTAGGCCTACAGGTGGTTTCATACTTGAATCATAGGTTTTGCTGAATATTTCCTCACCGCATAGAGCGTGGCTGGCTGCCTAATATGCTTGGACAAGATTCTGTCTCCCTCTCTTTCTCTGTCTCGCTCTCTCCCTCTCTCACACACGCATGCACACACACACGTACACACACACACACACACTCTCATGCCTGGAGCCCTTTGAATGAGACCAATGGGAAGAGGGGAAAAGGAGCTTTGTTGGTGGAGGGCAAGAGAAGGAGGGTCAAACAGGCTTTGGATGTATGAAGGAGCCTCAAGCATCACATTTGGGTCCAATCAAATCACTGGTGTTTTTTTCGCCGCAATATATAAAACAGATGGACCAAAAATGGAAGGAGTAAGTCGCTTTTGTATAGCAGTAGTTTGGACGGGGGGGAAAAGAAGATTTTTTTGCTCTGTAGCTTTGCCGTTGTTTTGTGGAAATCAACTCTTTGAATGTTTAAAACTGGTGTTAAGTTTTTGTTATATAGATTTCATTCTCAGCTAGTAGTAATTGTCATGCCGTGTTTGTAGCGTGTGTAGCCTTCTGTCAAAACGAAGAACATCTCAACCTTTAACTTGCTTGTAATGTGACATCTAATAGATCTAAGCGCAGACCTGAGCGTGAATGTCACCTTAAGAGAGTGTCTCTGGACAAGCACAGTTGTCCCACACCCTCAAATGACCTGTAGCCTCTCAGGAAAGCACTGGGGGAAGAAGTGCGCTTGGGGGGGTTGAAGTTGTTTTAGCCACAAGCGAGAAAATACGATGGCAGGTGCTCCCCTCTGGGGCCTCTGCTCCAAATGTAAAGGGCTTGTTTCTCCGGTGATGGATTGGTCTGGCTCAGATGCCTTGCCCATTTGGGGCGCAGTCCACAGCAGGGGAGGCACCATCTGGGAGCAGAATGTCAAGGCGGGCCCAAGGGGGGAGATTTATGCTCCAACCTCAGGTTGAAACCACTGCGTCTGACACAGAGTAGATGAGGTGGCAATGACAGCTTTCCTGCCTTCTAGTCCAGAAGAGGTCCATCCATTTTTTTCTATGGGGACTTAAGGAGAATGAAGGGGATCAAAGAATCTAAGGGTCAAGTTTTTCCAACCTAATCATCTTTCCTGTTTTTAAAAGGGTGTCATGTGAACTTTAAACAGTTAATGACACAGGCTGTCAATCTCGCTGGTTCCACTTTTGACTCTTTGTGCTCAACAAAGGAGAGCTAATGTTGATCACTGTGCAAAAATATGAAAAAAAGTAAAACAAAGGAAGTTCAACTTCAACAGCCAGCATAATTCAAGTGCAGACAGACTAAAACAAACACACCAAAAACCCTTCTCTCCTGTAGTTTTCCTTAGCCCCCTGAAGGATTTGAAACCACTCTACCGTCCTCTGCACACACTCATATACACAATCCATCCACAAAAAAACATGTGGGATAAACACAGGTGGTGAGTAGCATGAGTTCATCCGCTGACCAGTGAAATCTCCATCAATTAATCAGAGGCCCCGGCAGTTTCTTGATGGGCCTATTAGTGCCTTGACTGCACAGGGAGATTGGAAGGGAGAGTTATTAAACAATTAGGGCCATACACACAGATGTAGGGGACAGAGAGGAGAAACTGTGTGTGCGTGCGTGCGTGCGTGCGTGCGTGCGTGCGTGTGTGTGTGTGTGTGTGTGTCTGTGTGCACGTGTGTGTGCATGCATATGTGTGTGTCTGTGTGTGTGTGTGTGTGTGTGCGTGCGTGCGTGCGTGCGTGTGTGTGTGTGTGTCTGTGTGCACGTGTGTGTGCGTGCATATGTGTGTGTGTGCGTGCGTGCGTGCGTGCGTGTGTGTGTGTGTGTGTGTCTGTGTGCACGTGTGTGTGCGTGCATATGTGTGTGTCTGTGTGTGTGTGTGTGTGTTTGTGTGTGTGTTTGTGTGGGTGTGTGTAACTGTGTGTGTAAGTGTGTGTAAGTGTGCACGCACGTGTCTGAAGTGTGTGGTGTGTGTGCACGTATGTGTGCACATGTGTGTGCGTGCATGTGTGTGTGTTCAAGCCTGTGAAAGTAGTGCAGGACTACACAGTCCCATGTGGAGCTCATTTCATCCCTTCACATTGAGTATAATCTGCGAAGGGGAGCATAAAGCATGTGTCCATTTAAAGTATTTAGTTTACTGGCATATGCATCGTGACTTCTATGTTTTTTCTTCATGCACTTGAATATAGTATGGAATCAGAAAAAGACAGACTGTGGTGCAGTAGGGAGTTGAAAGAAAGTAATCGAGAAGCAAATTCAGCATTTAAATCAATATTGAGGAATTATTTTGGAATTTGTAACAGGGAAGGGAAAAAAGGAAACGGATATTACACATAATGTCATTGAGTGGAATTCATCCAACCATCCATCCATCCATCCATTTTCCTCTGCTTGGTTGGTGTCGGGTCACGGTGGCAACAGGCTAAGAAGGGCATTCAAGATATCCCTCTCCTCAGTAACACTCTCCAGCTCATTGAATGACATTTGTAAATAAACACTGTAAATAATACAGGCATGAGGGTTCACCTCACACACCAACACCCACACAAAGTGTTAACCAAGGACATCTGAGGTAGCGTTAAATCAACATATCCAATCCAGAGCAAACTAAGAACAGGACACCATCCTTCTCCTTCGTTGTGTACATAACACTACAACCGTATACATTTCACTACTTGTAATGACTTGGACTTTTTTACGATCACAGAGACATAGTTGTCTGAAGGGGACAATAGTCCCCTTATTGAAGCAACCACCCCCCGTATTTTACACACTGACACCAACCCCGACTGACAGGCAGAGGTGACAAGTTGCTTTTATCTACAGAATGTTTTTGAATTTACTTTAATTTTACGTAGCAATTTAACCTCTTTTGATCAACTTGTTTTGATTGTGCACTCTATAGACCCTGTCATAGTTTTAATAATTTACAGACCCCCTAAGCCAAACAATGTTTTTATGAAAGAATTTACTGAATTTTTATCTCACTTTGTCCTAAAATCGTCATTTTAGGAGATTTCGAAATCCGCTGCCCATCTCAGATGTTTCTAATTTTATGGACACGTTGGAAACTTCTAACCTCACCCAGGCAGTTAATGAACCCATGCATTCCAAGGGTCACACTGTCGACCTTATTCTGTACAGTGGTCTCAGCCCAGACCGAAGGAAGATCTTTGTGTCTGACCATGAGCAATTTTATTCAACATAGTATTAAATCATTATCCTTTTTTAGGTGAAATCATAACACACATGAAATTCAGCAAATGCAGCTTTGATGCGATCCAAACAACTGGTTCAAAGAAGTTACTGGTACAGTTGGGCCCAGTATATTATTCATTATTAACAGTTCTGTAGAAAATTGAGTCCCATCTGCTTTTAAAACCTAACCTTGACCCTACTGTTTTTTAATAGAAATTTTAAACAATTTCTAAAATTGCTTTTTCAGTAAAGCTTTAGGTAAAGCGGATTCAATCCAACCTTTAGCTTTTATGTGTCATAATAACATCTTTGAGAAATCTCAGTCAGGTTTTAGAGCTTTACAAAGCCCAGTGACTGCCCCCCTCAAAGTCTCTAACAACCTCCTTTTGGCATTTGACGAGGGACCGAGTTCTATATTATTTCTTTTAGACCTAGCTTTTGGGCTTTTCACACAGTAGACCACACTATTTTATTCTTTACTCTTTACTCTTACCTTTTAGAAAGAGCCTTTTCGGTCAGCGAAGGTAATTAAAACTCTTCCACAACTCAGATTACTGGAGGTGTACAGCAGGGTTAAATTTTAGGTCCGGTTTTATTTTCCATTTACATGCTTTCTTTCGGTCAAATCATTCAACAACATAACGTGTCATTTCACTGCTATGCAGACGACACACATATTTACCTTACCCTGATGGGGACCAACCAAAATATTAAAAGATGGTACAATGTCAATAAAAGACTATGACCCCTTAATTTATCTTGATGCTGTTTTTAATTGTCAATTGGTTTGTTGGAAAAGCGCTTTGTAATCTATGTTTTTCAAGGTGCTGTATAATTAAAGTTATTATTGTTATAAACAGGACAAAAAAAAAAAAGTGGAAAATTACGGCTTTTGTTATAAACTCAAGACACTGGAACCAAGATATGTGACAATGTCTTCTCTAATGGAAACAGCTGTAGTTAAAATTGAGTGTTAAGGGTTCCCTCAACCTGTAATGCATGATGTAATGGTCAGTGGATTTATGTGTGATTATAACAGCTAATTATATCACTTAAGAATAGACTGCCCTTTCACATTATAGAAATATTTATATATTTATTTATATATAAATAAATATATATATATTTATATATATTTATGTATTTATATATAAATATAAATATATATATATTTATATATATCTTCTTGCATATTAGAATTCTACTAATCTCTACTACTGTACAGTGAAAGCAAGTATCACAGGGAACCAATCGCTAATGGTGCCATTATTCTACAGCCAAAATATTATGTAATAAGCTTTTACCTTCTGTAAAACAACAAAAAAAACAAATCTTTTGAAGTTTAATGTAAAGAAATTAAAGTTCTATTAAGTCAAAAAAAGTAGGAGAGCACATTTATCACCGAACCACTGCTTTTCAAGGCAAACATGCAAACCATGCTCTAAACATCATAGAGCTATCCTTGTTGCATCTCTTGAGTCTGCATTCAGAAGCTATGTGTGCTTGAGCACATGGCAGTAAAATACATGATGTACCAGGATAATGAGTTTGTAATTCTGACCCTACCCGTCTAAGTTTAAGTCTGAATTTTGCAGCCAACTACGAAAATAGTTGGTCACCAAGGGTAACTCTTAAACGAAATTAATAAAGAAAAGAAAACTGTATTATGGTTTTTGATCGATTCGTCCGTATGAAGTTTAGATGAACTTTGATTTGATTTGTAACTGGTATGGAAATAGTTACATAGCAGTTTCATAAACTTGACACTAAGCAAATTTGTCACTTTTGTCAACATACAGCCAGAACTGAAACAATTTAGAGGACGTTGTCTAGTTGAATATTCGAGGTAAGAAAGCCGCTCTGCATTTAGGGGTTGCCATCATCTTGTTAATCTGAGATTTAATGTACACTTCCTCAGGCGTGTTCCATCTGCTTCAGCATACCATTAAACACAAAAGGTAATGAGGTGACTGTGAGTCAGTGCTAACATGCCCTAACTATGTTTCTGTACTCAGGAACAATAAAGGATTTGGTGACTCCCTTTAATGGTATTTAACATGTTTTTCCTCTATTACCATGGAGAGGAATTCAGCGCGTGGGTTCCTAATATGACCTTCTTTATAGGAAAACAACAGGGAAGCAATTACAACATGTTGGTGGGTCTATTAGACGACTTATTATTCGTAGTCAGTATTTTAATACTTTAACTCTATGGAATAGGAAATACGTTTTTGGAAAGCTAGTCAATAACATGTAGGTTATATAATTAGAACGGCATTATGTGATGGATGACTTTGACTAGTGTACACTTTAGAAAGTGAAAAATAGAACTAACTATTTTAAAGGGAGCCAGCAGGGGCATGGGAACAGCAGCATTAGAATTGAAGACATCTGCTGCAAAGGAACATGGAAAGGTAAGTGTTAAGGTCAGTCTTATTGGACCACTGTAGTACATATACAGGAAGTACCTGCTGCACAGCCAGCATTAAAGGTTTTTTTTTTGGTTTAAAACTGGTGACTGAAAGCTTGAGACTAAGAGCTGGTGCCACTGAACTGTGGACTGGCAACAAGGAGCAGCAGGTCAGCAAGCCACCTACAGAGAACTTAGAGTAAATGGCAGCTCCACCACAGATGGGGAACCAGTAAGAGACTTTGGTTGGCCCACCAACGGTCCTCAGTTCTGGAAGGTCAAAGGTCCAGAACTGAGGCAAGCTCCAAAAAACAGGGAAAACAATCCAGACCCCTGTTAAAGGCTGAAGCACTCAGACACAATCTGCAAAGACAAACTATCAAACTAAGGATGGAACACAAAGACCTTACTGAGACCATAGGAAGAAGACTTACAACATACAAGTGAAATACATAAACAATCAAAAAAGGCAAGAAGGAGACAAAGGCGACATTTCCCACAGATGCTGTTTCGGATTGAGATCACGGGAATTTCGAGGACAGAACCTTGAACTTGTGTTCCTCAATCCATCCCATATCCATTGCTTTAGTAGTGAAGCAGTGTGCCTTATCCTGCTGAAGCGCACTGGCATTAAAGAATAACATTTCCAAGAACGAGTGTATTTGGTTTGAAACAATGTTTATAATCATAATAATAACAAATATTGTATAGCACTTTTAAAAACAAAGTTTCAAAGTGCTTAATATGATAAAGCAGGGAATTATAAGACACCAACAATGACAGAGAACAACCACAAAAAAACAAGAACCAATAGAAAGCGACTTTGAAATGACATTACTAAAAAGCTTTCTTGAAAAGATGGCCTTTAAGAAGTGTCTTAAGCATGATAGTGATTCTGCAAGCCTCGGCCCCTCGAGTCAAGGGGCCCTGGCTGAAAAAGGCCAGTCACCTTTAGTCCTGAGATATGACAACGGAAACGCTAGCAAAGCTCTGTTTGAAGATCTGAGACTGTGCCCTGGCTCATATATGTGGAGCAATTCAGTGACGTAGCTGGGAACTAATCCATGAAGAGCCTTGACAGTAACCAGCAAGATCTTGAATCGATTCTAAAACTAACTGGTAACTAGTGAAGAAAGGCTTAAATAGGACTGATATGGTTTTGTCATCTGCTGTTTGTTAAAATCCGAGATGCGACATTGCGAACAAGCTGGATATATGAAAGTGCTCTTTCTTACTTTAGGCAGGTAGTAGGTGTCAATGTAGCCCCTACATGAGTGGAAAGACCCAGGGCTTCCCCGCAGAACTTGCCCAAAGCATTACATTGCCACCCCCGGTTACAGTGCATCCTGCTGCCATCTCCTGCCAAAGTCCAAATTATGTAAAAGAAAATATGACTCATCAGGCCAGGCCACCTTCTTTGATTACACATAGGTCCAATTCTGATGCTGACGTGCCCATTGTAGGCGTTTCCTGTGGTAGATAGTGGTCATCATGGTCACTCTGACTGATCTGTTATTGCACATCATAATATCCAGCGAGCTGTGATACACTCTGTGCCTTCTTGCAATCAGATCCAGCATGATTTTTTTCAACATTTGGGCTACAGTAGCTCTTCTCTGGGATTGGACAACACTGGCTAGGCTCAGCCCCCCTCATACATCAAAAAGTGTTGGAAGCCAATCCACCGGTTGTTTTTGCTTAGACTACTTTGAAGGGTGCTTACCACTGCAAACACCCAAGAAGACCTCCAGTTTTTTCGCCATTACGTTTTTTCTCCTTGATCTTTAAGCTTAGCCATTTTTCCTGTTTTCAACACATTAACTTTACACAAAATGTAAATTTGCTGCCTAATATATACCACCCATAGGTACCATTATCACTTGATAATCAATGATATTGAGTTCACTCATCAGTGGTTATGATGTTGTGGTTAATCAGATTATTATGGGCTGCTGTCCTTATTTTCTTAACTATATGACTAACATTCCAGAGCTGTTCAAATCTTCATGAAAATTAAGGTTTTTTAATGTTTTGTGGACTTGTGGACTGTGTATGGATTTTGCTTTTGGCAAGCCTGCAATATCTCAAAAAACATTATCCTTAATTGCATTTTTTATTTATTTTCTCAAGAAAAAAAACTACAAATGTTTCCATTGTCAAGCGGAAACAAATTATATTACATTCATCTGGAGAATGTTAATTTGAGAGGTTAAAGGTTAAATCAGTGAGTATATGCTACTTCTCAACTATCTCTGCCTCCACACTAAATGCATCCTTGTTGTGGTGCCACAACAGTGAATGAATACCAAAACTTTATTTACACTTGAACCCATGTCTGGTATTCCAGGGGTCACTGTGGGTCACTTACTAAACGGCTGCCACCATTGCTAAAATTAAGAGGGGTGTTTCTATCTTCATATTTTTTCTAACCCCCAAATTCCTGTGGTGAAGCTATGTGAGATTATGTTTCACAACAAAATGATGAAAAGGTAAATGATCCATGACTTCTGCTGGAGTGGTAGTTTGTTCTCTGTCATAAAACTTGATTCAGAGAAATAACAAACAGAACCAAATCCTATGTCTTTTTCGCCTATATTTCAATCCAACGGAATGCAATTTGTTATTTTTCAATTTTAATAAGTATAAAAAAGTCTCGTAAGATTATATTGAAAATATAAATATGGGTAAAAATATTGGAGATTTTCTGAAGTGGAACCTTTGAATTGGGAGTTTTGAGCCACCCTGATCAAAGCAGACAATAATATGATTGCAAACATATTCAACATCAGCAATCCTGTTTAGACCCGTCGTAAACATATGTCTTCTAAAATACACTCTCTGGTGCTACTCAGACATGTCTTCGGTGATAAAGTCGGGGTCATAGGGTGTTTCGGGTCTTAATCATCAGACACTTGCCAGGGCGACCCTGTCAGGGGTGATCAGACCCTGACTTGTGTCCAAGTGGTGCACTGCTTCACGGATCCCCACTCCAGATCCTCTGATCTTTTCAACAGCCACCAGGATGTACCATGACAGGAATGTGTTCGTACATCACATGATCAAATATAAGCAAAATTAGGCGCTATCTGAATTATGCAATATTGTCTCAGCTATAATTTTGTTATTATTCATAACAAAAGATTAAAAGCGATTGTAAAAGCATTTTACTATCCCTCCGAACATGTTTCAGGAGATATGTTCAAAGTTATTTTTTTTATTTAATTTCGATAATAGGAGAATAAGAATGAAGATCTTCACAGTTATTATAACTTCCCATCCTGACAGCGCTTTTATAAATGCAAACCTAGAAGAGAAAAACTGTTTCCTCTTTGAAGATAAATGTCTGTCTTAAATTCTTTAATCGATCCACTGATTTCCAGTCATAAAAGAGTCAGTAAAAGTAATCTACACATTAAGTAGAAAACATCAGAACTCATTTTAAGGGGTTGGCGAGAGACAGGACTGAAGTGTCTCCATATGGGGTGTAGATCAGGCACGGGTCAGACAGAGAGGACTTCTCTGAGCTGCTTGTACTTTGGTCAAAGTTGTAAAATATTTCCGTAGAGCCTTCACATAGAGAGTCTGGCTGCTTCAGTATTGGTCAGGGGTCACAAGACAGAGACCTCCAGGAGGATCCGCCCGTCACACCGATCCACCGACATGCTGCAAGCATAAAGCTGCCTCGCTAACTGCTGAGGTTTATGGTACAATGGCAGAGGTTTTGCATCCTGTAATACAAATCTGGCTGTACTTCTGGCCAGCTGTCAAATCCTAACTGCTCCCGTCCCTTATAGATTACATTGCAGTATGTTGGCACCAGTTTGCATTTTTGAAAATGCGTTTATTCCCTTTCTTGCCAAGAGTCAGATGAGAAAGCCAACCCTACTCTCATGCCTTTAAGATAAGATGAAGCTACAGCCAGCAACATGTTAGCTTAGCGTACAACAAAATTGCAGACAGGAAAAAACAGCCAGACCGCCTTTGTGCAAAGAAGAAAAAATCTGCCAGAAAGATTTTTTGAGTTAAGTTATTGTATATACTGTATATATATATATATATATATATATATACAGTATATATATATATATATATATATATACAGTATATATATATATATATATATATATATATATATATATATATATATATATATATATATATACAGTATATATATATATATATATATATATATACAGTATATATATATATATATATATATATATATACAGTATATATATATATATATATATATATATATATATATATATATATATATATATATATACAGTATATATATATATATATATATATATACAGTATATATATATATATATATATATATATATATATACAGTATATATATATATACAGTATATATATATATATATATATATATATACAGTATATATATATATATATATATATATATATACAGTATATATATATATACAGTATATATATATATATATATATATATACAGTATATATATATATATATATATATATATATACAGTATATATATATATATATATATATATATATATACAGTATATATATATACCACAACAAGGTAGACAATATTGGGCTCAGAAACAAATAGATTGATTTATTTAGGATTATTTCTGATAAATATTAGCTAACTACGCCTTTATACTCAGTTTTGACACTGCACAAAATTTCAGATTGATATATTCAAAATGATCATTATTATAATTTTTTCTTTTAAATAGACCATAAAAAAACAACAAAATCCATCAAAAAGTTTGCTTCCAGTTCCGGATCATATTCATTTCAGGTGGGTCAATGTGAAGGACCAGGCTACATATACCCATTAAATTTGAAGTAAATTACTTAATTATTGAATGAGTTATTAGCAAAAAGCAGAAGAAGAGCCCTATCTCGTAATGGTTAAGAAAATGTTACTATATGAAGTCACGTCATGAGGTCATGAAATAACGTTACTACAATCTGATCATGTCTGATCATATGCCGACACCTACCAATACAAATCTGTTCATTAGTTTTTCCGAAATCTTGCTCAAAAACAGACAAAAAAACAAAAACAAAGTAGAAACAACCTTTGCGATGGTTAAAAAAAGCAGTTCCTTCATGGTTTTTTTTTTGGTGGGAAAACTGATTGAAATGATCAAAATCAACATAATTTGATCAAAAAAAAAAAAAGTTGTGCCAAATTCAGCGATTGGTTGAACTTGCATTAATTATTTAAACTACTAAGTCACAACCACCTGTAGGGACAGAGGTCTTGTCACTTCCGGTCACACCCCCTCCCATGAAGTCACTGTACTTTTTACACTTTTAACACTTTGTATGTTATACAAGTTTAATTGTCAATTATAAAATAGAGTAAACTTTGTCTTGTGCAATTTCTACACGTTTGTCCACTGCAGTTCAACGTGATCAGAGCTCTACTACATGACGGGTTATCCTAGAGTCTGGATGGGTCGTCTGCGTGTCCCACGGCTACTTTCGAACCCCATACTGAGAATGTCCATTACACATAGCAGACTAAATCTATATGTCTCTCCACTTCTAATGAGATTAATTCCTCTTGGTGGGGATAAATTCTTTCCCTGGTGTCAGAGTGGAGGGAGTGATTGAAGTAACAAGCTCATTAGTGCACTTCAGGACAATGTTCAGAGGTTGATCCTCGGTTTGCATTCGAGGGGCTGAGGAAGGATAAACACAAATGGTTCTGACAATGAATGAAGCATGGTGGATCTATTTTTTTTGTAATACCTCATATATCGGCAAGGTAAGCATCACCATGTTTGAAAAGGTGTGACAAATTGGGAATCTTTGTAAATTTCAAAGTCCTGAAGTGTCTTCATATTCTGTTTGAAAACCAAAACCAACTTTAAATTCAGGCTGTTTCCCAATACTCTCCATCTTTCTCAGCCCATCCGTGGCACTCAGCTCCAGAGCACTTTGTTTCAAGTGGAAAACATAAATCTGAAGACATGTCTACAGTAAGACCCACAAGAATATCAGACGTCGACTGCATGGACTATATGTCTTCTATGGATGGCTTCATTGTTGGTTTTGGTCTCTTTGTAGAAGACGAGGGATCCAATAGAATATGATGAGACCAGTCTTTTAATCTGTTCTGATCAGAAGTAACTTTGCCCAAATCCCATGATCCTATATGGAGCTGGGGAGCTGGTCTGAATAAAGAACATAGTTGGTTTGGTTTACATTATAGCAGCTTTGATGCTCCACACTGAGCGATTCATGAGTCTTCGTGAACATTCAATAAATTGATTCCTTTAGGATTTCCACTGGGGGCTTAGCTTTCTTTTGAAACTGCAGAATACATTCAGTGATTGTTTTTGACAGTAGCCCCAGCTTCTCTGTGATAAAAAAAAACACAAGAAAGCAAGGAAAGGATTGGGTGTTTAGGCCAAGAGAAACAATGAAGGGTTACTGGGCTACAGATGGGCCACTAGGTCCGAGAAGCTGTGTCTCATTTTCACACAGGGCTGTAATGACAACCCACCGGGGTGACTTTAAGCAAAGGCCCAGGATCAGCTTACCTCTATCCCCCTGACCTTAACTGTCTGTGAAACCATACTGTTAAGAGACTGCATGTTATCTGTGCGTGGAGAACTACGGCCTGATGCTCAGTATGTTTTATCCACTCCTATTTATAGTCAATTTATTTCCTTTCAGGTCCAGTTCATTATTCATAGCCTTTGTTGGTTGCCACTTTGAAGGTAGCAGCATCCATCCCATCATGAGTTTGTTACAGTTGATCACATCCAGCCTATGAAAGGTCAGCATGTGACACCACGCACCAAACTTAAAGACTGACAGTTGACCTACTGCTCAGCTAAGAGGAGTCCAGTTGCAGGTTAACAGGGGGCTCCAGCCCTTGAATGGTCATTTTAGTGTTTCTACAGAGGCCTGATGAGAATGAACTCACTTTGAAGGAGAGGGGAAATAGGGGAAGTATTTTGCCAGTTAAACCTTCGACACAGACTGAAGAACCAGTAAGGGTCTACAATAACACAGAATCAAAACTAGACCTAAGCTGTCATCCCTGACAGCAATGGTATAACCCCAAAACGCAGCCAATCCCCTGTGATGTGCAAACAATCCCCCTCATTGGATTCCTTACATTAAATCTGAAGTTATGTCCAAAAATTGGGTTTTCCATGAAAAAGCTCCTCATAGTAAGTAAAATATGAACTATTAGAGAAAAAACATGATATGTAAAATATATGTATATATCCGCGAGTTCATTAAAAGTATAACCGGAAAACTTTTGGAAATAAAGCTCCCCCTAGTGTTGAAAAAATACAATCAACCTTTCCCAAAATCCATCCAGTTCTTTCATGCACAATAAATTTACTGTGATTTTCTGAGGTATGTTATCAGTTGCGGTGATTTTATACAATATATCATCGGTTACTCTGTGCTTCTACAGTTTGTGATCACTTATTTTAATTATTTCTCCACGGGACTAAGTGGTTACCGTAATTTTCTACAGTACATTATTGGTTATTTTGGTTTTCCACAGTATCGGATCACTTACTGTAATGTCCTATAGTACATATTCTATTACTTTGATTTTCTATAGCATATTATTGGTCAATGTGATTTTCTTTGTTCATAATCTGTTACGTCTGTTTCCTACAGTATGTGATCACTTATGTAACGATCTACACTACGGATCAGATACTGTGATTTTCTTCAGTATATCGTCAGTTACTCATGTTTTTTACTGTATCTGATTTCTTACTTTGATGTTCTACTCTACATAATTGTTTGCCAAGATTTGTTACATTGCATTATCAGTTACTGTTATTTTCTACAGTATGTGAACCCTTGCTGTGTTTGAATAAACAATAACATATTGTTTACTGTGATCTTCTACACTAATACCTTATTACAAGGATTTTCATGGTAACTCTTTTATTTGCTTTTCAGTTTAATACACAGTTTTCTACTGAGGAATTGTATATAGAATTAGAAATTCTGCTTCTGGTTAACTGAAGAATGTGAGACCAATCTTAACTAGTTTTTTTGGCCCTAAATTCTCTCATCTCTTCACAAGCAGCTATTTGTTAATTTAAAGATAAGCGCAAGTATTTGAGATCTAAGTCTAAGAAAAAAACATTTCTAGAAACCTTATTAACTACAGTCTTCTGCGCAGAGATGGTGCTGTCAATTAAAGTCAACGCCTTGAGCACCATATATTAACCTAGAATGGCGTGCAGGCCTCTTCCAAGGCCTTACCATTGCCACGCCAAGGTAAGGCCTCAGAGTTTTGTGGAAAGAGGTAATGTTTTTTTGTGTCATTAAGGGCAACGTTGAATAATTCATTTTCTCACAGTGTTAAAGAAAGATTTTTTTTTTAAATCATGTATCACCCCTCTGCAGATATTTAAATTATCCTTTGACCAGGTTCTGTTCTGTTCAGGTTCTGATTTTTATGTACTGCATGGATCTATAAATATTCTATTTAGATCTATAAGCCTGTTTTAAATAAGCCAAACTGTCTAAAAAGCTGAATAAAACAACAAGTAACTGAGATAACATGTTTTTTTGAATTTGGGTGAACTTAACCTTGTAATATAAATCAGAAGAAGCGTCACTGTTGCTGTAAAATGTACACTTTTAAGACTGGGAGTGAGCAGTTCATTTCATGCCAAAGATCAATAATATGGTTTAGAGCCCTTGATTTAAGGCTGCAGCACTTATGTGTGCATTTGTGTGAGGTTCATTTGCATTGTTTTTGCATAGAAAGAAAAATGTGTGAATTTGGAAAACCTTTTTTGCAATGTTAAAAAAGCCCCACAGGTAGCACACTAGAAGAGTCTGTGGATAAATTAGCACTGCTGCCACAAAAAATATTATTTTGTCTTCATTGCATTAGAAAACATGTCTATAAATCTATAAACAAACTCTAAAAGAGCCTGAAAATCTAGAAACCCCATGGGGAAAGGGGGAAAACGTTTCTATGATATGAGGGAACCGATTCATTCATACAGAAAATCCACAAACATCACATCCGATGTAAGTGTTCAGTCATTACAGCTTCTTCCGAGGGAGCAGAGGAAGGCTGTCTGCCCACCAGACTGTTGCTCAAGGGGGTCTGAGAGCGGATAGGAACCAGAGCTGCAGAGCAGAAGGAGGCATATTTGGTTTCACCCCTGGGTTTGCTGACTCGAGGTCTGCTTCTCACACCATGGGAAATAATATTTTACCATGTGGTATGAACCTGCAGACCTGCCCAGAGGATTTCAGCACTAAACTTCTAATGATGGAAAATTAACGCTCCACTGAATTGAGCTTAAAGCCCCTACTGACAACATCTCCAAGCTATTTATGGGCCCAACGCTGAAGAACGCCGGATATATTTCTGTTGATTTTGGGCATAATTAGGAAAATCTGTCAGACATGCTTTGTTATCATTGACATAAAAGATAGGAAATTAAACAGAAAGGGAACATTTATAGAGGACGAGGGGGGTTTACGCACAATACATAGACTCCTCCCATAATGCCTACAAGAAAAACCTCCTGTTACAGTAGGAGCTGACCACTGACAGAGGCTCCAACCAGACTGACTGACTCTCAACGATCCCTGAATAAGCCTCCATATCTTGCATGTTGTACGCGCGCGCCAACATGAGAGCCTTTATTTCTACAGTGACGGCATTGTTGCTCATAGCGACACCTTGCATCCAAGCCATCCACGGATTGTACAACTTTGGCCAGCATGAGTTATTCTACAAAAAGAATAACTGCAAGCCAATTCCAGCAAACCTTCTGCTGTGCCATGACATAGAGTACACGGAGATGCGCCTCCCGAACCTGCTCGGACATGAAACCATGAATGAGGTTCTGCAGCAAGCTTCTTCTTGGATCCCGCTGGTGCAGAAGCAGTGTCACCCCGATACCAAAAAGTTCCTCTGCTCCCTGTTCGCTCCTGTGTGTTTGGATGACTTGGACGAGCCCATACAGCCGTGCAGGTCCCTGTGCGAAAGCGTCAAGCTCGGCTGTGCGCCCGTCATGTCCGCGTTCGGCTTCCCCTGGCCAAAGATGTTGGACTGCGACCGTTTCCCACTGGACAACGATCTGTGCATACCACCTGCAGGTGTCGACAACTTAGAGCCAGTCACGAAACAAGGTAATTGTAATTGAACTGAAAATATACCACCCCGAAATCATCTACATGAATTTTAAAAAAAAAAGCAGTTGCATATAATGAGTAATTTATCATGCACACAATTATTATTGTACAAAATGTGTCACCAGCTTTTTTATTCAAAATATCCTCTCATCTGGACGCAAAATCCCCTGTGGCTCCATCTAACTGTGTGTGCTACCCATCTCAGACTTTGCACCATGTTGCATTGTTTTACCATGTTTGATTTCTGTTTCAGTGCCCAGAGTGTGTGATGCGTGTAAGGAAACGGAAGAAAACGACAACGAAATTGTTGACAACCTGTGTAAGAATGACTTTGGTGAGTCTACCCTTTTATTTTATTAGAGCAGATGTTCCCATAGAGGAAAACAGGCGCCCCAAAGAGGTCAGAGGAGGGAGGTTCCCAGAGAGACCAGGGGTTTCCCTCCTCACTTGTATCCCCCCCCCTAATGTATGCATTTAAACATTAAACCATATGTGAAAGTTCTGCGGCTTCTCGGGCGGCTTTCTTTGGGATGCTTTCTGTATTGTGTTTTAGGAAAACAGCACCTTTAATTCTCTCCTCTGTTTGCATCAAGCTCTGAAGATCAAAGTAAAAGAGATATCCTACATCAATGGCGACACCAAAATAGTGCCAGAGAACAAGAGCAAGACCATCTACAAGCTGAACGGAGTGACGGAGCGAGACCTGAGGAAGACAGTTCTGTGGTTGAAGGACGGCCTGCAGTGCATCTGCGAGGAGATGAACGACATCAACGCTCCCTACCTGGTCATGGGCCAGAAGATAGATGGCCATCTGGTCATCACCTCTCTGCGGCGCTGGCAGAAAGGACAGCGAGAGTTTAAGAGGATTACCCGCAGCATTCGAAAGCTGCAGTGCTAGGAATTGAAAAATAAATCATGTTGCCACTGTTGAAGGAAATGTTTAGTTGAGCTCCTTCCAATTATCCTTTTTTAAACGCAATTCTGATTCAAAGTGGTTGGTCTTAGACGATGCAACATTTCCTCCGTTTTTTAGATACAAATGCACTATATTTTATATATTAGGTTACATATTGCATATGTTGGCTAACTGAAACATTTATTTGTTTCTAAAATTGTAAAGGTGCAATGCCACGATGCACTCAAGATACAATCAACACCCACATGGGTGCTATGTGCATGCATTTTGAAAGGCTAATCTACAAAGATTTCTCATGTTCTCTATGTAAATCACACACACTTACAGCGGCACGAACTTACAAGTTAACAAATACAGCAAAAAAGACACTTAAATTGCAGGTGAGTGAGATTTTATGACCTTCACCTGTTGACTCCCATTCATTTTGCACTTATTGGGCAATGGGCGCCCTCTAGTGGCTAGTCTTTAAATTGCTGTCGCCTCGTGGAGTTACGGTAAATTGCACTCGGCTGGTGCTCCAAGTGTGAAAGAATTATCAATTACATGCTTGGACTAGAAATTAGCAGGGCTTTGAATCCAAAATTCAAAATGATTGACTCTCAAAAAAAAGAAATCACTGACCGATTTGACCTGCTGCGAAATGGTACAATAATAGTGAGTTGGAGACATTTTCATTTAGTGTCTGTCATATCTGCTTCTGCTCTAATCAACACCATAACCAAAGGCATCCATCATTTTTGTTCCTCGAGCGAATTATAGCACAACAGTTAAAGGCCTTAACAGCTTGAGATGGGTATCCCTGGTTAAAGTACTCAAGTTAAATAAAAGGAGCTCTTGTAAGATGTTTGGGGGGATTTTAGTTCCTACATAGGGTATACACAGCCAATTTTCTGTCACAAGTTATTCAAAATTGGTTTTAATTTTGTGTGGCTAATGTTGAGAAAAGCTGTGACATTCAAAGACAAATAACAATTGTGTTTTTTGTATTCCTACTGTTTTCTCAAAGCAAAAGATGAGAGATAGCTGGCTATATTCTCTTTGTAACCTTTTTGTACTTGAGCAACTGCATTCTTTTTTACCACATTATGATTTAAAAACTATAATATTTTTCTACTCCAGACTTTCATATTACATGTATTAAACTTTCATGTTAAATTTTGGTTGCATCTTCTTCCTGTTGTTTGAGGAACACTCGTTGGGGTTTTGTAGGTATTACTGTTGAATATATGAGAGTTGGCAGGGGTGTTTTGAGGAGCAGTAACATGTTAAGCAAATAATCACGTGGTAGGTTGGGTGAGTATTGCGTGCTCACACAAATGTTATTTTGAAAGTATTACTGTAAATATCAAATACTGTCTTTTTTCCTGTCTAAAGTTTACAGCAATTAAAAGCTGCTCAAGACACGTTTCACACGACTCATTTTGTGTGTGTTTGTGTGTGTGTAACTACTACCTCCATGAATAACTGTAGTTTAAGAGCTATGGTGACTGTGACTGTCTAAGACACGAGAAATTATGTGTTGTGCAGAGCAACGTAATCTAGTGGAAGTCAGTGGTAATGCTAAGTGATTGGTGCCAATGTCATATTATGTTTATGTGGTTTAAATAACTCATCGCAGTAGATTTATTTCACATTCAGTTCAAATCTCGGGTTTTTATTCGCTACTGCAATTTCAAAATTATTCAACATCCCGTCAAACAAATTAGCTTATCAGACATTGGTTAAAAGCCAACATTTATGGACTTGCTTTAACCAAATAGTACCAGAGTCTTTCTGTATAGGGTCTAAATTCAAGAAGTACACCACTGCTTAACCAAAAAGCTAAAAAAGGGTCAACTCATAAAGTAACTGAGATAACTCAGCGTGTGCTGAAAAGAACACCTTACCCCCAGTGAATCATGGTTGTGGCACGGCGATGGTTTAGTGCTCCTTTGCTTCCTAGGGCACTGAAAACCTGCAATCTGTAGATGGTCAGCTGTAATCCATCAAAAAATTGGGATTTGAACATATCGGCATCTGCAAGGAAGCTGAATCTTGTGCGTCTTTCGGAATTTTAATGGGACAATGATCCGAAGCAGATCTCAAAGTACACAGAGGCTTAGTTTCAGAACTCCTGGAACAATAAACAGTGGACATCACAGTGACTTAAATCCCAATTAAAAATCTTTGGGTTTGAAGAATGGCTGTTGCAGTACATGAACTCTACAATGATGGGAAACTGGAGGCCTCCGTCCTTTCAAAACTAACAAAAAAGAAATGTCCTCAGATTTCTCAGAAACTAAAAATGCTGTTGTCTCGCTTTTTTTTGCACAGGTCACAGCAGCAGATGGATCTTGACAAAGACCTGGAGAAACATGTCAGTCAGTGAAATATATCTGAGTCAACCATATCTGTTGAGCTATTTACAGTGTTGCTCTGTGATTTGAAACAGTTTTAATATGTTTTGACAATAAACCTAACTTATATATATTGAAAATATTTTCTTCCATGTCGGTATTCAGAATGGAATAAGAAATTCACCTAAAATCCATCGTGACTAAACCTTTTTCCATGTAACTATTGGACAAGTCACACATTGATTCTCGTGAACCTTTGACTTCTGCGTTGTGACTGGCACAAATGACTCCTCTTCACAGCTCTTGAGACGTGTTTGCGTTATCGACCCAGAAAAAGACCTCCTACTCTTCAGCAGCCAGCATCACAGATGAACTCTCTGAAACCTTTTGAACTCTACACCTACAGGCTATAAAGTTGCTTAATTATTGACCTTATGATGCTTAAAAACCGGGTGTCCAACCCAGAGAGGAATGTTCATGTAATTCAGTTACAGGCATAAATTACTGTGAATGATGAGTAATACTCCACTTAAGACTAACCACAGATAGATGCCTTACATATTCTCCCAAATGAAAAGAGAAACTTTTACTAAAGTACATTCCTTGAGTACGATTTCTTTGATGTCATTAAACTAATAAAATATCATGGGCACACAAAATATGCTCCACATAATAAATACTAATGCGCTGCTTATGACCAATAGTCTCAACACTGAGAGGCTATTTTTCATACGGAGTACTTTTATTTTTATTTCATATTAAGTAATATTTTGAATACCAGACCAGGATACTTACTTTATAAAGATTATCACCTGGATACATTCACTACTATACTGTAGTTAATGTATCAAGGTGAATGTATCTATACTTCATACTTTTCAACTGTGACTTCAGTTGAAAAGTATGAAGGATGTGTGGTGATGGGGAGGTTGAGTTTGTACGTATCAGCAGAATGAAAGAACAAGATGGTCAGGGAGAACCGTATTTAAAAAAGACAGCAGCGAAATGCTAGGCTAAGAATAAGGCGTGTCTTAGTGCCTTTGGATGTATGTGGTACGCTGATCAGAACTTCTGGAATCTCAATTATCAGCCTCAGACTATGATGGCAGAAGGACTGAGCAGGTGTGAGTGAAGTACAACGAGCAATCATATGCTCTGCAGAAATTAGGGTAAAAAACACTGAATTGCTATACTGAATTTGACATTTCATTTATTTCAATAAAAGAAACAGTAAATAACTTTATTGTTCATGGTTTTTCAGTAGAATTTTTCTATTGAAAACCTAACTTTTGGTAAATTGTAAAAGAAAATAACCCCTGTAACGCTACAAACAATTATTTACCATAGAGGATTTTTCCATCTAAATTTCAGAAGATGCATGTATGAAAGGTTAATTATCCAACTTTAACCATTTAGCAGGAGCTTATTATAGTTTCAACAGAAATAATATGCTTGAAATATATATTTGTGAAATAATGTTGATTTCTGTCTTTATAAAGTCTGAATTTATTGTAATTTACTGTCAATTTATGTACTTAACTATGTAACTATGAACAGCCACCAGGTATCTGTATTTTATTGTAAATTATACTGATTTTATTTTTCCACAGTGTATGGCACACGTGTACTTCGGACACGTCTATGTGACTGAACTTTAACGACGGCTTCACTTCATCTTCTAAGGAACCTACAGGAACCATGAGAATGAAATAGTGTATACTTTGACTTCATTGATTAAATTACAGATTAGCCTGAATGTTTCACAAATTCCCACAGTGGAAGTGATGCTCAGGTTACTGCTTATATACCATAGGAGTAGCAGCCTGTTTTTAGTATTTCATCACTTTATAGTAGGGTTGCAAACTCAATAGAACCATGCAGATGTTTCGGGCCCATTACCAAAAAAGTTGGTTGTTTTGGCAGCCTCCCTTTTTCCATTATACATTTGTTACATGCATTCAATACATTACATTTTTTAATGGAAACTATGAAAACCCATTAGACCTCCCATGAAGGCCATTCTCACTAGAATGCCAACAAAAAAACCAACCTGGTACATATTTACATGTTGCGCCTCCTGTGTTTATTCAGGTCTGTGTGTTTGTGTGCATATGTGTGTGGTCTGTTTTCTTAAATAAAACATGACTTTGGTGGATGGGTCTCTTTGCCTGGTTCTCGCCAGAGTGTGGGATTACCACTGCTTCACACCAAACCATACTGCAACCCACCTATTTATTCAGATTTATGTAATTTACACTTAATTATCAGAACATTTTCTTTCCATTACTATTTATTTGCATGATTTACTTTAAAATTGATTTATTACAACAGTTATTCATAATATTGATACTGAGCTTTGAACAGTATTCCCATTTTTTTAATGTACCATATAAGCAAAGTTTGGTTGATTACCAGGGTTGTATTAAAATAGACGGAAATCTAATATAATGGAAAATTAAATTTCAAGTATTATGTAATAATTTGTTATGGTAAATGACGGATAGCTTTATTTCCAAAATTTCAGAAAGCAGAGAGCAGAGTCACCGCCGAAGCCATCACTGCGCAATCCAGGGTGAAATGTCCAAGTGGTTTTATTTAATGACACGATTTGCAAGAACAAATTATGAAACCGGTGAATTCGTGGCAATGGGAACAATTGATGAGGCAACATAATTGCTGGAGTGTGGGGAATTTGCTCCCATGTGACGTTTGGGGGCGGTGTTGGTAGACAACTTGTGCTGACCTACCATTCCCTTTTTCGAATATAATGATAATCGTCGAAGGCAAAATATGTGCTATTTATAGAAAGATCGATCTATTTACAAGCTGGCTTCTTCTGTAGCCAAAATGAATACTATAGGTGCAAAAAGGACAATGTTGTGCTTTTTGTTTCGATGAGTCTCAAATATACGACGTTTGTGAACGCACCGCCGCTCACCAGTCAGGCGCTACCTGACGCTGCTTTAAACTTTATATGATTCTCTGCTTATAGTTCGCGTCTCTGTTTTATTTACCATCTGTGCCAATCGGTCATATACACTTCTGGATGACGGTCTGAGTGAGTCTTTGAGAGCAAACAAGGCTCAGATTGACGCATAGACGAGCTCCAAAGACTCCACGGGGAAGTTCCCTAGGAAATCCCCCAGCCCATAAGGGGGAAATTACTGTCGACAGCGGCCAGACACAGTTTACCTCGGCTCACAGACACACGCGCCTCAAAGCAGTCGCATCAAATGCAGGATTATTAAAACTCGACTCCCAGTGTGAACCAGACAAAGTCTGAGATGGATAGCGTCGGCGCAAAAGCGGATAGCGACGTCCCGAATGCCAAGAGCCGGAGTTACAGCACCCTCAACTCTCTGTACCACGAGACGCGGCAGGAGATGGAACTCCTCAACAAGCAGTTCTGCGTGAAGGACAACATCATCGCAGACCTGAAGGCCAGGCTGGGCAGATACGAGCGGACCTACATGACAGTAGGCGATAACGAGTCCATAGTGGTGGGGCCGTCCAGGTCTCTCCTGGAGAGTCTGTGCAGAGAAATATGCAAACTGAAGCAGAAGAGGAGCGACATGGAGCTCAGGGCGAGCAGAAGATCGGAGGTAGGGCTGATGAGAAAAGCTCGATCCTTGAGACTAGATGATGAGACTATGGAGGTCAAAGACGAGAACACTTATTAGGCACATGCTTGTCTTGTCTGGGTAGTATGGGACGGGATTGGGGCCATAATAACACTTTTTTCACATTTTTTGCTTCTTTTTTTTAGAAGCGGAGTTCTGTGATTGACGTAAAATCATTCACATTAGGATTATTATTTTATTCATTTTAGAATTCCAAAGTTTAGAAAAATGTTGGTGAAATGATAAGATTTAGAGTTACTGAATTATTCTCGGAATAAAAAGTATTCTCACAATTTAAAAACAAACAGGATTTAGAAAGTAAGATGTCTGACATTATTGTCAGAATTAAATTCTGTTTAAATATGTAAATATGGAAGAGGATTATGTGAATTCAATATTTATTTATTGAACACTTACATGTCAGAATTGCAATATCTGAGTAAAACGTTAGAGTCAGAATTCTGACCTTATTCTCAGTATTTAGAATTTTTCTCAATGTTGTATGAAATTCAAGGATTAAAAAAAAGTAAGAATACTTAGAATAATAAGATTAAAGTATTAAATTCTGATAGTAAAATCAGAATACTGACTATATTCTAATAATTAAAGTGTAAAAAGAAGCAGGAATAAAGTCAAAAGTCTGATGTCATTCTCAGAGCTCTATTTTTTAAGATAGCAATACTTAGAAAGGCATTTAAGTCAGATTCCTGAAATCAACTCTCAGAATTCTAAAGTATTATTTTTAATAAATGTTAAGGACAGTGAAAATTCTGACTTTTATAGACTTCTGGTGATATTGTGGCCCTAATTATCTTCCACAGTATATGCTTCCTATTGGTAAGATTGGGATTTTAAAACCTTCAAATTCACATTACATAGGTTTATTTTTAACTCTGCTTGCTGGTGATTATAATGTTCCATTTACCAATTACAAATGGTTCAGAATGAATGAAGAATGAAAGAAATATTCATAACAAGGAAAGGTTTTATTTGTGTCTTTAATTTCTAAAATATACCCAAGGATGACTCATTCACAAACTAATGTGGTTGTGCTGTCCTCTCCCTCCTAGGAGATCCAGAAGCTGAACCAGCAGCTCAGAGAGAAGGAGCTGGAGCTGGAAAGCATCCGATGTCAGCCAGACCATGAGAAGGACCAGGAGATCCAGAGGCTGGGGTCTGCGCTACAGGAGAAGAAAAGATCCGAGGCCACAAGAGCGGTCCTCTGCACGTCCCTGGAAGAGGAGGCGGATCACCTGCGTGGCCAGCTCGCTGCAACGGTGAAGGTGTGCCAAGAGTTGCTGGCCAGGTTCGAGAATAGAAAGGAGGAAGGAGAAGAAGTGGAAATGGTTGCTCAGCAGCAAAAATGCAAGGAGGTAAGACACTATAATGTTGGTTTGGAGTTTTTATATATTTGGGCTTGATTTAGAACCATCTTGAAACTTCTTGTCTGATTCCACAGGAGTCACAGTCCAAAAACATGAGTGGAATTAACAACCAAATCCATAAACTTCAGGAGGAGAACCGGCATCTGAAGCAGCGAGTGGAATATGTAAGTCTCCACCAGTTATCTTCAGAAACAATACTGCACATTGCAGGGTCAAAAGAAAGTGTATTATCAGAATAATCATCATTCATCATCAGTGTTATACAGAACAGCTCCTGATAAGAAGGTCTAACATTGTGATTTCTCCTCGTAGGTTCAGTGTCTAAATTCTCAGTGGCAGAAGTACGACTCCAGCAGGGAGGACTATATCAGAGGTTTATGTCAGAGGCTGAAGGATACGTCGGGAAAGGGTTTGATGCCTGGGCTGAGCTCTGTAGATACCAGGCTGCTCCATCAAGAGATTTCCAGACTCAACAGTTTACTGGAGGAGAAGATGAGCGAGTGTGAGAGACTGGATAGAGAGTTGGAGGACATGAAGAAGCAAGGCCAAGAGCGAATCCAGACTCTGGAGCAGCAGGTCTGTGCTACACCCCTGCATCATGATACATGTCAAACTACATTTCTATAACCCGGATGTAAACAGGACTAAAAGGGATTTCTCTTTCTCCCTCAGGTCCTCATCTACACAGAGGACTTTAAGTCCGAGCGCGCCGACAGAGAGCGAGCGCAGGGTCAGATGGAGGAGCTGAAAGAGCAGGTTTATCAGTTGAAGCGGCAGCTACACAAACAGGTGAGGCAATGACCGTTGAAGAAGGTAGATGACTTGTTTGCTTGTGCAATGCTAAGGGTGTATGTGGAAATTGTCTGCAGGGAGTGAGCAGAGAGAACAGAGAGGTGGTACCAATGTGTCGCGTGCACATAGGACACAGGATCTCCTCGCGGCGAAATAAGGACTCTTCAGAGCCTTTACTGAGAGCTGAAATGCAGCAGCAGCCTGCAGCTGCAGCAGCAATGCCACAACCACCAAAGCCCGCATGGATTGAAAGCCCAGGGCTGTCAGAGCTCCAGTGCCCGCGCTGTCTCGCCACGTTCAATGACAGAGACGCCGCAGAGTACCTGAACCACTGTGAAGAGTGTGCCAAACTATGAACAAGACTCATTTGAAAAAGGCCGTTAACTATGGCTGACAGTAAGTGAACACTGACGAGCAGCACTATACTGCTCAGAGAGGCGTGACAGAAAGTGAAACGACTGACTTGAGATGTTTGCACACAGTGAAGAAAAACTGTACAAGCTAAAGATCCCCTATTGAAAGAGAAACAAGTCAAGCAGTATAGAATTTCCCCCCAAAAATCTAGTTTTGTTCGTAGCGGTCTTGTATGGCAGAGGACGGGAAGTGAATGCCGATATATCAAATATATCAAATATTACATACCTCAGTAAACTATTGCACTTTCTTTACATTTTAAGCCAAAACTTAATTGTAGATTCAAACGATTAAGACATATGATGCATAAGCTTATTTTGAATTTAAATATCTAGATGACTGTCTGGTGCTAGTGTTTATTTTTGGTTAAACTTTACATATTTGTTCTGTAAATTATATATTCTTATCAGATGTAAAATATAGAACTTATATTTATTCTCTTTGCTTCAAAATGTTGGAAAAGACAAAATCCCTTAAGTATAATGTTTGTTGTGTTTTCTTTTATTTCAGCCAAGTATTTTTTTTTTCTTTGGGATCAAAAATGTTAAATAGCCTACATCTCAGCTGTCAGAATGTTTGAGATTTGCTTTTTGAGCGTATTTATAGCATCCTAACTGCAAATATGCTTATTTTTGGAGATGTGGTGCTTTTTATTGAGCTGGCACATTATTTTTGAAATAAAAATCAAGTTTACCCGAACTGTGCTGATTTCTTTACCTTCACATCTCACTCCGATCTGTCTAACCTTGTAGTCATCGTAATAGTCAATCTACCACTCTTCAAAATCTGCTCTACAGAAGTCCATTAGAGTTTTCACTTTCAGCTGACATTCAGAGGGTTTTTCTTTTAATCCACATCTTAAAAACCTTTGGACAGAATTCAGTCAAACTTCACAGATGCTTTATAAAAAATCATGTTGTACATCTTATAATTGGTTAATTTATTCGCTCATTTTCACATTTTTCAAACTTTCACCTATGATAGAGGTTATGGTCTATCTGTGTCATCATCACGGAGCTGAAGCTCACGGGGTAGATCGGTCGTCCTCCATTCAGAAGATCGGCAGTTCTATCTGAGATGACAGAGAATGATAAAAAGGTGTATGATTTATTACAAAAGATGTGTGATAACTAGTCTGTTAGAAAGTCTTTGGTGCTCAGACTCTTTTGGAAGATCTAAAGTAGTAAGTATGGAAGAAGGAAGTATCTGCCCTGAGCAGGAGCATGGAATATCCCTCCTTGATAATGGTGGTGGCGGCTGATGACTCAGGGAGGACTATGTGGAGATGGAGAGTGGAGGGTGTGCGAACATTCAGCATGGAAGAACTAGATGGATGGAGAAATATTCATATTTAAAGACAGCGGCTGATGTGGAGGGGCTAAGCCTGCAGGTGTGACACAGTGATTGAATGGATGAGGTAACCTGAATGAGTGCTGTTGATATCAATTGATATCCCAGACTGTGAAGCAAGTAACTTAGACCGAGCATGTGTGAAAAGTGAGGATAATAGAGTGGTATGAGCAGCAGCTCTGGCATGAACGTGCGAAAGAGGAAAGTCTTTCTGACTGAAAGTTCAATAGATCTCCCTTTCAATTCCTGGCCCTGCAGCCTACATGTCAAAAGGGTAGGCAGTAAAGAGTATGTAGTAGTATGGCATGAAATATTTTTTCAGCAGTGGGGACTTCTGTCTTTTGAAACACAGGTTCTAGTCTGAGTCTGCATCCTCCAGCTGTAGCCTTTGTGTGTGTGTGTGTGTGTGTGTGTGTGTGTGTGTGTGTGTGTGTGAGTGTCTGTCGGTGTCACGTGTGTATGCTTGTGTGCGGTGGAAACCCCCTTCCTCGTTGCCTGAATGGGCATGCTGTGCTGTAAGAGCTGTGTATACCCAGCTGTTGAGACTGAAGAAAACAATACAGGGATACTGAGACAACCAGCAAGACTATATCTCAAATTACATTCCCGAGGATCAGTTGGTGATTAAACATTAAACTAAACGTTTTGCAGACCTTCGCTGCACAAACAGGCCGTCAGTGCTGTTTAGCGAATCAGTTGTCATGGGTTTGGTGGTGTAAGCACAGAAAGCTGGACATCCCCTGTTTTAAAAAGGAAGTAGGCAGTAGTTGTGAACAGGAAAGACGTTCAGACAACTGTCCGTTGTGTGGTAGTGAGCACGTCTTTATAGTTGCAATGTTTTTCATGATAGTAAGTCATTTAAGATGTGATTTAAGAAACCTTTGGAGGAAGCAGCATTCTTGCAAACCAGAAGTTGGACCCATGAACAATGAAGTATATTCTTGCTTAATTCAGTTCTCACAGAGTGGCTCAATCAGGGTGTCATTACTTTTGCTCCTTTCTTTACAATAAAAGATTTGCATTATTTTACTTTTATAGACAGAATGGAATAATTCAACCCAATGTCTTGTCAAGTTTTCTAAAGGTAACCATGTGTTATCCCCTGCTTGGCTACTATAAGGGTCCAGGGTCATTCCTCAGTCATATCTTCATCCTTCTGACTGTACATGCCTCCTCTGAGTGAGATAGCAAGATGCTTTAATAGTGAATCCTGCCATTACCATGCAAATGATGCTCTGATCCAGTTTAACCAGATACCAGGGTTGCATGTCCCTTAAGTTTTTCGAAACTCAATTCTGACTCTGTATTACATTTTACATCCATTTGAAATTCAAATCATTTGGTTACACTGTTTTTTTTCTCTTACCACTAGCTAAGAAATATGGCAAAAATCCAATTATCACCTTTATTTTCTGACTGTTGGTTTATGGCCATAGCATTGAAACTACGGAGCGATCGCACCCCTCCCATCACGTCAGATGCAAACAGCCCTGAGTCTCCTGCTGTAGTGTGTGATGAGGTCTGAGAACACATGGAGAAGGTCTGAGAACACATCGAGAAGGTCTGAGAACACATGGAGAAGGTCTGAGAACACATGGAGAAGGTCTGAGAACAATTCCTCAATACAGAGATGAGGGGTATAGGTCATGTGACTGGGATGGCCGTGCTAAAACATTTATTTTGTTATCACTGAACCATTTTTGGGCTGATTATGAGGTGAGTCCCACATAAAGTTTCCTGACAAAGGATATTAAGTTTTCATCCAATACCTGCTGGTATTTAATGGAATTCATGGAACTCTGTATTTCAACAATATGTCCAGGGCATTTGGAAGAACAACAGCCCGGCAGCATTAGAGATCAACCACCAGCCTTCACAGCGGGTATGAGGGGCTTTTCTCTATTACTTTTTTTCTTGCTGTGCCACACCCATCTTAGGTTTTCATTGCCAAAAATCTCTACTTTGGTCTCATCTGACCTATGACCTTGTTCCATTGATTTTCCCAGTGATAGGTAGGTAGGTGCTTTAACTTGTGTGTGGATGACAGCAGAGGTTAGTTATCTGACCCCAGTTGTAGTTGGTTAAACATATTTGATCTGACAATTGACACTGAAATTTTATTAACTGTTTTTTAAACTGTTTTTCTTGAACCCATCGCCAGATTTGTCTGTGTTCTTTGCACATCATTGCTGGTTCTCTTTCCCATTGTGAAGAATTTCAAGGAGAATTACTGTACGTCTATGTCGCCTCCCATTCATACCCCCAGTAAAACAAGAAGTTTTTGTTCACCACTTAAAAGTTCTTTCTCACACAGGGGAATGTTAAAACCATAAGATAGGACTGGAAATATGCTTCGGTTACCTTTAATCAGGATTTCCTGGGGTTGGCCATAATTGTGGCACATACGGTTTTAGGGAAAACCCTTTTTTTTTTTAGGTTGAATTGTAATGTTTTTATTTAAATTGTGTTTCTGGTATCAAAGTTTTGATCTTTGTGAATAATTTGATTTAATTTTACACTTTTTTTTTTAAGATTACCAATAATCATATTGGAGGGCAGTGTATGTAAGAAGTAGCAATGTGTGTGTAAGCATTTTTGATTTTGCAGTGGTGGTGAACTTTCTAATCGTACAATTTCTTGTTTTATGTAAAACATATTTTATTTGAAAGGTGCAATTTAAATAAAGTTTTACTAACTTGATGAATTTCTGACATGAATGGTCTGAAAACCCCCATACATTCTAGTATCACAAGACACCATCATATGTTCAATCACTCAGCTAGTTTGGGAGGATGGAGGTGTATTTGTGGTTGAATTAGTTCAACTCATTTGCATAACACAGTTCCAATTCATGTGCACACAAAACCAATTTTGGCTTCAAAGGGCAACTTTAGTATTTTTATTTGCTGGCCAACCAAAAGCAGACTGGTAGAAATAACCCCACCCCCACCCCCGGCAACCACACACCCATGCACACAATAGAGTCTGCAAGGGACTGAAAATCCACACACTCAAACCCACTGACCTGAGAGTGTGGAAAAAATAGGTCAAGTCCCCACCTTAGAGTTTGTGAACCTTTTTAAGAAACAAAGACTAAATGACAAAAGTCAGGTGAATGTGGTGGAGCACTTCCTGTTTAACAACAGGTTTCCAAGCCTCAGGATGTAACGCTGTCGCCGTTAATATGTACTTTAAGAACCAGAGCAAACTTCAGTCTGACACTTACCCACACAAATACAGAATGGATCCTTTAATCTGATGTGTATCCTAAAAGAATGGGAATTTCCCACCATCACAAGGGAATTCCCAAAAAAAACAGACAACTTTATTTGAAGTCGGAGCACTGTCTACTAGAACAGATTATTTTAATTTAATGTACGTTGGTTGAGGCAGTTGTTATTAGACTTTTTAGGGCTTTTCGGTGAGGAAATCCCAGCCATCAAAATCAATATTGTGTGGACTGCACATAGCCAGGAAACAAGTGGAACGCCCTCCCCAGAGTATGTGATCCTGAAACGCTCCAGGCAGTCGACACTTAAAAGATCAGCATTCTTATTACAAGCTACAAGACAGCTGTGATCTCCTTTTAAAATCCAACCGACACTCAGCCCTGTCATTGTCAGACTGCTGAGTGCACTGACCATTGTGATTTCCTTCATCATCCAGCACCACCTTTTCACAGGAAAGGTGAAATCTAGGAAATAATTTCAAGGACATGTGATGGAAAGTTACTTTATTGGTTCGGTGTGTAAAATTTAGTCGTATCTCTTTGAATCAATGGAATATAACATTCATAAAATTGTTTTTTTGTTTGAGTTTAATCAGATAAGGCTGCCGTTGTTTGTACAGTAGCCTGAATGGAGGATCATACTCATTATTATATCCCCGAAAAGTCTGGGATATTATGGAATCATTATGGCCACGTCCTCAGATCCTTCGTGTTAATGTGATAGCTCAAAAACGATTTTATGGATCATTTTCAAATCTAATACCCACATAGAGATTAGTGCGAGGTAGAACAGGATTGATTTGATTTGTTTTATATTTATGACACAAAGGGGAACTTTATCTCCAACATTGGTCTGATTTAGTCTAAACTTGGTGCAAATGAATTGACTCAAGGAAATCTAGGATGTTTTCATCATATTTTACTCTAATAGTCCATATTTTACCCCCTAGGGGAGCTTTTTTACAAAAAAAATACTGTTTTACTGATGTAACTTCTTGAACCTTGGTCTGTTTAAGTCCAAATTGGGCCATATGAATCAACTCAATGAGATATATATTGTAGATATTATATATTACTGTAACAGATGATATTTTTCTCACAATCGAGGAAGCCTTTTCTTTTTCTTTATTTCTACAAAAAAAAAACACTATTTTCCGGAGATAACTTCACATTTCATTTGAAGAGTTCAATCGGGGGTATTGCGGGTACACGGAGTGAACTTGGGACTTTTTCATGGATATATCCTTGCTGTGGGGACGATAGAGTTGGCCTAGATTAGCACAAGCGGCAGAGAATCAAACCTTGCTGTGAAAGCAAATACGAAGACCTGACTCATTAAACTGTTTAGAAGTTAAGAGTACGTCTTTTCAAGGGATTCAACTCTACAGGCGATCGAGGTTAATCGCGGGTGTATTACTCGCTCCTCCACCAGTTACATTTCCACTGCTGTGGTGCGACGCAAGTTTCTTCGGTTCAGCTTGGAATGAACCGGGACAAGGGAAGGGGCCGGCAGATTAGGCTGTGAGCTTTATAGTCAGATCCCTGCCCGGACCTCGTTGGTTCCCGGGATTGGGACCAAGTGCTCACTGCGACATCTCTCATCCCAGTGAGCGATCACTCCAAAAACATGCAGTCGGAGGTGGCAGGTCGAGTTGAATGCCACAGGTGAATTGAATGGACCCCACTAGTTTACCTCTTCACAGCTTCACAAACCAGGTTTTCACGTTTGCTTTGACCCTGAGGTGTGACAGGCCTCTGCTTTTTGTTTGTGTACGTGTATTTATGTTTTCATTAGTCAAAAGTTTTCAAGCAACAACTACAACACATGAAAAGCTCTGCCCCTTCCAAAACTTTGCCACTTCGTGGGCTTCTAGACCGAGTGCTGGCTGTGCCATCTATCCTCGGCAAGTTGAATTCCCTCGGGGATTTAATCAGTTTAGCCCAACGGTTTCACAAGTCTGGTCTTCATGCTTCCCTTCAAAGACAGTGAAGTTTTGCACTCTGAAAATCTGTACCATGATTGGTTCTAGATCACATGTTTCAGACCCTGTTCTCCATTTTGTTACCTGTCTAGAGCAGCATAGTTGTCGGGCTCATTTTGCTAAAATGTGGTATATTTGATCTTACACAACTTCTGACTCAGCACACACTCTAGCTCTGCAAACAGACCGCCTGCCATTCATACCTTTAATAATCTGAGACCTATCGTGTCCCACAAACCAAAGCTTTTTGCTCTTCTCTTCTATGAGTGGCATTTTATCACATTTCTCTCATTCATCAAATTTATAAGAGCAAGCGGTAATTTCTCATTGGATAGTCCCAAGGCATAGTAAAGAGGAAGCAGTCATGTTCACATGAATATAACTCACTTCCTCCTCACATTACACATTAGCTTATTGTACTTTTAAACATGACCTTTTGTGATTTTTATAGCATATTTCAAAACTTCCCAAAAAAAAAAATCAAGGACCATGTTTTAAAAAAAAGAAGTTCAGTCTTTTAAAAATGTATGAATTGCAGTTAGTGTACAGTTATCATTATATTATTACTATTTATCATTATTTCCATTTTTTTGTTTCTACTTTCTCTAGTGTGTTTTTGTCTCTTGATCTGTGCATTTTGTCCTGCTTGATTTTCTTTCCTATGTTCTGTATGTTTAAGACATGAGTGTTTATTTTTGTTGTTTGTTAACTACTCTTTGCTTTAAAAATGTCTCCTGGGCACAGATAAAGTTCCTTGAACTGAATTGAAGACATTGCATCCCGGCTCTTCCACCCTTAAATAAGGGTAAAATAGTGAGTTAAAAGTTCACTTTACAACTTCCCTCAGACTTTACAGTTTCCGGTTAGTGAGCATATTTTCCCCTGTCCTATCAGTACTTTTCAAAAGTATGTTATTAAGACATCTACATCTAGATAAGTCAAATCATGACCTACTTTCACACAAATTTACCCTGAGGGGAATGCACGTGATTTCATAAGTGCAAGAGATCAGTTTTCCTGGACTTTCACCAGCGTATGTGAAACAGGGTAACTTGTGAATGCCTGACGGAGAACGATGGCATCCACTGCCTTTGTTCAGAGCTGAAACTGAAACCTGGGATCTATTTGACTCACCGAGGCCTTCTAGATTGATTGTGACTGTCAATAGTTGGGTTTCCCGAAAACAACAGGTATTTGAGAGTGACTCATCCTGCAACCTCGTGTGACCGCAGACGTACGGAATGTCAGCGGGAGAAATTCCAGCACCAGCAGGAACAGGGCGTGCTTTTCTACGGCACTTCTTGTGCCATACGGGCACGATCAGGTGGGAATGATATGACCTTACAGGGACGTTTGTTTCTCACAGATCAGTCAAGGAACAACCAACATACAGAGTTAGGGCCACTTTGAAAAAAATCTAATTTTACAAGTATAAAGTTGTAATTTTACGAGAATTAAGTCGGAATTTTAAGACTTGAGGGAAGTTTGGGCTTTTGTAATTTACTCTTTTAGGTGTATGCTGTGCCATCCACACACACACACACACCCTTCAATGCGCCTTACTGCTTTAGTGAAGTAGACAGAGTACTTTAGGATTACAGTTAATGATATAAGCCTCCTGTGACGTCATTGCAGCATCTCCTCTTCCAAAATAGAGACGACTTCCTCAAAGTCTGCCCGCTTCTTTCTTTGGAAAAATCCAGTTGTTTACACAGCATTTTCAAGGTTCTTATACTTGTGATTTTGTTGTGTTTGTCTTCCAAAAGATTTAATATTTATTGAATTGAAGAATTTATATTATTATTGAAATATAGCTCGACACGATGCTACAGATTCTTCATTTACCCTTCAATTAGTAGACTAAAATTAAGACCCTATTTTTGTAAAATGACAACATTTTTTTTCCTCTAACAAATTACAACTCTGTTCCCGTAAACGTACTTCTTTCTCGTGATATCACCATCAAATCTCGTAATGTCAATTTTTTTGGTCTGGGTGGCACTAATACTCCCTCGTACCCTAGAAGACAGGAGTCCTAGAGATTACTGACTCAGTCCTCTAGCCATCACAATTTGACAGTGTTGGACGAGGTACAGATATCCATTACACCAATAAAATACTGGTACTTAACTGTAAATATTCTCAACTACAAGTAATAGACCTACATATTATATATATTAGAGGATACTATATAATATACAATCTTTCTGAATGAATGCTACCATGACTGCATGAACCTCTTGAGGTGATTAAACTACTTTATCTGTTGTTAAGTAGTGGAAACTGCAATATGATTATAACAGCTTTTTAGAATCACAGTCCAGTGAAAGGCACGTAAAAAGTCATTTCATTTCATTTCATTCAATCAGCCTGTCCTCAGCTTTGTTAATCCAGGTAATCAGACAGTTTTTAAGTCATTTATCTAGGCCTACGCTGTCGTCCTTGGCAGCAAGGGTGTTTGCCCGAAAAGTCCAAAACCCCATGATTCAACTCCAAAAATAAAATGTGAGTCATTAATAAATTTGAACAATCCATATTGACTCAGCCTACTTCTATGACTTCAGCAATATCGTAGTTACTCAATAATGAAAGTAGTCACCTATTGTTTCTGAGCTCAGTAATAAAAGACAGGTTTCGGGGTTTCAATTCATATGAGCTGAATTTAGACACAATTTGAATTATGGTTGAGTGGTTGTACTGGTTTTCAACAAAATGCTTCTCATAATGAGTACATTCAGACATAAGGTGGGGGGGCATAAATTGTTTTTTTTGCATCCCCAAATACAAGCTAAGACACGTAAGATTCATTGAAAAACAATTGGACCAACCGTTGGGAAGCAATGTTTGAAATATTGTGTTTTTGGTTTAAAAAACAAAAACCTCTCCCTTATGATTAAAATATGATCTATACAAGATAGATCTCTTGGATCCTACATGACCAAATTTAGAAATATTCAGACCAGCTGTTGAGAAATGATGGTGATAATGCTGTCCTTAGTGGCAGAAAATATAGAATTGATCTTTCCCACCATCAACCCAGTTTGTCCTCTGGATCTATGTGGGTGTAAAATTTTAAAAATGATACATGAAATAGTTTTTGAGTTGTTGTGATGACATAAGGCCCTGCAGTGTATAGAGCAGGGATGGCGATCCCATACTATCACTTACTTTTTGGGTATGCAATTATCATATGAAGTAGAATTGCCTATAGCTAGAAGGACACGCTTAATCTTTAAGTTCATCACAAACATTCAAAACCAACACAGTTGGGAAGACATGGTTTTTGGAAAGACTGGACATGGGTTGTGAAGTGATGGGATGTCAGCAGTCAGACAAATGTTTAGTATAAAGAACATTTCCCCACAGAGATGTAGTGGAGTAGAAGGAGAAAGTATAATCAAATGGAAATGATCAAGTACAAGTACCGGAACTTAGTACTTAATACAGTACTTGTGTAAATATACTGAAGTTACTTCCCACCAATGCAATTTGACCCCTTGTCAAAGTCACTCCGATCCATAGAAATGCCAATTTTTCCTGTTTTCAACACATGGACCTTCGATGGAATTTTCAACTGCATACAGGAAATAAGATTTGACACAAGACACATAATCCTGCCATTCTACTGTATTCCATCTTTCAAAAAAGAAAGACAAGATTTAATATTACTTAACAATATGTTAAAAGTAGCCAGTTTGGCTTCAGTGTTAATACAATATACACTCTAGAACAGATTGATAGTGTGACTATTGTTCTGTTTCAATTTCATTCGGAAAGGATTCTGATACAAGCTGGCTACAGGTTCCAAAGAAAGAAAACAAAAACTGTAACTGCAACACTTTTACTCAACAGTTTTTTTTAAACAATACTTAAAAACCAAAAAAAAAAATTGAGAACATTGTCAAGTATAACGATTTTTCCTCCTTTTATGTGAAATGGAGTGGAGGAGGTGGTGGGGCAGGGAGAGGAGACCAGCTGACCAAGCCCATTCCCTTGTCAATAGTGTGGATGTGATGCCGTGCTAGGAGCGGGAAACAATGGGATAGTAAGCCACAATATCTCAAGTACAGCTTTTAATTCATTATATTTCTCTTTTTTTTGCAGTTTCCTTTGTCTTTATTTTTTGGGAAGGAAACCATCTGGACACAGTAAACTTTTTGTCTTTTCTTTCTTTTTTTTTTTTTTTTTACTACAAGTAACGCCAATACCGGAAAAAGAATTTCAGACCATGGCTTTTCCGGTCCAGAGAAAAGGCCATCTCAGACTAAAAGCACACAAGCACGCAAGAAAAAAATCAAATCAGATGTAACGTTTCATTTTGTGTCATTTCGTTGTTGTTGGAGTTCTGCGGGTGGCTCAGTCTAGATGGATCTGTGCTAGAGAGACAGTGACAGAAAGAAAGCAAGGCAGCACGGGTGTGATCTGGGCACAGCGGGAGAAGAGTTCTGGGAGGACAACAGTTGGGCGAAGAGTAAAGCGATGGGTGGAGGAGCCAGGTGGGTGGGTGTGGCTGTTAAGGTACTGATTGTGTCCTGACAGTCGCTGACAGCCTCAGTGAGCAGCAAACGTAGCTTTCTTCAAACTAAAGTTTGACCAGTTGATGGAAAGTCGTTGGCGGGTCTGCCGTGCAGAATCCAAGCAAAACCTGCAGAAAAGAAAAAAATCGGCATCAACAGACAACCCGCCTAAAATTTTAGGTTACAGATACACTGTTACGGTTTTACACAAATTAAAACTTGGAAATGTATTTCACTTCTAAAACCTACAGTGTTTATATTCATTTCTCTGTTACATATTGGTCCAGCTCTATCAGTGTAATAGTGATATATTATAACTATAGTGATATAGTGAATAGCGTAAAGAGGAACATTTTTACTGGCCAAGCCAAAAAGTGTACCATTAAGAGAGGATGTTTTTAGAAAGCTATTAGAGAAAATCGGTTAATATACATACCTTTTGAAATATTCCACCTCCCTTTCTGTTTCGTCCATTTCGGTGCTGTCCAAGTCGATGTCTTTCGGCAAGAATACATCATCTAAAATAAAATAAAACTATTTTACTAAACCTTTTCAAACATATTTATCAAACGTATACATTAAACTAAATCATGTGATAGGAACTTGAAACAATGTTTCTTGTATAAAATAAAAATGTTTTGGATCTCCAAACAATATTAAAAAAAAATAAGAAAGACTGAATAACACAACATTTATCAAATGATAATTCTATTAGTTGGACCAAAATTGTATCTAATACTAACTGGATCTGTGTGGGAAGGTACAGGTATTTGCCCTCTTTAAGAAAAAATTCTTAAACAACGAAATATAGTAACTGGTTTTAGCTGGATTAGACACATCCAGACCTTATCACTACCAGCTCTGCGTAGTCACATCATCACTAAATAGACTATTTTCAGAAGCAGGAAGTTGGTCAGTAGTCTCACCAGTAGCACACCACGCCACGATCTAAAGATATTTCCTGAATATGGATATAATTCATGATTTTTTGAATACACTATTGACCAATGAGGTAAGGGTTGGAACTGCTCGAGGACCTGGTACATATAATGTAAACCAAACTCAGCAACACATCATCAGCATGTCATCTGATTTCTCAGGTACAGCAAGTCAATGATCCCAAGCAGAATAGTAAGTCCACCTCTGAATGACTTAAAAGGAAGTTCTGGAGTGGCCGAGTACAAGTCTGGACAGGAGATGCTGTGGATGGATCTGAAAAGAATAGTTCAAACTCACATACTCTCCAATGTGGTTACACTTGTGATTTTGGGATAGGTTAACTTTATTGCCTTAGTAGATAAAATTGTCATTTAAAACTTGCCTTTTGTGTTTACTGAGATTGTCTGTTAAATGTTGTTTGAAGATCTAACAGTTTGAAAAGATACACAATAATAAAAAAATTATATTTTTTATATTTTTTTTAAAAGTAGGTCTGTTTTATATTAATATGTTAAGCATAGGTGACTTTAGATTGGAAATTTTTTTTCACTTTTTCGCTTTTCTTTTTTTCAACTATTTGAAAGAATTCAGACTGAGGCACAAATGTCATCTTAGTGTAAAAGGTTTCTGTACCGCCCCACTATAAAAGAACAAATCCCACACCATGTTTGTGATATCAATGTACCATAAATAACAAGTCACCGTACTCATAGTTCATGGTAGTGAGACATAAACACCCGCATTAATCCACAGTGCATGCAATCATAAACTGTGACGCGGTGGTTATTCAACAGGATGCCCGATAGGTAAGGAAACAGAGGGTTTGTTTAGGACATGTTTCCCTCACCTAGCACGATGTCTGCACAGCCTCAGCAGTTATTTCAGAGGTAAAGCTGGTCAGGAGTGAAAATAAAACAAACCTACTGTATATATATTATTTTACATATAAAACACACCTGAACTTTCAAAGGGCTGCATATGAATCGAACCAATACCAACCTATTGAGCTGTTCATCTTGTCCCCCTTTTTCTTCTTGCTCTTCTTGGTCTTGCCCTTGGGCTGTGGGGATTCTGCACTGGGAGGTTTGCTGTTGTGCTGGCTCAGCTCAGACTGAGAGGTTGGAGGGGGAGATGGTGAAGGGTTGGACACAGGCGGACTTCTCCTGTCTTCCTTTACCGGGGTCAGCGGTTGTTGCTGCTGTGGCTGCCTTTTCCCACTGGTGCTTCTGAGATTACTCCTGTCCTCCCTCTTTGGCTCAGCAGGTGGGAGGGGAGCCAGGGCCTCAGCAAGCCTTATCCGCGCAGCTTTGGTGTCCGTTATAGTGGTGGGGGTGGTGTTATTTGTTTGATGCTGCTGTACTGTCCCATCTGAGCCCTTAAGTAATTCTTGGGCTTTCTTTACAGCAACATCACAAGTGGCTGCTTTAGCCGACTGCTTGGACTTAACCTTACTATTGGCCTCGTGCTGAGATGGAGAAGTGCCGTTTTGGTGGGGAGGTGTTGGAGAGCTGGGCTCAGTAGAAAACCCCTTGTCTCTGGTGTGTTTTCGACTGTGCATTGCATTGGAACAGGGAAGGGGGCCAAATCTAGTTTCTCTCTGGTCAGGGAGGCAGATGAGGGTTTGAAACAGCTGTGAATTTCCGTTGTGTAAGTTATCTAGGACATTCTGAGCGGTCTGTTTTAGGGGCTGTGGGTTATTTTGAGGGGGAGCTGTGTTTTCCTTCGCTTTCTCTTTCTTCTTCTTCTTGGCTGCACGATGTTGCTGCAGCTCCTGCAGTCGAAGTAATTCCTTTTGAAGCGCTGCTGCTTCCTCTTCCTGCTGCTGTCGTCGTTGCTGTTCTTCCAACTCCTGTTGAAGTTCCCTTTCACGGGCCTCTGCCTCCAGACGAGCCTTCTCCTCCATCTATAGCACAGAGAAACAAACACACTTTCAGCACTTCCTGGTTGATGCACAGATGTTTTGGCCAAATACTAGCAGAGTTACTGTTTTCTGAACAGTTTAGACTCAATGGAGGTTTTCATGACATTTACAAGGCTTGTTACCTTCTTCTGTTTATGCCTAGCCCGTTTGGCTGCTTTAGAACTGGAGGCAGGTTTACTGTCAGCACTGTTAATAAACTGCAACAGGTCCTCTACCCTCCTGTGGTCCTCCACTCCTCCATCGCGCTCTATTATTGGCTGGTGCTCCTCACGTTTAGGCTGCTCCTCTTTCCGCTTTGTCAGACGCAAGCGAAGCTTCTCACGCATCTCTGCATAGTTTCGACTGGTAGGAGCAGCTGGAGGCTAAAATACAAGGGAATGATGCAATCAACAAGTCTTCTATTGGAATATTCTCACATTAACCTAAACAATTTAAATGATTTACTTTTAAATGTCGTATCTTGGCCTCTTATTTCACATTATGTCCATTTGAAATCAATTAATTTAATCTATTTTAATCAAATTTTAACCGATATTAAACTTAAAGCAGGACTGAATTTCAAAGAAATACTAATAATTGGCATATTGCACAAAACATGCCAGTGGTTGACTTACCCCGCCATGACCAAAGAACTCGCAGTAGCAGCAGTCACAGTACTTTCCTTCTTTCTGGTTTGTGGAGGTGGAGGTTGAGGAGCTATGTTCTGAGCAGCTGTCCTCGTCCTGACTCTCTTCGCCATCATAGGGTTGGTCATACGCCCCGTTGCCCTCACAGCGATGGCCTTCACAGTCAGGATCACTGAAAAGAAGATACTTAAATTGGTGCCTACATAAACTCTTCACCAACACATGCACAGATCTGATTGGAATTGCACTGATGCGTGATTATTTCCACACATGCAGTTGCTCCATGAGCTTCTTGGGCTGCTATAAGCAAAAAGCCTAGAACTCTGCTTACTAAAAATAGCAACGATCCATCACAAATCAATAATTTATGTTATTTGCCTCAGTCCAAATTCAGGCGACAGTCCATGTTTTCATAAGGTATGGAGATTTAAAAAAAAAAAGGGGAATGCATTTATCTAACAAATGGTATGGTGCCCCCTTCAAAGTACCTACTGCCTGTTGTATATGGTAGTGGTCTTACCTGCAAACACTGGGTGGGGCACTGATCAGACCATCTGCTGATGAAGCTGGAGGCTCGGTAGGCGGGAGACATAAACTCTGATGTGCTTCAAAGAATTCCGGTGCAGGCGCGGCCATTTTGGGAAAGGGCTGGGTTCCCATTGTGGGGAGGTGCGTGGTGGGTGCTGGGGGCAAGGTGGGGCCTGACAGTGGAGGAAGGGAGGTTAGTCCTGTAGAACCGTTCCTAGGGGTGGCCAGAGTGGATTGTCTGAGGTCCTCTTTACCTAAATTGTGAAATACATCATCTGGAGGAGATAAAGACAGTGGATGAGTTTTTACGCATCCAATAATCTATACTTTTGCTGTTGTCGATTTCTCAAAGAACAGAACATCTGCTAGCTTCCATATTCAGGGTTGAAGTTGACATTGTCCATTTAATAGTTAGATTTTCATTGCGCACGTAAATGTTCACTCTATAACAACAGAGAGCACAATAACTGTTTTAAGTTAATTCTTCGATACATATATATCCCCCCTGGCCGTGTTACCATTTTGAAAAAAAAATTAAAAAAGGGACGTTGCAGCCGATGTGGGTTGAAGATGGTGGTTGCTGTCTGGCTGTTATTATTGTGTAACGTTTTTTAAACCATATAACAAATAGATAGATTGGCGGCATCATAGTGCAGCAAAGGCTTTTTAATTTCCCCGTGTGGGTCCTGATGATGCAGGATGAAGATCAAAACAAGTTTCTTTTCAGCCTGTTTCACGTTTACTCCTCACGGTTTGTTAAAATTCAGGGAACACAAACAAACATCCCCCCCCCCCCCAATTGTGCTGAACAAATTAACTAAACTACTGCATTAAAAGCATGTGGTTATAGTCTACGTGGCAAATAATATAGTCATATATAATCATAACAAACCCAAAGACTGCTCCTACCTCCTATATTACCTAAGGAGTTGGGTCTTTTAGATGCAAGGTGGATGGATGGGTTATTACTTGACTGGACAGTGGTGGCAGTGCATGACACAGACGATGTGGAGGCAGAGGTGGCCATCACCACTCGGTTGGTCTCCATGAAGGCATCCTGGAAATTGTAGAGACACTTCTTCTTGGCACCGCTCTTCTTCTGCTCTTTTGCTTCCGAAGAGGAGCATGATGACGACGACAAAGATGACGACGATGACAATGATGAGGAAGTGGATGACGAAGGGGGTTGAGTGGCGGGCAGTGAAGGGTACTCCCCAAGCGAGCTGATAGATGATGTTGGAGGGAGGGGCACATCAGCAAGCGGTGGTCCAAGCATGTCACCTGTTAATAAATTATTTTAGACAAGTTGTGATTTTATGGCTCTTTGACTTGCTGGAATCGTAACTGATGGTCAAGCCTGAGTGGCTCACCTGATAATGACTCGGGCAACAGCACAGGTGGATTCCAGCTCTTCATCACAGCAGCATCCCATAGGTTCTCAAACTTGAGAGAGAGGCACTGCAGTGAACTGTTCCAGTCACCTGCTCCGGCAGCGCTGCCAAAGCAGTTCTGGTAAACGTGCTCTGGTAATGATGGGCTGAAGGCCGGCTGCTTGGCCGCTGAGTGGTTTGATGTGGGGTTTGGAGGCAGAGGCTGAAGCAAACATAACAAAGAAATTGCAAAGAAAATCATGCCATTAGTTTAGAATTTGTGTACAGTTCTGAGCTGACATACAAATCAGTTTTAGATTATTTTATATTTTTCCTGGGTTCAGCCTGACCCCTAGTGGCAGCCGACTGTAATTGCATTGTAGTTAAACTGTAATTGCATTGCAAATAAAGTTTAACTACATTCAGAACCAAAGTAAGTATTGATACGAAAATGTCTCAATTTTCGCTCTTAAAGGGTGTAATTTCAATAACAAGTAAAAGAATGGTCAAGCCTTAGTGCTGTGCCTCTCTCGAAAATGATTCTCACCCTGTTGTGTGTGAGATGAGGGCTGGGAGGATAGAGTGTGGGGTGCAGCAGGGGCCGAGAGAAGTTGTGTAGGGGTAGGTGGCCGTGGATGTGGGGGTAAAGATGGAGGGCGGGATGGGCAGGGGGAGCCTTGGTATCAGTGAAGAACTGGTGTCCCACAGCTGGAGGTGCAGTATGGAGACGACTAGGGGGCAGCCATGTGGTAGGGCCCAGGGTGGAGGAGCCGGGGTCCTGGTTGCACACATGGCACTCACAGGGATGCTGTACCTGCTCTACCTGAAAGTGTCAAAATACAAAAAATTAAAACATGTTGTGCACGCTCTCTCTGCACAGCCCTTGAATTTAAAAGACTTATCAGGGGTAACTGTCAAGTAGAGCAGATACATTTATTTGACAGATGGAAAATGAAACAATGCTGAAGAAAAAGAAAGAATCATCTCAGGCATTTTTCAAAAAAAACAGAACTGAGTATTTAGGGTATAAGAGATATCCAGGGAATTAGACACTTTTAACCATGGCTTATAAGATCTTTTGAGTGGACTTATTGCCATGTTGTGCTCAACCAAAACATATTATCCTAATATGAGTATTCAAAGAAGAAAGGGAGCATAAACGAAATACCGGAGCTAAATTGGCTAATCTCAGTTACACAAATTTATTTTGGCCTTGTCATGTCAACATGCTAACATCATAGCCTAGTGGCTCTCAGAGAATGAAAAAAAATTGGAGATCAGGCAATTTATAAACTATGATGCTTCCCAAGGTCACAAAGACTTGACCTCAATCAGTTGATTCAAATCCTTAAACCATGACTTGGCTATGGTGGAGATGTCTTCGTGACCTCAGGAGGTATTATTATGTGACTATAGACACTTCAAGTTTAAAAACTGCCTGATTTCCAATCACTTTCATGCTCTGAAAAAGGCTGCTGGCCGAAATATTTGCACATTGATATGACACGGCCAAAATAAATTGGTGTAACTGAGAATAGCGAACTTGGACTGGAATATTGTTTGTAATCCCTTTCACATTTGGACACTTTTAACCATCTACTAACATTTTATTAACAAAAAACATTTGTCAACAATCAGATTTATCAACCCAGAGCAACAATATATTATATATATGACAATATATTTTATTTAAAATTAGAGACCAGATCTTTTCCCATTTTTTAAAGTGCCATAACAAAAGCAGCAGGAGATTGCTGTTTAAATACAGTCTTATCCATATAAAAAAAAAAATGCAGAGTAGGATTCCATATTTGATGTCGTCCCTCGGTCCTCGACTTGGCACTGGGGACAAGTATTGTTCAATAACAGCAGATAATGAGGTTTAATAATCAATCCAAAACAGCTGAAATTGTTCCTAAACTGAATGTTATACATATCTGCTGCAACCGAAGATTTATTATGTGAAATGCTCCAATTACTGTTAACCCTTTCGAAGGTTTATAGGAACATCCTGATAACCACGTGCAAAAGCTTCAGTCTCTGCATTTCTCAGCAGTTCTGGCATAGAAAGCTCCTTTGATATTTAAGCACCTGTTGGTGTTGGTAAGATGGAGGAGGACTGTTGGTCTTTCCTGGGGAAACCTCCTGCTGCTCCCCTTTGGGCTCTCCGACAACCTCACCATCAGCTTCCTCCTCCTCGTCACCCTCTGATGAACTGCTGCTGCTGGTAATGTGATTGGACTGAAACAGAACGATATGGAGCAAAGGCCACTCAGTTAGTATAGTGGTTTCTAAAGAAGGGTACAGGGACTTTGACGTGTCCTTCATAATGCTCTCAGATAGACAGGGAATTATTTCATTCCATACTAAAGTATCAAAATGATATAATATATAGCTGGACGATTATTTCAAAATTTTGCCTTAATTGTGATTCATGATTATTACTTATTCTATATACTGGGATGTGTTTTCTTTTGTTTATCGCCTTCACTGAAACCAAAATGATGCCCCTAAAAATGGACACTGTCACTTGGATTGTAGCATTAAGGAAAAACACATTTGGTGTTGGTAAAAAACAGAAATCTTTATTAATGTTACTTTATGGGCTCTTGGTTATGTATGAGAAGAGGAGACAGAATTTCAATTGTTCCTGTTAAAGCCCAGCATCCGGCTCCAATGTCAGGACATATGACATTAAACTGTTGCATTTCTTTTCCAATTTAAATATTTTTCAAATATTATTATTTTCAATATGAATGATTTACTATTACCCGGACTATCCTGAGCTCAGCACTGCATATTTATGGGTTTCTGATCGTTATATAACTGAGTCAAACTAAAAGTGGCACATTAAGGGGGCCATGAATGTAGTTATTACGAGATCCCCAAGTTATTTAAAGTTCACTGTGAAAGTTATTTTTTCACAGTGAGCTCTCCAGTGTTAGTGGAGATATTTCAAATGTACCACCAGGCAGTCTCCTCCCTGTGACTTAACATTGAAGCGCTGCTGCCTCTGGCTTGGACCCAATTGCTGCCATTTCAGTCATCCATGCATGCACCTTTGTTTTGATTGAATGTGGAACAATAGGTTTGGCGAAGGGGAACAAACTGGGCGGATTTGTTTAAGGACACTTCATGAATGCAAGCTTTTAGAGGGAATTTTAATTGAATTAACCAACACAAAATTACACAGAAGAGAGATTTTAAATGTCAGTCTTTGGTTATTATTGGTTAAATGCAAAGTACATCGCAAATTACTATTTTGATCATGGTTTTAACGCACTTACGCAGAAGTGACATCTGTGTCAGATGGGGAATTATGGTACAAAACCTTATCAAATCAGTGTTAGTGGTGTTAGTGGTCGAGTGCGCCACTCGATATAAATAGATCTTGGCGAATCTGAATCAGGAAACAGTAATTAAATAGTACACTGAACACTTCCTGGTATGGTGAATCTGAATCAGGAAACAGTAATAAAATAGTACACTGAACACTTCCTGGTATACTGGTAACCCACTCATAATTAAGATCACATTCATAATCACAGCAGAAGTTCACAGATTTAGACATTTGTAAGTGACATACTGAAGTACAAAACTCACCCCTGATTTTATTGCTACATTTTCAGCTTCCCCGTTGATATCATTATGAAGGCCGTTCACAGCAGCAATCACAACACTGTTATCTTCATAAGCACTCATGGGGTAGATGTCCCCAAACTTACTGGACAACGGAGGCACTTCTTCATCATCACTAATACTTGAAGAGAGAGATGAGAGGTCGGGTTGAGTAAAAGTGGGGGAAATTATCTTTTATTGTTATCATTGTGTAATTCTGATCATATCTTGTATACAGCTGTGTCTAAAAGTGACAGGCTGACTTACAAAGTATTGGTATGCCCCTCAGGCAGGATGAGCCTTGGATGCTGCTGAATGGTGATGGGAGAGCTGGAATTGGAGCCGGATGCTGAGCTGGCGGACGAGAGGCTGGGAGGGTGAACCTCAGTAAGGTAGTCACATGGAGGTTCTACTTGCAGGGGCAGCTTAATGTGGAGGTCCTCACTAATGGGAGAGTCCATGATTCCACACGTCAGGATGTGGGAAAGACTGCAGTCATCACATGTGCACCTGTTGGTAAAGGTGGGTGATACAAACAGAATTACTCATACTATAAATACAGCATCCAGTTATTTTTTTTATATAATTCCAGTGTTATTAATTATCACAAATATCTAGTGCCATATTGCCTACAGTATAGCCAACCAATCCCCTGAGTTGTATATGCCATTCCCCTAATGGAATTCCTTACATTTAACATGAAGTTATGTCTGAAATACAGCGTTTTTCATAAAAAAGCACCCCCTTAAGTGAAAAAAAGGGAAGGATATATAAACTTATATATGCACCAAATTTGGAATAAATTTGACCAGAGGTTGAGAAATGATGGCCCGAAAAGCCTTGGAGTCAAATCTTCACCTAGAGTTGCAAATATATAACTGACCTTTCCCAAAATCAGTCCAGTACTCCCCCAGAGGGATATTGGGGTATAAAGTTTGAAAACAAGGTTTCGTCTCAACGCGAAGGATCTGCAGCGGCAGATGCTTTGACGATTTCATAATATCCCAAAATTTAAGAAAATATACACATACTCATAATGCCACATATGTTGAAATCATCATAACTAAAACAACAAGGTGGCAACATTGTTTTTACTAATTATCTATGTGGTGCATCCATGTTGTTAAATCCAACAAATATTAAAAAAGAAATAAGGAACAACAATAGGAAAAATCTCTCGGATCATTCAGACAGGACAATGGATCACGGTTTCTTTGTCAAGCTGTAAACACCAATGCTCAAGGGGGTTATGTTTCTACCTCTTTGCATTTGTTCTTTGTCTGGTTGTTAGTGAACAAGGTTAAAAAAAACTAATGGATGGATGTTTTTAATGCATTTGCTTTGGCATATCCCAGGAATTCGCAAATTTAAATAACATTACGTATTTAGCAGCATTTAAAATAAAATTAAAATAATGAGCCATTTGGAGCGTTGAACTCATAAGGTGGTGAGGCACTCTCATGAAACTGTGTCCATTATCGACACAGTTTCAAGGGAGCCGTTTCAAAACCATAAAAGGTCCTTTATGTTCTTGTGTCCTTTACAACCACGATGAGGACATAAAGGTCTGTTGTGGTGTGAATAAGGTCCAGTATTCTGGTGCCTTTTATGCCAAACAGCTTGGCTGGAGTTTAGAACGAAAACTGGTAATCCTGATTTTCTGCTTATATTTCAAAGTTTTAATATTTTTGCTTTCTACCTGGTCATGTGAGTAAATTTGACTGTGTTTTATTATTTCATTATTATTTAGAAATGACAGTAATTCAACATCTATTTGTGATACAGCATAATGTCATTGTGCATAACAGCGGTACATTTTTGATGGTTTATAATAGGTAGACATATAATAATGTCTAGATTGGGTACAGTTGTGCCTTGGCTGGTTTGCGCAATCTGAGTGCTTTTTCTAGTTTCTTTAATTAAATCAGATACTTGAATGTAACCTCTGGGTTTCACAATTATTTCAACCAAAAAAATCCTCACACTTAAGCTCACTGATTCCCAAGACAGTTCCCTGGCAAAACAAGTTGGAGAAGAACATCCATTAAGCTTTTAAAGCATTAATTGTTAAATTTTTTTTTTTTAAAAGAAAGCAATGTTTTTTCAAATATTTGAATTTCTTACTTCTGAAAATATGGATGCAAAGTGATTCAGTGTTCAGTTACAGGCTTGTCCAACAGTGTCAACTTCAAGCAACACTATCATGCATTAATCAAAAAGAGCTCGATTCAAAGTGTCTTTTCTATCCTTGAAACCTGTTGAATGTTGTAAGTAACTTTTTGGTCTCAACTCTCTCTCTTCTTATTCTTCACTCCTGTCACCTCCCCACCCACCATCATTCTACTACTATTTTTTCTGACACCTCAGCCCCCTCTCTACCTCTGCTGTTTAAATATTGTCTTCTCCAGTGACTCACAAGAGGCTTATATGCACCTACACCATTGAACCCCTTGAGACACACAAAAAAAGCCTGACTATCCACTTCACTGTGCATGAGAGGGTTAAAATGAGAACATCATTTGACTTGTGAAAATCATATTAAATGATGAAAACTCGCCTTCTTCGATAATTGCAGTTTGGACAGTCTGGAATGTTCAAACGAGATGAGAGCATTCTCATAGTGTCTGTGAAGTTGTTCTCTCCAGCGGGCTTTTTACAGTTAGGCAACTATAAAAACAAAAGAATGAAAATTAAAAGCTGCTTTGAAGCTCAGAAATGTACATATTAATCTGCCTGTGTGGATCCATACTCTCGTTGTACCTGCTCTTCTAAAAATCTCCTCTGCTTAAAGAATTCCCAGTCCTCCTTCAACATTTGCCGCTTTGTCTTCAAGGTCTGCAAAAGGGGCAGATGAGGAGATGAACACGACCTTATACACATGAAAGAGAATATCATTTGAAAATAAGTTGATCAGACAGTTAAATCTCTTACATTTTTGCTAATCAAGGACTTGTGTGGCTCTGTTCTTTGGTTGCTGAGACTTTGACCATCCACCTTAAAAAGCAACTGGAACACAATCACATCCTTGCACAGTTAATTACTGCTTTTTAAAGAAAAAAGTATATATATACCAATTTATTTTTGAAATATTTTCTTCACCAAATGTGTTTATATTCGTGTATACCTGTTCATCTACATAGTCATCGATCCTCTTCTCGCACTCCTGCCATTCTGCAGCAACAGAGGCCATTTCCTGCTGTAACTGCTGGTAGCTTTTTAACAAGGTCCTGTACATATCTTCATTGTACGAGTCATGGGAGGCTGTACCGTGTCTATGATAAGGATGCAAAACGAAGGACACAAATTATTAAAAAAAAGACCCTTGTTATGTGGTTTAACAATCAGATTTAGAGAAAACGTTTGCTGTGTATTTCATGAGAGTAAACAAATTTGAGTTGAACAATCTTCTAATTGGAGTTTAAAGGTGCAGTGCCATCACATTGTGCCGTCATGTTTGTAAAGTAACCTAGAACGGACAAACCAAACATTGGCTCTAGATTGGAATTTTCCTTCCAAAGGAGTGGCAGAAAAATACAAAATACATATCTTTGATGCCATTGAACTCTCAGATTAAATGTCTAGAAAAAATAGATGTTTACTATAAACCATCATAATGTTATTTAACGGCTAGCGTTGATTAGCAGGTAAAGCAGCTAGCTACTGTTAACAATTAAATGCTACCACAGCGCGGAACAAATAATAATTAAATAATATATAAATAATAGTATTTGTCATCTCACATGTATGTTGATAAATAACAAATAACAAAATAAATAATAAATAACAAAATTCCTAAAATTATCAATCCAACAGGAACCAAATAATTTGAAAAGCTACTCTATGCTGTCGTAGCATATGACATAAATATTTCCACACTTGTAAGCCACTATCGATTCTCCCATCCCTCTCCCATCAATCAGTATTACAGCAATAGGGAGGAGTGAGGTGAAGTTCAATATAGGTTGCAATCTGCCGCTGTCAGTAATTGTTACACACTGCACCTTGAACAGATTGGGTGAATGTGATGACAAGTAGCATGCAATTCCTTCCATTAAATCAGTTAAACTATATCTTACTTCAACTGTGCAACCAGTGCAGGTAAACTGCTGTGCAAGTTTGGTTCAGAGAACACCAGATTCTCAAAAAGGTGCTTGTTGTGCAGCTCCCATGTCACCTGGAATTTCTGGAGGTGCTCATTCTCCTGAGAAAACAAGTCATTTGATTTCTTTATAGAAAACAGTTAGGCATAGCTTTCAAATGCATATTCAGCTTACACAGTATCTCTCCGTCACTCTGACTGCACTAAAGCAAAACTGACCAGGGTGAGCAAGAAGCTGCTGATGGTGCGTGCAGCTTGACAGAGAGCGCTATACTCCTCCAGCAGCAGGGAGATGAACTGGTAGGCCTGAGGAGGACACTGTAATACAGCCACGGCCCCTGCTGGTCCTGTGGTCTTGGGACCTGTAGATAGGTGCTTCAGTAGTCGCACCTTCATTTCCATGACGTATTCACGAGCTTGTTGCTCCAACCGCTGATACAGCTGGAACGGGTCCTTCTCACAGAGTCTAGAGGAGGAAAATAAAATCAATTGGGAAAACAGGGTAAAAATGAAACCTCTACTTTTCCATGAATAACATAAAAATTCAATGTAATAAATCTGTTTTTCCCTCTTTCATCAATCCTCTATGGTTTATCGTTGTTTCCCATTAATTTCCAATACTGTAGCAGCCCGTCATAGTTTAACCCTAACCCGGCCCCAGCATTGTCCCAAAAATATACCAATATTTTCAAACTTCCAACATTAAAGATGGTTAATAATGGATTTTTGCGCAGCTGCTCATTCAATCTCCATTCAACCTTGAGGAGCCAAGGTTGTTTGAAGATACGTTACATATCCTCACAGTATATGACTGCAGTTATCCACTAGTTCAGACATAATCTTATCATTATCGATATAGGACAGCAGAAACCGGAAGTTATCACTTAAAACTAATATAAGCTAAGTTGGCTAATGTCAACATTAGTCAATGACGTCAGCGCTCAGTATCGCTTAGACTGTTGCAAAAGTTCAATTATTTTCAGGATTCCAAGGAGAAAATTGGTTGATCATGACACTAATTTGTAATGATAATTATGCTATAATTAACGCTACTGTTTTAAGAGAGAGGGGCAGAAAGGCAAGTAGTTTCCCCAGAGATGGGCAGCAGTGGAGACTCACCCACTTCTGCCCATCTCACCCCCTTTTACTTTTAGCAAGTTTTAGCATGGTTCGGACAGTGTGTCAGAAAAGTTCAGTAGTTCCCGGGTGTATGCGAGACATAATTATGTTTTTATGCCATCGACAAACACCGGAAACAAGGTTGGAGTCCTGAATTACTTTTTTGATAAATAAGCCAGTTCAAAACAGGTGCTTTATTCACCCTTGCTTCATTTTTTTGATGCCACAGATATAAACCCTACTTCAGTCAATTATTATTATTTTATTCTTTTAACCATTGTGAACAGTGTTAAATCTCTTTTATCATGCATTGAGAGTGGGACTTTTTGTCATGTCACTATTCCAATCAATACAACCAATTAGTTGGTGATATGATTAGATCGTTTACTAATGTAAAAAGAGCACAAAGTTCATCATAGCCCATCATAGTTCCAGCCTTTTAATTCTGCTGTCTAAGTGCACAAGATTGATGCATTCAATTTTATAATGATGATGTTTACCCCCAGCTTCTCTAAATACTGTAGGAAACACTGGTTTATGGTTTTAAATGTTATCTCAGTGAGTGGAGGTACAGCCAAAGATTTCAACATGAAATACATCATATCCAGGACATCATTACAATTTATTTTATGGGGCTTTTGACATGACTGAACACAATGAAGAAGGTAGGGGGTAAGGTGTGTTGACATCATTGCTTTCTATAGGCTCTAAGGCTGATTTCCTTCATCTACAGAAGCTTTGCAGTTCAAAAGAGACCTATAGTGGGAAGATAAAGCATTCAAGGGAAACCTATGAAACCATAGCATTACCTATTAACCAGCTCTCTCATGCCTTCCTTGTCTCTTTCTAGGGGCTGGTCATGATCATCTGCTAATGGCGTTCCAGTTTGACGGTAGATGCAGCGTACTAGGTAGCGAACTTCCGACCAGTGGTTCTGCAGTTGCTGTGACTCACTCTCTGACTCGGCAGAGATCTCCCTGTAGGCCAAGACATGAATTCCCAAAGACACATAAATACAGAAGCAATTTACTGAGCTGATATTAAACTCCCAACGGTGGTTAACTATGAACTAACCGTCTCTCATTGCAGGCTTCACAGCTGCACACTGTATCAGCAGGCATTGGTGAAGCGGGGTCTGGGGCGGGAAGCATGGGCAGCGTGGGTACAGCAGTGGTCAGTCTGTCCCCTGTGGCAGCTTCCTGGCCCAGGTTTCCGTTACCCATCGACATGTGCAAGAGGAAATCCTGGCTCTGTGCAAAAAAATGAGAAAAACAGCAAACAAACTTACATAGGATTTTTTATGCTTTCCTCAATATCCAAGAGAGCAAAGATATATAGTCAACAAAAATGCGTGCATGAGTAGATGATCTCTTCAGAAATAGGTTTAGTCAAAGAATATCTTTAAAAAGCCAGAGCGAACCTGGGAGTTTTCAGAGAAGTGGTTATTAGATCGACCAGACTATCGATCTGCGCCGGGAGGCCTTGTTTGACTTGATCGGTAATCGGCCAATCAGCCAATCAGCCACACGGAGGCGGATTCGGTGCCGGATACATACATACACTGTACACATAACCAAGAGTCTGCACTCTGAGATTACTGAACTTTGTTTCTGACAAGACTTCAGGCTTGATGCTTTGAGTCTACACTGTTATTAACAAATTTTGCAGCCCATTGAGGTCCACACTTAATCACACCAAAACAAAAACTTCACAGTAAAAGAAAATTATAATGACTCATACCTTTTTTTAATCTAGATTTGTTCAGACTTTTATGAACACGACCCAGAAGAAGAAAAGTGACTTTGTATTATGGTGTAAAACATCTCTGTACTGTATCACAAGATTTTTCCACTTTTAGTTGCTGTTCTAACAAATACACAAGCTCAGCACATGGCCAGGCCTTCAAACATAAAAGAGGCTTTTTATATAAAGAAGCTTTAGTCTTAGGCACATTTCATAACATACAACCAAGATGGTATTCACAGTCACGTGATGATAGATCGAAGAAACTCTCCAATGACCACTTCTATTTCATGTTTGTGTGTGAATTTGGAGAATATATTGTTTTAAATTAGTATACCTCTTTCTAATCAAATCCTGAGGAAGTATCATTGTGGGTTGAAACCGGTCAACATTTCCCTTTGGTGATATTTTTTTGTCAAACTTTTAACTAACAAATGCCCTGAAACATAAAATAGATTACCTACATCATCAGCTTGATGTCGATGCCTGACTTAAGCCAAGCAGCTTTCCCATCTCTAATGTATGAATTGAATCCAATTTTTTGTCATTAGTCTTGGGAACTTGACAGAATTTGTACCTTAGGATAGCTCAAGTAAATCCATGTCTTGATATCAAATTATGGTATGTCATTCATACAACCCTGCTAATCATATAAACACACAATGTTGCCATTAACAGCAGCAAAGAAATGTACATAAACTAAAAATGCAGTTATCACTGTAATAAATTCAACACTACAGGTAGGCTTAATAGCTCAACTGTTGTATTATCGTTATTTTCGTAGCCGTTTACCCCAATCGACTGTTCCAGTCCTGTATGTCGATCTTCCTTCTCCACTGTGCGCCTGCAGTCCGGGCACACCCACAGAGGCAACTGGAGGGCACTGGGTGTCTTGTTGGCCTGTGACGTACCGTTGTGCTCCGGCAACCCTGCCTCTAAAGGCACAGCGCCGTCTTTACGCTCACATCGGCATAGAAGGCAGCGATCACGAGCTGTGTAAGGAGCCCGCTGGTTTAGGCCGAACGTGAATGGTGTCTGTGGCGAGTAGATTAGCAGGATGAAGAGAAAAACAGAAACATCGAGTAAGCTAAGTGGCTCATCACAAAAATAGAGCTAACCATCTTGAAAAATAGTGCTTTTCATTTAAAATTAAGTTTACATACGGAGAATGATTGAATGAATTATACATTTGAGAAAAAAATGTGGTTCATCCACATTGGTTTCAACTTTGTCAAGTCTGCTTTGCAGCAAATCTGCTCTATATTTAGCCAATTCCTAAGTTCCCTTTTGCAGCCCACTGTACTCACATGTTCCTTCCTCTTACTGTTCAGGTATGTCACTTGAATCATTAATGGTCTGTTTTCTCATCATCTTTTGGTGCATGCAATGCCTGTACTGATTGGGAGCAACCTTTAAGAGGGCAGTGTTCCTGGATCACTATTTATTCCTCTTCCACATGGCCCGATTGTCTTCAGTCAGTCTCCTGACTAACTGCAAGCAGCTTTTTGAATATAGTTAAGAAATTACCATCATACTTGACTGGTCCAGTAGTGTTATTGTTAGGCTTAGGTGGTTATTTCTTGGTTAATGGTAGAGGGTAAGTACCAATCTTTTCTGAATACACAGCAGTACCGTAAAACCATTTTTTTCCTTAAATTTTAATGACTATTTTTTGTTTTAAGTTCAGTGAATTAACAACTATGTCATTGTTCAGCTCAATTGGATTGTGTCAAATCAATTTTAAGAAGTTCCCTTCAAGGATAAACACATTTTTTATATTAGTATATTATAACCTTCCTTTTTGGAAAAAGTACTTTGAGAATGTGATTCAAAACGGTGGAGCGTCTTGGAATTATTTTGCATCAGCATAACACAAACTGTTTATTGTAGAACTGTAGGAGTGGTGAAAAATACATAAGGTCGGTATTTTTGATCAAGAATGGGATGGATTAATTATGTGTTGAATAAAATATCTTGTTTTGAACCATATACACTTAAAGTACAGATACAGGTCTATAAATGACCTATAATGACACGTGTTATGTTTAACTAGTTCTATCAATTACAAATGCTTATTACTATTTTCCAAAATTAATTTAATTACAGTGTGTGTACCTCCCTACATACATAAAGTCATAATTAATTGTCTTAATGCTGAATTATAGAATTCAGCTGATGTTTCTATGGTTGGAGATGATTGCAATATAAGGACATGAATTATGGTTTTGGCTAGGGCTGGGCCATTAATCATGATAGGATCACAATCTCAATTCAGATGTATATGGGTTAAAGACGTATGAGTGTTTCAGAGTGGCAAAAATATAAAACATCAATTACATTTTTATATTGTATTTGATTTTTAATACTTCGAAACGCATAAGGTCCTTTCAGAAACGAATATTGAAAAAATGAAAAATTTAATTATTTGTTTTTTCTTTTGAGATACATCAAAAAACAAGAAGGCATTTTTCTTTTGAAGATCAAATGGGGAGAGAAATCAGATCTGGTTGAAAGCTTGTTTGACTTTCATTTTTTAATTTGATTATGAAAAAATAAAATCACAACAAGCCAGAAAGGAAAAGAGGGTCTGCGTTTTCATTTTCTGGGACCGAATGTTGTAATTTACAAGTGAATCAATGAAGGCGTTGCTCCTGAGTGATCAACCAGATGTGGGCATTTTCGTGCTTCGTTAGCTAGCATCACGAGGCACAAGCAGAAACAAAATTCCAAAATTTGAGTGATAAGGAGTGTCTTATCACTCCAAAACTCCTTCTTCCTGTAATTTTTTTTTTCTATCACTTTATTTCTCCGTTGTTTCACGCAGCTATTATTCTCTTTCACTCAACACAACGTAAAGGAGGGACACATTTGAGTGTAGATACCTGGCCGAAGCTGGACCAGACAGTGCCAGTTGGGTTTCGATGTTAAAAGTTGAGGGCATACTATTCAGTATTGGTTGTTCTGTTTATGTGACATTGGAATTTGTCCCATGAAACCACCATATGTGTTACAGAGCTTAAACCACGACATATATATAAAAAACAAAAACATGTTTTAAAACTAGTGAAAACCATATACGGAAACCGATAGCTTAGGTTGATTTTGACTTAGTTCTGGGCGCAGAATCTATCACTAGCTCAGTCAGTAGTCTCCCCGACTCGGACATATATATACACCTGGACTGCACACTAGTGCATAGTAGAGTTGTGGGAGTTTACCCTTTAGTGCTCGCACAAATCTGTGTTACACACAGATAGTGCATAGTGCTTTTTAATTTCTAATGTACATCACAAGGTGCAATACGATGTAAACGTAATGGTAAGATCGTGATTCTCATTTGATCCAGATGACCGTGACCTTAAATGAACTTCTGAAAACCGTCATGTTAGAATACCTGAAGGACTCCAGAGAAGTCTGCATTCACTGGTCCTTCCGTAAACTGCGGGGTAACACTGTTGTTCACTTTGATCTGAGGGATAAAAACTCAATGTTTACATAGTGATTGAACCACATTACACTTGTACACTTTATCAAGTATAACTGCTAGAACCTAAATGGACACTACTGATTTCCATTTAGCTCTGCATCAGTACCATGTGTCAGTATATGAAAATAGTCAATAACTAATGTAATTCCTTGTCCTTGATTCATTGTTCCTCATGAACAGCAAAATCCCCCCAGATGTTTGCGCTGTCAGTATTTGAGCATATGAATGAGTGATGATATTAGGTGCAATATCACTTCAGCACCTGGCATTGCAGTATCCACCATCAAGATCCAAATGTGTGTGAATGTGGCATGTATTTTAAAACACTGATTGAAAGCCATACTACAAAATTGGAATGCAAATGCAGACAATTCACCATTGCAGATTGTACTTGACAGACTATCACACTGCAGAGCCAAGCATCATCAATGAGACCGAAGAAACTGACACAGACCTGCATTTACCGAGGACAACCAGCAGTGCCGTAGATGTGCACCAATAGAGAAGGAAGTGGAGGGGCTTTGAAACTACCAAGGACAATTTCCTTTTTATTTTCTAACACCGTTGGAGGGGCATAAGCGTGCTTAGCTCTACACAAAAGTTTAAGGTTGCATATGGATGGGGAGCCCAAGGCAAAATAATGACAGAATCATGTAAGCCTAAAGAGACTGTTTTGTTGCTATGACCACAGAGTCTCAAGTTGAAAATGTGAAATATAATTTTTTATTACGGCTCACTGAGGGTGAATGTAGTTTTCCAGCTTGTGCCGCAGTGGTGCCATCAGTTCGTAGCTCAAATCAACAGTTTGTGTAAGCTGAGGGAGTGGTATTTGAAAGTAATAAACCTATTGCATACTGTTTTTTATAGATTTTCTACCTACCTTTCTACCTACATCAACAGTTTCCTAATTTTATTGATGCAGATGCTATTGAACAGAGAATAGCGATTTACATATAAAGGTTCATAAATGATAAAAGATGTAATACAAACCAGTCAGCCACAACATTAGAACTGGTACTACGTTTGTGGTTGAATGGTGTGTATTTGTTTCTTAGTGCACAGAAAGCATTTCAATGGAAAAACCATCCCTCCTGCAGTCATATATCCCCTTAAGACGATCTAGAAGAGTAATTTATCCGTCATCTAAACTATTAAATTTGGTTTAAGTTTATAAAATCAAATTTTAATTCTTCGTTCATGAAAAAAGACTTTAGCAATATCTGAATTTCTTAAGATTGATTTTAACTTGAACGTACAAGGACAAGGCTTGTAGACCAGTGTCAATCACCACTGATTGGAAATTTAGTAAACCCACCCAAATTTCAGCAACTGATTTGTCTCTGGTAGTATCTTGTTTGGGTTTTGCTTGTGCTTCGGAATTCAAAATGACTAGTCAATCTTAATAAACGGTCACTTCTTCAAAATAATGGTCATACTCCTGAGACAAAACTTCACTAACAAGGTCATTTTTATGGCTGCTGCTTTGGCGAACACACAAACTTGCAGAGATCTAGACTATTGTATAGCTGTATCAACACAGATGAGTAGAGAGTACACATTTTATTGGAATTGGAATGCTGCTGCTTCTATTTTACTGGAATAAATAAGCTACAAAAGCAAACCTGCTAACTATTGCACTAACTTGTATGAGTTGATTGTAAATAAAACAATGCATCTATTATGTCGACTAGAGTTCATCCTATTTTTGAGCCTAAACGCTAGTATGTCGGCTTTGACCATCTTTTGGCAATCATAATGAAACTTAACTTAAATAACCCTTTATAATGTAGAAAAAGGGAGGATCAGCTTGTGAAAACACATCGAGGCCTGACGAGGCGTAAGTTGTTTGTACTCTTAACTGTTAGCATTAGCTAGCATTAGTGTTTATCCGTGTTGTAGACGCTTATAGACACCTGTCTTTGCCCCACAGTTCTTCTAAATAATCTTGTCATAACCACTGTCATCTCCTCTCGGTTGTGATCCGAATTATTAGCTCTAAATAATTATTCGCGGTGTCTAGGTTGTTGTCGATCCAGCTACGGTGCCTCAACTTAAGCTAGTGGTTGTAGTTAGCCAGGATATTAGTAGGCTAACGCTGATGTTAACGGTTTATGTGTCTTTTCAGGCCCGTTTAATCACAACATTCAAGGGACTAACACACTGGCACGATATGTTACAAACAAATTGAGTAGGTTGCGCAAATAATTAACCCTGTTTATTTCTGGCTACGTCGCATTGGTTAAATAGCTGCCTATTTTGCATCACTACCGGGCCAATATCCGATATGTTTCGTTGACAACAGCCATCTAGTCGCCTCAGTTTACTGGTTAGCGGTGTGTGACAGACTTACCTCTCCATTCATTCCTGTGATGGACCCTATAGTTCCACTACCTGTGCTGCCAGGTGTTAAAAAGCTGACGACAGAGGCAGGTGTCGCTGCTCCTGAGCAGCCCAGGGCCGAGGCAACCCCGGCCTTGCCAGCGTTGGTGTTGCAGATAGCACTGCAGCTACTGCCACCGCCCCGCTTGTTCTTCCTGCGCTTAGCCCCTCGTTTAGCATCGGTTGGACTCATTATTTTCCACAAAGGAAGCGAGACAACTTGCCGTCCACACTTGGCAGAGTCTCAAGTGGAATAGCGGGGAAAATACCTAGGGTACAAATCCTGGATAATGATTTAAAGACTCCCAAAAACGATAAACACCCAGTTCCAGCAAAGTGTAAGCCGACTTCATAGATTCCAATATGGCCTCTAACTGGACAGCTTCAGCCAGCCAGGCTTCAGCTTGCGTTGTGACGCTCTGTGTGTTACACACCACTGGGATTCTGGGAAGTTGAGTTTATTACATGAGTAATCTGTGTATCATGTATCCTTGAGATGGGGTTCGACTTTCAATAGCAATAAACTCATGACTAGAAACTATCTCAGGTAACTTCAATGTGTGGCCGACGGTGGAATTTAAGTATCTAGATACACTTCGATTGTTTAACTGTATGAACCTGAATTGTTCTAACTGAATAAACCTGGACTGTCTCAACTTTTCGAAACCAGACTGTTTCTCTGCATAAACCTGGATTGTTTAATTTGTTTGAAATATGGACTTTTTCACCGTAAGAACCTGGATTGTTTCCTTTACAAACCCTTCCTGCTTTGATTGTATGAGCTTATTCTGTTTTAACTGTATGAACCTGGACCGTTTGATTTATATTAGCTTCGACTGGTTGATGGCTGATGAAGAGTAACTTTTGTGTGGCATGTAACTTTATGGCTTTGGTGTTTCTTACGGTGACTTCATGTCTTTCTGATATGTGTCTTGATTTCTTTTTGACATGTGTCTTAATGTCTTTCTTACATGTAACTTGATTTCTTTTGCTATGTTTGCCAAAAGTGTTTTGTTAATTATTTCTTGAGCAGAAAGTTGCACCTTTCTATGTATAATTTGCTTATTTGCTGTAAAAGCTGTGCCACTAGACACGAAAAAAGAAATGGTCCTGAGGAAAATGTCGTAAGTAGAAGAGGTTTATTGATAGGGCACAGGGAATAACCTAATTTTTGGACTGTGTAGATGCCTTTAGAGGAGCAGGTACCCAAAGATAAAAAGGGCAGCTTGGAACAAAATCTTAGCACATCATACATCTTGTTCATTTTCAGAATTACCTGTTTAATTATAACCATATCAAAACAGAATACAATACTGAATCTTAGAACTAACCGCATCCTACTCTATTACACCCTACCTCGTGAAATCATTCTCTGTAGTGTGTATGTGCTCTATTAAACATCGGAGAGTAGGATTAATCTTATCGTAAAAGTGGACAGGACCTGTTTTTGTAAAACTCTTAATAACAACAATAACAACTTTGTGATGGCCGAGTTCAAAAAAAATGTCTGTAACTTCACTGTGTAGATTTGTTACTGACATACTCTTATTACGCTCCTCCCTGTTTCTCGGTATCTCTTTCTTGAACCCACCCAATGTCTCCGTATCTAGAGCTGCAGCACTCTTTCTCCATATTCTCTTCTGATCTATCACTGCCCACTGCATCTGGGTAGAAGGCAAAATGAGCTCTTTTAGCTTTAATATATAATTCAATTAGCCATCGTTACCAACTATTGTAAACCTACCCATAGTATTCAAAGTTAAAGTTAACTTTATTGTCATTTTCTCACTTGTGCCAGACATCTGCAGAAACTGAAATTAAGTTTCCCTCCATCCACTGTGCAAAAATTCAAAACACATAAATATGTGTATGGAATAAGTGCAAATTAAGTGCAGGTGATGAGATGTACACAAAATATGTAAGATAAAGTATTAAAATATGTAATGTTGTTTTTATTTTCTTTAATTGAAGAACCTTTATCATGTAAACAACTAACACCTGTTAACCCATGTCTTGCTAACCTTTCGTTTAATTTCTACCACAGCTTTTTAACTGAATCTTTAAACATGAATAACGTTTGATGTATGAACAACCAGAGGAACACAATTGACAGTGTAGAATGTTATTCTGTACTGCAAACAAGCAAAACTACCAGGAAACTACTCTCCACACTTTTTATGACAACCACCACAGCCAGGACCGCAATTAAACTCATAATAAACAATCGAACAATGTGAAACATAGTAGTCAAGCATGTCACATAAGATCACAATCACTACGCAGACAGATATGCTTATGTAGCTAGTTAGTAGTGGAAAACTGTTTGTGACATCGAAATTAATGATGAAAGTTTGATGTGCATATTGTCTATAAATATATATGTTATGAAACATAATAACTAATTTTAGAAGTTGGAGAGTGGGACGAGGAAATGGCAGAGAACAAAATCTCTGGAAAGACTCATTATCAACCTTACTGACAACTGAATCAGGATCAGCCAAATACCACCTAGATCTAGTGTATGAAAAATTGTTTTTTAATTTAGGATTAACTGAGGTACATCCAAGAGTTTCAGGTTAGGGAGGTCAGATAAATTGACAAAGAGAGAGAGAGAGAGAGAGAGGACGCAGGGGGTCTAGCAGGAGGTAGCAAGAAATTAGGAAAAGATTAAGAATAGGACACAACGATTTAAAGAGTTAACTTAACATCCCTGGAAAATACCAAACTGGCTATATGGTCAATGACGAGAGCAGGAAAACTGGAGGATAATAATAATAATAATAATACATTTAATTTATAATGCACTTTACATTTGGATCAAATCTCAAAGTGCTAGGATGCACTGATTCAATCTAATGAGTAAAATGAAGGAAGGCAAGTTATGATAACAACTATGCAAAGGTTAGGGAAGAGGTGACTGGGATTAAAAATTGATGCAATAGTGTGAAAAAAAAAGAGGTTCAGATTGAACACCTTTAATACTAATGTTTCCAAAAGGGGAGACACAGCCCCTGCTTACCTGCGGGGAATACATTTTTTTTGTTATTTAAAAAACAATTATATGGGCATAATCACTGAAATGGAACTTTAAATAAGTGCATTTAAATATGAAATACAAATAAAAGTCCAACAAACCCTTTTAATATGCAGTATCTTTATTTCAAATGCAATTTGAATTGCAGAATACTTCACACAAAAAACCCTATCATATTCACTGGGTAAGTTGGATACCGAAGGACGGATGAAAATCAGTAGAAAGTCCTGTTGGCAGCAATTAAAGTGAAAATTAACGAAAGAAGTAAAAAGCAAATGGAGCCATCTAAATCCCATTTAAATTGTTGTTGTATGATGAGAAAACATTTGGTTTATCATGAAAATAATGGGTCTGTGGCTGATGGACAATGCGACTGACTACGGATCAGAGGATTTCCTTTCAACTCCGGTCTTTTTCCCCCCCGAAAGAAGTGCCACTTTAACGTTGTGGGGGGCTTGTGTGCCTTTGATCCTTAAAGCTATGTTGTCAGGGCATTAGTCCCTGTTAGTGTATCCCAAGACAACGAGGTATCAGGGAAGGGGTCACGCTAAGGTAGATAGAAAAGCTACACAGTGGCAAGGGGTCAGGGGTGGATGAGATTCGCATTGAGTCTCTGAAGGCTTTGGACTTGGAATGGGCTGGCATGATTGAAACGCCTTTTCAATCTTGCGTTGTGTATGGGAACAGTATCTTTGGAGTGGCGGACTGGGCTCAAGGTCCCACTTTTTAAAAAGGGAGACCAGAGGGTTTGTTCCAATTATAGGGGAATCAAAATGCTCAGTTTGCCTGGCAAAGTTTACTATAGGGTTCTGGGAAGGAAGTTCAGACTGATGGTTGAGTCTCAGTTTTAGGCGGAACAATACAGATTCCGGTCCGGGAACCTTGGAACAAGCTTTTACTCTTTCAGGCTTCCCTGGTCATAGGTATTTGCCCATCCAATCTACATATGTTTTTTGGATTTAGAGAAGGCCTATGACCGTGTCCCTCACCCAGTCCTGTAGGGGATGCTGTGGGAGTATGGATTAATGGGGCCAATACAACGAGCCATAACCAAACCAAAAGTAACTAAAAGTTTAACCAAAGTGAGAGTTGTGTCCGTATTCTCGATGGAAAGTCAGACATGTTTTCAGTGACCTCTGCCACGGTTGTCCCTTGTCTCTGATTCTGTTCTTGATATTCATGGATATCTAAAGGCACCGTTGAGGTGACGAGAGTTTCCAGTTTAGGGAGCTTAGAATCTCTTATCTGCTCTTTGCAGATGCTGGAGTCCTGTTGGCTTCATCAGTCCGTGAACTCCAGCGACCTACAGCCTGTATGAGAGTCAGATCCTCCAAACCTGAGGCCATGGTTCTCTGCCGGGAAACGTTGGACTATCCCCTTCAGTTGGGGGTGAGTTGCTGCCTCGTGCAAAAGAGTTTAAGTGATGGGAAAATGGATTGGGAGCTGGAGAGTGTTGCTGGGGAAAGGGATGTCTGTAAATCCCTCTTAAGCCGGCTGCCACTGAGACCCGAACCCAGATAAGCGGAATTAAATGGATGGAAGGATTGATGAATTTACTGATGGATTTCAAACTTTTGAAATGTAGCATATACATTTCAAAAGAGAGTGTTTGCTAATAACAAGTTTTTTGTTTGATAAATCAGACGCTGATAACACAGTACAGTACTATATGTTATCATAAAGGCATTTCTAAGATTTTTAATCTTGGTCAGGGGGTACCTGACTGAAACAAATAATTTCAATGTGTTGCACAATTGAGAAAAAAAAATTGCTAAACTAGACAACTACAAAGACTATAGATAAGTACTTGGTTATGGTTATAACAAGAAGGAGGCAGGAAAACGGCAATAAAGGATGTCAACCTCAGAGAATAAGATTGATCATAATAAGAGAACTGTTTATTGCTGAAGTAAATCACCCTTACAATGAATTCTAAATGAATCTGGTATTTTGGTGCAAAACCGGCAATCAACGAAAATCTTTGCATAAATAATAACAGCATCTTCAATGAGGGAGGATATGTAACAGAAGGGAGTTTTGGATGTGCAATAATGTCATACATACATACAAACAATACACTTCCCAACATGTCAACTGTACATTTAATTTAATTTAATTGCACATAATGCTCTGTTATTCCGTATTCTGTAACATGCTCTGCTGCTGTAACCTTGCAATTTCCCCATTGTGGGACTAATAAAGGTTATCTTTATCTTTATCTTTATCTTTATCTTTAAACATACATATGCTCACACATATGCGCTGACACACTTGCCCAACTAGACATGCATACATGAAAAGTGGCATTACAGTTGCGCAACAAGAATAAGATGAAAAACACAACACATGTGCAATCTGTCAGATGTGCAATGTTATGCCAACAGCGGCGGTTTGAGGGAATTGGTCCAAAGGCGAAGAAAGAGAAGAAAAAGAGGAGGATGAATAAGAGAATATTTTTTCATCAAAAATCATTAATTTACGAACAAGGCATGAAAATTCTCCCAATAATGAACGGTTAACCTTTTCTGATCATTGTTTTTTAAGCTTGAAAAACATTCCATAAATAAAGTTCAAATAACTCCACAACTATCAGGTGTATTTGCCTAACTTTATATGGAAAGTTACTTTGTTTGAGTAATCTGTGATTAAACATAAGCAAAAATACCAAGCTTTTATCCTCACCTTGTTTTTATTTCAGATTTAAAAATGGCTATAACATTATATTACAGTAACACCATGAAACAAAAAAAATCAGTGAATCAGAAATAAAAAATCAGAAATACTCTGATAACTACGGTATCAAGTTTGATAGAAATGCCACAAAACACATGTTGCTCTACACAGTTATAGTGGTATAGGACCAGATGGACTTTCCTTTTGGCACAGGTGGATAGCCAATATACCCAAAAATGGGATTATTCACTAAAACGGAGCAAACCTCCGCCAAGGCACAACAGTACCCAGGGTAGATATTATTGTGCTCAGATTTATTTAGATTGCATGATTTAGGACACTTTTCATGCACATTCCTCCATTAATGTATGAGTTATTGCCAGCCTCTAAATCTACCAAAAACTCCAAATAACTCTTAGTATCTAAGTATATCTCAAACACTCCGGAACCATTTGTCCCTCCTCATCCTTTACACCTTCAACTTTCACGTCGCTGCTCAGCACAATGAAATCCCAGCGATATCCCGATCCCCTTTTCTTTGTCTTTATATGATGAAAAATAACGAAGAAATAATAATCCCAGCTGTCATGGGTTTGTGCAGGTGCAAAGAGAATGATTGATCAAACTTGTAACGTTGTAACTGACAGGTTCAAGACAGCTTTCACGACACAGTGACGTCACCGCTCCAACCGGCGCTTTATTTTATTTTATTTTGAATGCTGTTACACATTTTTTTTCCGTAATCTCGCTGTCATACAAATGGATATACGCATATAGTCAAAACGTTATCTAATTAATGGATGTGAAAAATAACGTGAAATTAAGATGAATAAAAGAGGTAGAGTAAGTTACTAATTTTTACTCAAGGATGTTGTACACAAACTGCAAAAACATTTTTGGACAGCAGGGGACGATTGCGTGCAGCAGATGATGCGATGTTGCTGCTGATGACACTGGAGGCCTGCGCAGCAGTGAATCGGTCTTTCCGGGGTTTGAACCTCCAGCCTGGTGTGCCTCAGCAGAGTGAAGGTCCACGGATGACCATTTGGTAGTGCGTCTATGCAACGTTTGCAGTAACAGCCAGGGCTTCGTCTTTCAGAGAAGAGTCCAGGACGGCAGGACACCAGGGAGTTAAGAGAACCGCAACGTTACCGCTGCTAACAGCTCACTGCTAAAGAGTTAGCCACGGCCGTAAACAGGTAACTCTAACCAACGTTTTCATTACAAACATTCCCTTGTGGCGTTGAGTTACAAATATTGCAAAAAATGAGATAAAGCGAGTTACTTAAAGTACTTTAATTATGTATTTTTCTGTGTTATGTGCTGCTAACAACACGTCAACGACTGTGAGGCGTTCACGGTCATTTCAAATTAAACGGCATCTTTTAGCCCGGAAATGAAATCAAAGATATGCTTTCTATTTGGCTTTTTCCCCATATTTATTGTTTTTATATATGCATTTTCGTAAGCATGCAGTATAACTGCTATACTAAACTTGATTTATAAATGTTGTCACGACTGCTGGACGCCTGTACCAGTCAAGTGACTTCCGAAACAGGTGAAGTGTCTGAGGAAGGGAGGAAATTTACAAGACATTGTAATGGTGGTGCTTCAAACCAAAGCAAACTCAAACAAACCTTGAGAACCTTCTTATGTGCTCCTTAAACTTTATTCAAAACCTATATTTTGTTTCAAGAGATAATTTTTTATTTTTAGATTTAGTGTGACCATCAGATATTTAGGTCAGTAGGCTGTGTAATTGAGGTATAAAGCACATATTCATACAAATCAGGGTAAAGGCTTTTCAAGAGAACTGACAACAATAAAAAGTTACCCTGGATTGCCTATTAGTTATTGTGTATATGTATAGGCTACAGTTTTTTTAATGTGACAGTGCCTGGGTATACACCAATCAACCGTAACATTACTGACAGGTGAAGTTAACAACACTGATCATCTCTTTACACTGGGAACCTGTCAGTAGCTGGGATGTTTAAGGCAGCGTGTATGCAGTGGCAAAGTTTTGATTGCTAAACAACAGGGTCAGAGCATCTCCAGATATGCAGGCCTTGATCAGTGTTCCTGGTCTTCAGTTGTTAATACCTACCACAATGGATGAAAGAAGAATGAATTTGAGGCAGGGTCATATGTGCTAATTAAAGCATGAGCGTAGAGAGTGCCAGTCCATGTTTTTCCAATCCCACATAATAGTTATTGTTGCACACAATAAGTCTTTCTAGTTCTGAGAGAAAGCTGTCAGAAAACAGTGCAGACCTGGCAAAAAAGGGGGGCGCTAAACAATATTAGGTAGGGGGTTTTAAAGTTACGACTGACTTTTTAACTTTCTGGGCCATGGGAAATGCACAAGATGTTAGGGAAGACACACCCATAAGTTTTAGCTGATTTAACTATCATAAGAATGTTTGCAATGGCAATTTACTTGTCTTCTGCCTATTTATTCCATTATTGTATCAGTGCAATTACAGTACAATAATAGAAATAAACCTTATGAAGAAGTCTTTTATTTTCAATTTAGTGGTAATTTAAACTATTGTCTGAAAACTTTAATACTAGCCAATAGTCTGGATTCTACTTTGTCTCTTGAATTTAATGGGGTGGTAGTATGCTGTCCAAATTTAACATGGCAGATGTTGTTGTTGATTCCAGCCACTGTCTCAAAAAGTCGTAACTTTGGGAAAAAGCTTTTTAAAACCATTTTAAACAAGTGGAGGTAGATTATTTTTCATTATCATAAAGGATTCTGGAAATATCTTCTAAACAGTAGGTGGTATAAATCAAATTGGTATTGGTAGGTAGATTTATATTTAGGGATTCACTCTTTTGTACCATTAGTGCACTACTGATGTTGGCGGGGCCATTCCATAACATCCTGTCTGTCTGTTTTCAGATATGTCTGAAGTTAGTCTTGAGGCTGAATCGGAGAAGATATCAGCCAAGGACCCTCCAATGGATTGTGAGGAAGAGTCTGATAAAACAGAGGACAGTTTTAGTGAAGGAGTAAAACAGGAGAGTGTAGACAACAGTACTGGAGGAGATGACCGAGATTTGGACATCAGTTCTGGAGGAGAGGACCAAGATGTAGACATCAGTTCTGGAGGAGAGGACCGAGATGTAGACATCAGTTCTGGAGGAGATGATCGAGATGATGTGATGTATGACATTAATATTGGAAGTGGTGACGAAAATGGAGAAAGTAGCGACAGGGATGCTCAGACCCAGGATGAGGGATTTCGGATTGAGAGTGTGATTTCATGTAGTGACAGTGATGCTCTACAACCTTCTGGTAGTGTAGACGATGAGAGACATGAGGCAGATCATCAAGTTGAAACAGCCGGAGCACCAGAGAAAGATGGATATGCACACACTGAAGCTAAGGTGACCGTTACCTTATCAACCTCTTTAAGCACTTCCTCTCTGTGCGCTTGTTTATTTTGCTGCCATTATGTTGCTTCATTTGCTTTGGTGGTGGTTGTTTTTTTCCTACATAATGAATTTCTTTATAGTTTGTCGTGGAGCTTCTCTATAAACATAAACCTGGGTACAGCTGTTAACTGATTGTTGTTCTCTCCCCTGTATATGTCTGTTGTTGGTAGCTTTAGATTTCCTCCTACTTTGCTGGAGGTATTAGAGAAGCATAGCTGCTTTAGATGCTGTTCCGTAGTGATGGTGTATGTGGTGGCTATCGAAATCTAGTTGTGGGACTGTGAGCTTGATTATATGTTTGGTGACGATCAAGGCTTCACTCTCTTTCTCTGCTTTTATTACCTCTGGCTTGACAAGGATATATATATCATTGTAAATCATTACTATGCAAAATAAATGTATATTTTGACAATAATACAGCTGATGTCCGTAAGTATAAACTTCTGTATGTTGTTGCCTTCTTTTGTTCTGTATGTTAGTGAGCGTTCACATTATCTGTAAATTATACAATTTACTCATATTGCTTCCCTGTTGGTTGGGCGTACTAAGAGCTCTACACGTTGGCAATCACATGACTGGGAGTGAATCAAATTTGGCCTCCTGACTGCACATTTTCTGGAACTCCCACATTTCTTGTACTGCTGGAATGTGAGACTGCTCTGACTCCAGAACAACGTTCTGCTTAGTGCCAGCACTGCAAGTCAGATCATAAGAATGTAAATTCCAAACTCTTCCCTTTCTTTGTAAACTCTCTTCCCTCCGTAACCCAACAAAAATTATGGCCCAGATTTTTTTTTACAGACATGATTGGGTCAAGTTCTTTCACAACTGCTGATGTTAGACATTATTCGTTCCACTTCAGCTGATGCAGCTAATTGGACAATAAGCTCATTGTTGTCATCCCTCCTGTGTTATTCTAGTATGTATCCAGGATACTGAACTGTAGGGTATTGCTCTGGATGACATGCCTCACCTTGCCCCGCTATATGCCTGATTAATTGCAGCCACTATAATACATTCACTGGTCCTGCTGGCTCACTATTTAAGCACACTTCCTGCAAAATGTTTACGCATTGTTGTATGGATTGTTTTGCTCTGAGATCCCTGAGCTCCTTTGGATCCTGGCTTAATCTGCTGTGTTTCTTTTTGAAATTAAACTGTTACTCACATACATGATAGTTCAGCAACAACTAAAGATCCATTTTAAAAATCAGTGCTGATCTACAAATGTTGTCATGATCCCCTCCTTTTTTTATTCCTGTAATTGGAGGCCCGGTCTTTACCACTAAGTCAGTTCTGACAGAGGACCAGTAGATGGTTAGACAAACCAAGTAGTACAAGGAGGCATCATATGGCCGTAAGTATGCATCTCTCACATGACTCAAACCAAGACTAAACTTTTTTTTAAAGCCGAGATAGAAATATCTTCACTTTATAACTACATCTACATCCAACCAATCTTGTCAGATAAAAGATTTTACTGTTTTCTTTTTCTTATTGAAGAATGATGTCATTACAAACTGTCCCGTGCCAACATAGTACATTTAAATGCCACAACAAATAACCAAGTCAATTCAATTGATAGAATTTTGACATGAATTGAATGCAAAAAAAAGAACAAAATAAAAAAATGAATTAAAGAAGAAGGATGAGAGAAAAAAATAATTCAGTTTTGTGAATCACTCGTTGCTGAATAATTTAGGATTGTCAAATATTCAAAGTCATCATTTGATCACAAAATCATTTTCTTTTTGGAGAGTATGTTTTTTACCAAAATATGTTTTTTTTAATCTAAAGTCCAAATCCCCCCAAAAATTGTCACATACCCACACTGAATTAAAGAGATTATATACCTGTTAACTCAGGATAATAATAATAATGAACATCTTATTTGAGGATTTTTGTGTATCTTTTTTCCCCACAATTTTATAAATGTGACTCTGAGGTCACTAAATCCCTATAACATGACACTTCATGAAATTTTATTGTCACAGTTGTCACAAGGGAATTTTTTATACAGTGGTGTGCAGTCCATTCAAATAATGGTTTGATGGGTCAAACTGCACCATCTTTTCATTAAATAAATTTGAGAAGCTCAAAACTTTCCTCGATTTTGGTCGCGGCTTGTCATTACGGAGTGATGGTGGGTCCCAAAGCCAGACCAGTTGAAAACCACTGATTGAGACATTGGTCAATGTCCACTGATAAGTTAAGGATCTTGCTCAAAGATCTAAATTCATATTTATTCATTATTATAATGTGCTTTGTCAGGGGTAGTACACGACACTCATAAAGAGCTTCACACTGGTATACGCTCCAAAGCTTTATAGCAGATGGTTAGTGTCCCAGTAACCAAGTCCATAGTGACAAGGCCACAGAAATTCGACTGTATAACAGCTGTTTCTTCAGCCTGCCACTGCAGACAGTCAGTGCTTTACAGACCACATAAAACTGACATCGCCATAAACTGTTGGCAACTCTCTATGCCTCGGCATCTTAACGTCCAGCTAAACAAGCAAATTTGTCACTGTCTTCCTACAGGCTCAAATAAAATAGGTCATCATTTACAATAATCATAACGATTACAGTGGGTATGTACACATAGTTGCTAATCATATTTATGGTCAAAGAAGGATCATTTTGTTGCATGTTGTTGTATTTTCCAGCTGTGACCACAAAATGAGCTGTTTTAATCTTGATATAAAGGGCTTAATGCGGTCTGCTTGGAAACACTCATAAGACTTTAGTAATGATAAAGCCAATATTGATGGTCTAAAGCCTTCCCACGGATAGTAGTAGCTGTTCGGCTTGGTTCATGTTTTTTATCCTTGCTACAAATGAAGTGAGGATATACAGTAATATATATAGAAACTTGTTTTGATCGTCAGGTTTTAGTGTAAATATTTTTCCCAAATACTTCCGACACACAACACAAAACTTTCTACACACAACCAATGGAAATGGTAACTTAAGCCATTTAGGAGTGTTGCTGGGGAGAAGGAGAATACATAGCGTAGCCCCATGGGTGTAAGTATTATGCACTATACCCTTAAGATGCTGTGTTTACAATATGTCACCGGACTAATAACTTATTTGAAGAGTGACGGCGGTGTAGTACATACAATTGGTCACATATTCTATCCTGCTTGGTCGTAAAATCGGATTCTTGAAAGTTGATGGTAACTGTTACACAAGACCATCCTGGTAAAGGCTGTAATACTCTAACATATCTCACTTATAGCTCACTGATCTCTCAATCATGTTCTGAGATTTATTTGACTGAGCAGAATACAAAACTAATTATTACAAGCATTTACACAGCCATATCATTGTAACCACGAGAGGTTAAATCAGAATAACAATGATTATCTTGTGACAATGGCACCTGTTTGTGAGTGGCATATCAGTTGCATGTCAACCGTTTTTCTTCAAAGTGTAGGAAGCAGGAAAGGAAAAATTGGCAAACATAAGGATATGAGTAACTTTTTCAAGGATGACATTGTGATGGATAGACAACTTGGTGAAGCACCTCAAGAGAATCAATCTTTGCCGGGTGTTCTTGGTCTCTAATGTCAAAGACATCAAACAGATTTTCGACGGATATTCTACTTTAAAATTATTGTCAAAAATAGATAGGTAAGCAGTGCTAATAATAACAATTTATATTTTATTAATTATAGTGCAATATCTTCTTTTTCCAGCTGTTCCCTTATGGGGTCACCACAGCGGGTCATTTGTTTCCATTTTGCCCTGTCCTCCGCCTTTTCTTCTGACACACCAACCAACTGCATGTCCTCTCTCACCACATCTCGATCCTACTTGGTCTTCCCCTTTTTTCTCCTGCCTGGTAGCTCCATCTCCAGTATCCTACTACCAATAGATCCACTATCCCTCCTCTTAACATGTCCAAACTATCTTAATGTGGTATCTAACTTCGTCTCCCAGACGTCTTACCTGGGCTGTCCATCTGATGTAATTGTGTTTAATCCTGTCCATCTGTGCCACTCCCAGAGATTATCCTGCGTAACCTTCATATCACTTTCTTTACAGGAAAGTGCAATGGCCGAGGAGTCCTATAGAAGCTCAGCCGCTGAGATCTCGGTCACCAGCAATGGAGACCTGGAAAAGAGCCCTGAGACAGTATTCCAGAGGGTAAGGGTTGGTTCACTATTGAAAACAGCATCTCTCAAATATTCCTTTAAGTCCTTTAATATAAAGATGAATGATTGAAAATTATTTCTGAAAAATATTAGATCCAATATTAGAAAGAACTATGATCATATATAACCTTTATCAATTTTACAAAGCATTTGGAGACATGATTAAATTATTTCAAACTACAGTCCCAAACCCGGGTATTTATTATGATCGTACACTGCGAAACAAATGCATTAAGTTTTTTAAGAAGCCTTTCATTTTTATATTTTTTTCTATCTTGATTGAACTAAGTTGCAGTGCTGCAAAATAAGTTTCATTGCGTGCACCAGTAACATCCTCAGAGTCTGCAGTCCTCGGGGTTTCCTCTCCATCTCTCTTATCTATAGGACTGTGACCAATGTTTTCAGATGGGATACACTTTTACGTATTGGCTCATAGTCATACCAAATGTTCGTTGCATGAAGAATTACACCACACTTATGGTTCAGTTGCTTTAAAATAAGCATTTAAATGTTTATTGTGCAATTGATTTAAATGTATTGTGATGATTTTTTACATTATTTAATTGGATCAATATAGAGTTTTGTGAATCCCAAATACAGAAAGTACAGTACACTGAATTCACTACTATTGCTTTTTCACGGCTGGGAACCCCTTTTTTTTTCTCACAGGAATCTTACCTCAGTGGCCCCGGAGCCATTAACTTTCCAGATACCTGCGTCACTTCCAGCAACTTTGATTCTACAACAGAGGGCATCATTGAATCGGGACCATACAAAGGTAAAACCGTGTTTTATGTATATATTATTTCCTGTCCAATTTTTTGTTTTGTTTCAATTAATATGTTGGAAGAGCTCTTTAGAAACTCCTCAGTCCATATCGGCTTTTTACATTGATCAATTTCTTTGCAGCACCATCTATTCATGAACAGTATTTCCTTCCATGTATGCTCAGTACTCATATTTTGGTTTATAATCTCTGAAACCTGAGAGGCCGACATTTGAATTTGTAAAGATGGACATCTAATTGAATTAAATGAGTTTCCTATGATCTCCAGATTTCCGACCCTCCTTTCCTTTTCATCACCATGCCATTGTTACAAATGCAAATAAAAAATCTCCCCTTTGAGGAACGAGCTGTTGTAGCCCATTTACAACGATGTTGTCATGGCTATACGTGTTATTTACATGGTTTGTGGTAGGTAATTTTTTAGTAAGCCAGTCATCCTACAATACAGAGAGAGCCACTTTAATTTAAACAAATACACAGGGAATTGGCATCAATAAGACACTCCCACTCACACTTGTGTCGTGGGGATGGTGACATATTAATGAATCATAACTCTGAATATCTCCCAGGGTCAGCAAGCCTGCCCACGTCTCCCGTGGCACCTGTAGCACCTAGCTCGGCTGTTGGTAGCCGCCTGGCACGCTCTTCCAGCGATAGTCAGGCTGATAAAGGTACCTGGTGCGCGTATAAAGCAAATGATGCCGAATCATCACTATTAGCTCGCTATATTAACTGCAGACTACACTACTCTTCTTGGTTTTCATCAGTTTCCTCCCTCTCCTGATTCACGCAGGCTGTGGTCCATTCAGAATCCAACCTTTCTACCTCTCCTTTCTTGTTGATTGACTCTCAGAACCTAACCTTTCAATCAGTCTGGGCTAACTGAGGTAGTTTCCTGCATGTAGTGGCTAATAATAAGCATTGCGTATTCCTTAGAGTCATTTCCCTGTGATTTAGGTTTAAAATCTCTAGATCTTATGCAGTCTATTAAATGCTCAAAGAATTTGCTTGGCTCTGGAAAGAAAACTGCTTTCACATTTAATTTCAATGCATCTTCTTGCTTGCAGCTATTGTTCGACCAAAAGTTTGCACCCATAGTCTCCTTTTACCGACCCATTAAATCTTTCAAAATGTCATAAAAGGTTGACAGACAAGTCGATAATTAAATTATTATACATAAATATAGAATTTACCAGTTAAATAATTAAAATGGAGAATACAAAACCAATATACATTATGTACTTTCTCTTTAACCTCTTCATTAAAATAGTTAAAAAGCCTTTGTTTTATTACCAATCAGCTGCTAAAATAAGTGTGATATTGATGGAAAACACTGGTAGCTAAATACATTTACCTGAAGCCTCTTGATCTAATGCTAGCTACTTCACTGAAACTACATCTCTTCGTAGAACCTCAGTAGTAGGCATCATTTTAACCCGCTACATACCGTACCTTCCACTCAACTTTGTTTTATTGTCATTCAGCTACATAAACAGTATAAACACTATATAATGTCAGTGTCAAAAAGGACAGTGTAAGATAGAAAATTATTATTATAACAACAATATGATACAACAGAACATAACAACATGTCATAAAAAATAATCACAAACTGCATAAACAGCTCTTCCAGTCAGTGGTACTTACGAACAGTTTAAACAAGTGAATGAATAAATAGTGAATGGATTAATGGTGACGCAAAGACAGTGCAAGTGTTACTTTCCTTATTTTATCATGAAGACAATGTTAAGATACATCAGTTTTTAAGTTTTTTTTCAAAGGTGTGTAGATATTGTTACACATTTGTAGAAAACATTGCATGTCAACTAGTTAGCCACAGTATGCTTGTTCCAAAAGCTCACACAATAAAGTCCATAACTTTCCATTACCGTTGTGGTCCCTCATAAAGAGTAAATGTCTTAAGATGAAGCATTTGGCAGCTAGCTTTGTTAGAATTCTTCTTAACTAAAACTATACCACTTGATTTCTTTGTATACTTAATTTGATTATTTGAATAAGTGTCTTCTGATTTATTTGGCTATATGTTTGACTTGTCTGATAATCTTTAACCACACTTTGTCAATTACGGGGCTCCACATCCTTCAACATTTCCTTTCTTTGCCCAAACCACAAACAAACTAAATACGTTTCAACCCTTAAACTGTGATAGTTTGCTTTTTTAAAGTGGTAGGTCATGACTAATTATGTTTTAACATCTGTTTGATTTGAATAATCAAAGACAACATCAGCATCTGATGTTTTCTTCACTTTAATTAGTGATCAGCTTCACTGTTAACACGACAATCCCATCTTTGTGATTATTATAACGTCCATGAAATAATAATATAGCACAATAGACTGGATATTCAGTAACTGAATCACTCTCTCAGTGAATGACTTTTAATTGTCCAGGCGCAACAGAAGCAGAGCCAACTAGTGGAGCGGTGGTCCTCTCAGAAGACTTAAAGAACCCAGCCATGGAAAAACTGGACCTTGTGAGGAAGTGGAGCATCAACACATATAAAGTAATACTCTATGTTCCTCTCTACCTGCTTCTTTGTACCGTGTCCCAAACTGACCCAAACAAAGGATTGATGTCTTGCTTTGCTTTAGACTTTGTATTTTCCTCATTCTGCCTCTCCATTGACTGTCTTATAGTCTCCATCTTCTTTTTTTCCCTATTAAAGATTATTTATTTAACTCTATTTATGTAAATAAGCTCACTGTCATTTGTAGTGTACCAAACAGATCCTGTCAGAGAAGTTGGGTCGGGGCTCCAGGACTGTAGACATGGAGCTGGAGGGTCAAATCGAAGTCCTCCGTGACAACAAGAGGAAATACCAGCAAGTAATCAAGCTGGCTCAGACACTGGTCAATCAGCTATCCCAGATGATCCAGACGCAGAAGCACTTGGGTGACGCCTTTGCTGACCTCAGCCTCAAGTCACCAGAACTCCATGTAAGTCCTTGTATTCACAATTTAATCAAGTAAGATGGGTTGGAAAAATATCAGTGTTATGATCCTAAGCCTTAGCAAAAACTCTTCTTGCAGAAATTGCAATCATTGTTATGGATCCGTTGGCTCCACTTTGATCCGTTTATTGATTGTTTTGTTGAAGCATCACATGACAATACACACTCATAACTGGGAACTTCAGGCTTTAAATTGAATAGTCATGTATAATTAAAGATAATCTTGGTGTCTACTTTTCTGATTTGGCTCAAAGTTTAAAATACCTGATAGATTATATTTACATTCAAGGGAGAGCATTCACTTTTTTTTTTCAGAGAAGCTATGCAAATTGCATCAAATTCATTGCTTTAATTATCACTTTTAACTCTGTGTATATACTTGCAAAATGTGTAAGACAGCATTCGGGATAATAACAGTATCTGTAACTTTTGTTTTTCAGGAAGAGTTTGGTTACAACGCTGACACCCAAAAGCTTCTGGCCAAAAACGGAGAGACGCTGCTGGGTGCCATCACCTTTTTCATCTCCAATGTTGACACACTGGTAGACAAAACAATCGAAGACACCATGGTCAATATCAAACAGTATGAATTTGCCAGGTAGGTAATGCACAATCAGTTGTGCCTGTTGGTTACTGTAGATAATCTCCAAAGCACTGGTAATTACTGAACTGTTTTGTAAAAAAAAATCAGTTGAGTTTTCACTCATTGGTGATACCTTCATAGTCTTTGACAAACTCGCTGATAATTGTTACAGGATTTAGTTTTGACGTTGACTAGAGACTATTTTCCACTTGTTTTGGCTCTAATGAGGGCAGAGGGATTTACTCTGAATGCTTTCTAATCTAAAGTTATGAATACTTCTTGTCTGGAATTAAAAAAAATAACAGTTAACGATTTTGCCTATTTAACCATTTAGCGAAATATGAAGGCCAACTAATTTTCTTGCACGTAGAAAAGCCTGTAAGGCACTGGATCATACTTTCAACTCTGGAAGGGCACCCTAGTGCACACTCTTCACATCGTCTTTCATATTGGTCTACCTCTGTTTTCAGAGCACATCATGTTTTATTTACTGGTTTGGAGCATTACAACATATATTTATTCTGATACAATTTCAAATGACGAATACATTCACTAACTGAATTCAATCATCACAATGTTAAAGTAACTTAACATTTTGTTACTTCTGGATTACCTCAGTTCCATACAATTGGGAAAAAAAAGAAATGTCAGTATGATTACTCTTACTCTAGGTGGGTAAAGATTTTTACCATCAAATGTCTACTCTGTTCAGTGCCTTAAATACCTTCAATAAATGCACATAACATGCACCAGTCCAATGATGTGAAATAATTAGACGTAAAAGTAAAATAACATTTGCAGATAGAAGGAAACTCCTGCCTTACTGCCACCTGTATTGGAGTTGGAACAGTGTGAAATAATTCACTGGACTGCTTTTGACTTATCACCCGCTTACAAACACATCATTAGAAAAAATAAATGGTAATACACACTTAATAAGCTCTACAGAGGTCAAGAACTAGAGTTTTCTTACTTAAAGATTAGAACAGGAAGTGTTGTGCTGTTTGTGTCTAACATTGTTATTTGAAATGAATACTGATGCTTTTGAAATACTCATGTAGAGTGGAGTATGACGCGTACCGTACTGATCTGGAAGAGCTGAATCTGGGGCCACGTGATGCCACCACAATGCCCAAGATTGAACAGTCCCAGCAGCAGTTCCAGATCCACCGTGAGAAATATGAGAGGATGAGAAACGACGTCTCTATCAAGCTGAAGTTCCTGGAGGAGAACAAGGTGGGTGAAACTCCAACCCTAGTCCACGTGCTTATGCCACGATCTTGACATTTGTCTCAGATTTGTTCAGCTATTTGTCTTTTTCCTCCACCCAAACAGGTAAAGGTGTTGCACAACCAGCTAATCCTGTTCCACAATGCTATCGCGGCGTACTACGCTGGAAACCAACAACAACTGGAACAGACACTCAAGCAGTTTCATATCAAGTTGAAAATGCCAGGTGGGGACAGTCCATCCTGGCTGGAAGAGGACTAATCACTCCTCTTGACACCACAGTGGCTCAGACAGGAAATGTCAAATACTACAAAAACTACAGTATCCCCTCCCCCTTTCAGCTGTACTGTCACTGCCTTCTTTCAAACTTTCAAAAGTGTAAATCTTTTAACATAAGGTGAAAAAAAATCTTCAAAACACTCCACTTTACTGTTGGATCATCAGTTTCATCAGTTTTTTTTTCAGTTACTTGAAATTATAGGAAATGCACTTTTATACTGTTTAACAAACATTAAGAATAGAAATTGCTGCAGTAAGTGTATCTGTTAACTAAATAGCCTTTTGTGTTCAGGTTTATGAATGTTGTGTCTCAACAAGGCAGACATGTTGGCTCTGTAAAGGCAGCTACAGGATCAAAACAGCTGCCATCGTACTTTAATTTGATTTGATTGGGTTAAATGCTTTATGAAATCAGAATTATTCAGGATACTGAATATTAATCCTCTCATGAGTTGACTTTGCACCTATTATGATAAACAGGGTAACCATATTCAGTTATCTGGATCATGCAAAAAAGATGAAAACTACTTGTAGTTTGACAATATGGGAATCATGTTTTTTATCTTTTTGCTAAAAAGTTAGATGACTAGATCAATACCACTCCCCGTTTCATGTTTGGCTGCAGCCAGCAGCTGGTCCCTTTTAGCTTAGCATGATACCTGGAAATGGGGGAATCTTAACCAAAGGTAAGATTCTGGCTCTACCCAAAGGTAACATATTCTGTAAAGCAGCCTCTCTAAACACGACTAATGAAAAAACCCAAGTGTAAGAAATCAATATGTGGTTTTATTGGCTATATGCCTCAGGTTAACTGTATCCACCTTTATGACAAGTGAAGCTAACCAGCTGCAGGCTTCAGCTTAGTAATGGACATACATGCATGAAAGCGGTGTTGATCTACTGTGGGTTTGAGTTCTATTTAAAATAATTCCAGCTATTGCTGTTCACAACAAATATGATACTTTTAATCAACATTGCCAATTTTTTGTTTTTTTAGATTGACCTTGTTCTTTCTATACTTAATGTGAATGACCAGTGAGTCAAACTTATGATGCCCTTAAATTCCAGCGAAAAAAATGAAGGACCAGCCTTATGTCACTTAATGTGCCTTGATTTCTTGAATCAGTTCTCCTCTTACCCCCCCGTGTTACATGTATCTAGGTTTGTTATTTTAAACAAGCATTCTCTCCCAGTTTGTCAGGACCAACTCTTGAAGCAAGGGAATGGACCAAAATCACACTCACACTCACATACAGTAGGAAGCTGTATATCTGAAAAATACTCTAAAAATAAAAAGCTCCACTAACATCAGAAAGTTTATATGTATCTCAGACCTCTCAAAGATATTTATCGATATTGCACATATGCACATTTATGCATGAGTCTAATTGCATTTTAAAAACTTGTGAGAACTGTATGAAGAGTAAGGGGAAACCAAAATGTGATTGTCTTTTGTACATTTGAGAGACCAGCATCTTTGGCCTGTGCTGCTAACGGTTTCTTCCATTGGACTATATATAAAAGTATATTTTTCACGGAGGACATATTGTACGCTGGTGTCGGTAACCAGCGTCATGTCCTGATTATGTTGATTTGTACTTATGGTTCACCATAACAATTTAAGGGTGTGAATCTTTTACAATTATCTTGTAATGTTTCCCTGAAAAAAATCAATTTATATTTGTAATTTTCTCTATTTTATCTGGAGTATGATGTAGTCTTTGACCAATGCTGCCCTTTTGGCTTTTTTTTTCCTGAAGACCTACAGAAAGAAGTGCTAGCACGACTCTCTACCATTATTATCATGAATCTTTATCAGGAGATAAGGAGGGATCATGGATGTTGTATAACCTCTTTGGGAAAATAAAAGTTTCTTTAAGCATCTTCTGAGGGTTTTGTCTATATGAAAAGTTACCACCAGAGGCCAACAAAGACATGCATGCAAAGTATAACCTCACATTTCAGCTTTAATAATACAGATGATCCGCTTGTCATGGACCTAAGAATTCAATCAATCCAGAAATATTTTAAAATCAATTCATAGTTTAGCTTTGATAGCTTAGCCTATATGCCCACCTATATATGAGACTGGAATAATATAACCTGGGGAAAATACATTTTGTCAGATAGGAGTTAATGAAAAAACACATCGGTTGCACTTTTTAAAATCTATTTGCCTGTTAAATTCATAAATATCAGACAAAAAAACAAAGGCTTTTAAGATTCAGTTCTGTGAAAGATTGTTTAACCCAACTTTCCTGGTCTCTACTTGTTTTGTGTGTGTCAAATCCTTAATTGGGTCAGACATTCAAATAAAATGTAGCATCAAAACCAAGACAACTTAGGTAAAAAATCCTCAGAAAATGCACCTCCTTTTCACCGATCTTACCTTTAAGGAAAATCTCATCTGATCTATTTCCAAAGGTAGTATCAGAAGCAACACCCTTTTTGTTGTAAAGTTGAAGACCTGTCACTTCTTCCCCAAGGTAATTGCTCAGTTCTAACTTACTGGTAGGAGTCAAGAATTTAACCTCCAATGAGGTCGTCAACACACTGGCAGTCGCTGGGTCACATGTTTAAATTTCGAGGATTACCATGATCTGGATAAATTAGAATCTAAACCAAAAATATTATTTTGATCGACTTGAGGAAAATGAGTTCAACTTGAGAAGAAGCTGGTTGCAACAATGCTTTGAAAGTGTAAACATATCAAAAAAATGTATAAAAGTATACAAGCATTAGTAGTATAGACAGGATGACATCAACTTACAAGATGACATCATCACAGGGTTGTCTCAGTCCATGAGGAGAACGATAACTTCTGGAATCACTTTTTTTAGTTTTATATTATCGAAGAATACCAAAAATACATTTTTTCAACACAATTTAAAGTTAGGATATGTGAACATAGACTACATAGACTATCATAGACTATCTATCTATCTAATGTCCAAGGCTGCAGCCTTTGACTGCGCGCTCGAGGTTATGAACGCGCCTGTTCCACCTGGCCAATCATGGACGAGGACCCCCCCCCTCTCTCTTTCTCTCTTTCTCCCGCTCTCTTTCTCTCTCTCTCCCGCTCTCTTTCTCTCGCTCTCTCTCTCTCTCTCTCTCTCTCTCTCTCTCTCTGCAGCAGCTGCTGGGTGTCTCCACTCTCCACAGTCATTGTGGGTGCAGCAGCTCTCAGAGGACGGCTCCATCTCACCTGACCGGCGGAATAACCGACACAACACAGATTTTCTCCTCTGAAAAGTATCCTCCGCTAAATCTCAAGGTGTCGGGGTGGAATAGGCGAACCCTCGAGCGTCTCTCCTCTTTCCGGTAAGTCAGGCAGGACGTCTCGTGCTGCCCGTGGATGAGACACTTATGGACTTGCAACATTAAAACAGTGTCTCACTACTGTTTACACAGCGGAGACACCAGTCCTGACACACACTAAACTTACAGATTTGCAATAATTTTGACGATTTACTGTAAACTGTGGCTGAAATCCGTTTTACGTTGGTAATGTTAACTGACGAAACGTTATCTCGTTCAATAATACGGAAACAAATATAATTCATCATTTTTTGTGTGTGTTTTCAATAGCAACCATTTAGAGAGACTATTAACTAATCTTTTTTGGTTCTGTTTTGTTGTTCTGTAACATTTAATAGTTTGATGCAACTTTTTTTTCAACATTAATCAACAGGAAAAAAAAGAAGCTCTTTGCTGGATTACTTCAAATATGCGCTGAAGTAAGAAGCCTCCATTTACCTGTATCAACAGCTGAATGACATCCATTCCTAAGGAAACTGTTCATCATACGATTGGTTATTAATGTATTTTTCAGAAGAGAGTGTGATTATAAAACATGAAAGTGCAAAAGAATGAATCTTCTTCCTAAGGCGTACACTTACCAGCCTAATATTGTGTAGGTTTTACAACTAAAACGGCTCTGTCTTCTGACAGCTTTCTATCAGAATCAACATTATGTTTTCAGCACTTTGTGCTGCAATAGCTCCTCTTGGTAGCCTTAGCTTCCTGATATTTGGACGCATATGACACATGTTATACTTCCCTAGACCCCTTTTACTAACTACTCCAGACACGACAAAACCTGCAGTTTTAGAAGAAGAAGTCCTTTATTGCTCATAGTACAACATAATGAAATTGTTTCTCTATATTTGACCCATCCCTGAGGGAGCAGTGGGTAAGCCCCTCTGAGGTGTCCGGGGAGCTAGGGGTTTCAGGGTTTTGTACAAGGACCCGACAACAAGGAGATTCTGGTGGGACTCGAACTGGTTACCTTACGATCTTCCGATTGAAAAATGGCCGCTATACCTACTGGGCTAATGCTGCCCCATTTTTAAAGATGGGCTGACCCAGTCATCCAGTCAACACAATTTGACCCTTCTCAAAGTCACTCAGAACATTCCATTTGCCCATTTAACCTGCTTCCAACATCAACTTAAGTGTTGATGCCTAATATATTCCTCCCAGCTGACAGGGGACATTGTCCCGAGAAAATCAATGTTATTTACTTCACCTGCTGGTGGTTATAATGTTATGGCTCATTAGTGTAATTATATTTTCCTACTGTAATTAGACTGACACTATAATGGTGGGGTAGAAAGGGCAGAAGAAGACTATCAAATCGCTAATCGAACTTATTTTTATGACAAATACAGAAAGTCCTGTGTAGAAATACTCTTTCATGGCTGCCTTATTAGTGATGATTAGTACTCAATAATCTAGATACTTTGATGTATAATATTGACTTGTTTAACAGCATCCTTACATTATTGGAATTTAAGCATTCTTTAAAATTTCTATTTACAACCACTAATGAAAGAAAGCCACTGATTGAATTTTGCAGAACTTTCATTTAATTCAGGAATGTTTTTGAATAAGTAAGCAAAACTTCAGATCTAAATAAAAATCCTCATCATTACCTAACAAGTAGGGATCCTTTGTGGTTCTGCATATGGATCATCTTGAAAAACATTTTTGATATATCCACGAAAAAGTCCGGAATGTAATGGAATTGTCGCAGGCGCCGCATCGTCCCCCGCGGATCTTTGGTGTTAACGTGGTAACTCAAAAACTTTTCTATGGCTCATTTTCAAATTTTATAACCTTAAAGACCAGATCGTCTGCCCTTTTAATGTCTTGCCTTAAAACTTTAGTCCTGTTGGTTTTGTTCTACACCTCAGACCCCAGCTTCCATGGCTTTTGTACACTCTTACACATGCTGAGATGAATTAGTGGGCAATCCATTCAAGTGTTAGGAACAATGCCCCTTGGGAAAAAAAAGAGTTTTATCCTGGGTCAGGTCAAGGGAGAGGGCGAAGTCACCCCCCTGGTTGCTGTGGAAGCTGGAAGTAACATGGAAAACTCAGTTCTCTGACGTCACCGCGAGGAGGAGGGCGGTGAGGGGCTTGATTTATTTCTGTGGGTGCACAGTGGGGCTTAATAGTTGTTGCCAACTATGCCAGTCTTTATTGCCCAAGTTCTGTCCTAGTCTGAGACTAAATATAAATTTTGTCCGAAATGACAAATGGCTGAAAAATAAAATTAAAAAAACACAAAGGAAGGAAGACAGGTTGAAGAGAATTAAAGCATCTTTTCATGGATGTCGTGCCCCCATACTCCCACCCAGGTCTCCTCTCAGCTATAAACTATCTGACAAAGAACAAACCGGCCAACATTAAATGAGCAAAGCGGAGGTTTAAGAGTTTAACACCCTGATTATAGAAGTCAGGGCTACAACAGCAACACAAAACTTCCCTCCTCAGACGTCACCTTGATGAATATTGTTCTATGCATACTACTCAGTAGCTGCGTTGTCGTGCTGTAGGCGTCTATAATGTGATCTGTACACACGCATTTGCTTTAAGTGGTATTTTTCAGGTTTTAAAGTGTTCCCTAATGAAGCCTGCCGTGTGGACCCATGGGCAAACCTTTTCCCCCACTGCCAAGCAAACATGTTTATATTCCTCTTTTGTTTCTCGGCACTTGTCTCTATGGTGACCCGAACACCGGAACATTATATGCCATAATAATCTGCCCTTTTCTCACGATCTGGTGATTTAACTCGGCTTTTTACAAATTCTTGCAGTGCATGTTAAAGCCTCTGTGGCACACGTTGGTTCGGAGCTGCACGAGGCTGTGAAAGCCAGCCACATTTGCCTAAAGCTTATCTTGGCGTGGTGCTGGCTCAGATTGCTGAAGCAACAATTGGAGGGCAGGACCAGAGGTGATTTAAACGCAGTGGTCTGCTGCAGGCCAGACACTGATCACTTGCTAACAAAGGAACAAACAGAGGAAGATCAGGAACTCTGCTTTTGATCAGTAGCCCCACAGATGGTGTCTCATTCAACCTTCTTCTCATTACCGCGCCTGAGAGATGTTACTTTCACCTGGTTTAGTTTTTCTCTTAGTGTCTCTGTGTTTTTTTTTTGTTGAGAGACATTGTGCTTGTTTTGTTTTCTAATCTACTATTGAAAAATGCTTTTAGGGATGGAATTGAAATTATCATATTTTTGTTTGGGATTGCATGTTTCCGATAAAAATTGGGTCTTCTAAAAAATCTTGTCTTATAGAAAACTTCATGTTTTATCTGGCTATTAGAAACATACCTCAAAAACGTGTTTCTTCCACAGTATACGTTTTTGTTACATGCTATGATTGTCTATAAACATCACACCAGCTTCGATATCTTTAACCATGATGAAGAAAACACAAAGATCGCAATTTGTAACACAAGTTGGGCCAACATAAGCTGTGGAGCACCAACCCTGAAAACATGTGGGACAACAAACTTAATGGTAAACTTAAAAATTAATCACCTTGAGGATCATTACAAGTTTCAAGTAGCTAACGTTGACAGATGGGCTAAAGTTAGCAAGAGCGCAGAGCCAGCTACAAGCTCGCTGTATATATGTAGGTCATATATGTCAATTATGGTTTTAAAACTTTCAAGAAATTGGCAAAGTCGTAATCGGACGATCAGACTACATAAAAATCAGCGATCGGAATCGGCCGTGAAAATTGCAATCGGTGCACCTCTACTATGAATAGGTTCCCTGAAACAATTCAGGTGGTATCATTTAATTTGTCATGTAACAGGCAGCGAAGAGACAAAAGCGGCATCATCAGAATCAAATTGTAGCTGAATGAATCTCAAATTAAGGTGTGTGAATGGTTTTCCTGTCTCTCTGTGTAACGAATGAATGAATATCATTACATGTACATATTTGGAGAGGATGCTAGCGACTCTTCCGTCTGAACTATACTCTGTAAAGCGTCATTGAATTTGGTATAAAGTGCTACAGTATATAAGTATAATTTAAGATTATTATTGTTATATTATCCATACATCCATAATTTTAATCTGCTTAACGTGGTGGCGGCAGTCTAGGAAGGGTATTCCAGGTGTTCCTCTCCCCGGCAACCCTCCCCATCTCATTCTGGGGGAATCCCGAGGAGTTCCGAAGCCAGATGAGATATTAAGTCCTGCCAGTGAGATGTGAATGCTCAGCTGTAACACTTAAACGGAAACTTTTTTTAACTAAAATACCAAAGAGAAAATGCAGGAGAGAATATTGAATTGAACTGTATACATACTGAAAATTCATTAAATCATTAGATAGAAACGGAAACCGCATGCCTGGTCGTCTGGGTGGGAGTCAACCATTGTAAGCACTAAACTATATCTATGACAGGCTCACCTGACTCATATAAGCCTTTCCATAGGGACTTTGACATGCAGTACATACATTAGACTTGCAGGTGTTCCATAAGAATTGGGATATCCTCAGTTCTCTTTTAAGAGACAGACTGTACTTAGCTCTGTTAGATCTGTTCTAAGCTCAGGGGATGTGTTGTGTTGGGGACTCCACACAGTCTTTATGAAACCCTTTGTTCTCTGGCTCTGCGGGTGTTTGTGTGACAGTATTGCACTGTAAAAAACGAGTAATGTGTAATTTACAGTCAAATACTGGTAGCTAGGGTTCCATAACCTCATATTTTATGACATTGGGGTACGTTTTTTTGCAACTAAACATTTTATATTGGAGAACACGTGTTAGGTTCATGCAGGTTAATTACTTTTAAAAAACTGATATATTATAAACCTGTATAAGTATTGAGTATGTATTATATCCCTGAAAAGTCTGGGATACTCATATTTAATTTGACGTCTTTAATGTTAACGCAAAACTATGAACGCAAACTCAAAAACTATGTCATGGATCGTTTTCAAATTTTATAACCATAAAGACCTTAGTACGAGGAAGAATTGGATTGATTTTTGGAAAGGTCAGTTGTATATTTCTGACATTAGGGGAGCTTTATCCCCACATGTTTTCAGGCCATCATTTCTCTGCCATTCGTCCAATTTAATCTAAATTTGGGTGTTAAGGAATCACCTTTAGGTTTTTCTGGAAATAACTTCACAGTTAATTTGAGTTCAATCAGGGGGATTGCTTGTTCAATGTAGGGGTGTGGGGGGCTTTTCGGGGATATACCCTTACTGTTGGGGAAAAACAGCACCGACCTAGTAATTAAAATATTATTTTGGGCGGATGTGAGCTGTAGTAAGATTTGTGACAGCTCGTTATGTCCCTGTCATTAATAAATTCCTCATAGTGTCAGCAAAATATAATGCTGCACCTGTACGGACATTTTCTGCATTATAAGGCATCATTTTGCCACAGCTGTCTTCAGCTTATCACACTGTCTATCTGCACAACAGAGATGAAAAAAACTGTTTAATTGGCTGTGACTTACTTTGTGTTGCTGTCCATGATTAGTCTATTTGAGATAAATGTGTTAATGACTATTGAGGAAATTGTTTCATTAACTGTTGGTCTAATGAATAAACTATCAGCCGTTCAACAATAGCCAAGAAAAGGAGGACAGTTTTTCTTAAAGCAATGATTCGGACTATAACAATTATTATATAATGGCTGATTGTGATTATTAAAGCTTAATTCTGGGGCTTCTCACATTTTAAATAAGGTTGCGGTGTTCCTATGTTTAGTGACATCTGCAGTAAATGATACTGGAGCATGAAACCTTCCTTTAATGACTCATTAATCAGGGCTTAAAGTGTAGCAGCAGAACACAAAAGCAACCGAAATAATTTGACTTGATCATTAATCAGAATGTTTAAGTAAGTGCCCCAAATTGCCAAACTGTTCAACATAACCCGGAAACCCACATTACTTTTTTAAGAGCTCATGATTAAATCCCAGACACAGTCACTCTGAGAACAACGATGGTTACTTTTTATATAGAGCGTGACGATGCAGTTTCTGACATCTTTTTCATTCAATTACAAACAGAAAAATGAAGAAAATCAGTGTTGTAGGGTTTGTAACCGAGCTGCTTTCAGAAATGAAGAAGACTCTCTTGTCGCCTGCAGCTGACACTGACCCTCTCACACTCACTGAGACGTTGATATGAGGGAGATGGAGCAGAGATTGCACTATATTTATAGTAACGTAATTGTTGGCCAATTTTGTGTTGAGGAAATGGAACAGATCTGTTTTTTTGTGTCTTTAATTTCCATTCAAGCGACTGAAAAGAACTTAAGTGCTTTTCCATCCATTTAAGTAGACAATGCATAAATATGTTAAAAATGTGCTGTTTGCACTAGATGTTGCTCTTTAAGGATTTTTTCCCCAATTCCTCCTCCTTAAATTTCCAAACTTGCCTTATCGATATGGTGTTGATTAAATGTTAAATTGGTGACACTAAGCATCCTCAGATGATCTCAGATGAACACGATGGAGAGCTGCTCCTTGTTTTTGCAGGTTTAGCTGCATGTGGCAGCCATGAGGTGCCATTAGGCGTACGCTGGCCTCATTAGGAATTATTTTCCTCACCCTAGACAAATAGCACCTTGTAATAATGTCCTTCAAACAGATTTAGCAGATTTGTGAGTGAAGTGAACCGTGGAGATTTGTTTGAGACACATTAATTCTATACGCAAATCCGGCAGTCACAAGTGGCTGTTTGGGCGTGAACATGCAGCAGAGCTGGTTCGCATGAACTTGAGATGAATAGAAATTTATTCTACAGTATTATTCTGGTGATGTATGAAGTAACAAAGAATGTTCTATTTAAGTATATTTTTCAGGTATCTGTAAAATATACTTTTACTACTATAATACTACTTTTTACCAATGTACCAGTATTTTATTTATTATTTTTTTTACTTTATTAGCTATATACCTTGTGAGTGATAGCTTTCGAGTTTAATTTCAAGTGAGATGGAAAAGCCACAATCGGAATTGCCGGCTGTAAGCCCTGCTTCAACTAACATAATGCAATGAACACCCGTTTTCATGGTTATCTTTGATCTATATATGTTCCAGTACAGCATGGAGCTAGCTGATTTTATCCAGAGAAGTCATCTGTCTTTTACACTTTTAGAACATGTTGCTTTAGCTCAATAGATTCAAATAACAAAACAGGTGCCTTGCTTGTGGGTCAGCACCATTGAGTGGCTATCGGCTCAGCAGTTAGGTTGGAAGAGAGTTTTCTTTATTCATGGGGACATAAATAATTCACTCTGTCAGGTTATGTGACTGTTAACTGTGAAAATACAGATGCAACAGTACCAAGCGCTCAATCTTTTAAAATATTTGATAATTCCAGGATTTCCTGAATAATAGGCTCATTGTCCGCAGGGTTTCACAATTAGACCACTTTTGCTGCTGTGTTGTGTTCGGCTGTCGCAGGGCATTACACAACCAGTGGAACAAGGAGATCAGATATTTGATATTTACTTTTTAACGGATGCATATTTTGTCTGGATCCTATTAACAATGAGAAAAAGTGCATTTTGTTTGAGGACGGGGCCTTTGTATGGTTTATGTAACAGTCCAGAATGATATGGACTGGATATGTTAGTGATCCTACCGCTGCTTGTTACCTTCTGCTGCATCTGAATGGTGAACTGTGTCAGTCCCACTGTCCTTTTGCTAGGAACAACTCTACTGTATCACTGTTTGCTACCAGCACCTAACGGTGTCATTTCATATCCTCTTTGTGTTAGAAACATTTTTTGGGCCACACAATCCCTTTGTATTTGGTATCTGGGCAATGGTAGTTATGGAAGTGTATATACGTGTGTGTGTGTGTGTGTGTGTGTGTGTGTGTGTGTGTGTGTGTGTGTGTGTGTGTGTGTGTGTGTGTGTGTGTGTGTGTGTGTGTGTGTGTGTGTGTGTGTGTGTGTGTGTCTATTATGCGTCCTCTCCATTGTAAACACGACATGGAAATCAGAGAGATAAGCTTGCAGTGTGATGAGAGCTCCCGAGTGAACATGAAGCCCTTTTATTCATAATTACAGAAAATGAGCTGCAGAAATACACACAATATATATGCATATTATTTAGGATTCTTATAAGTTTTGTTCTTCTTCATAAAACCCATTAAAATCTTATTGTAAAATAGCAGCCGGTGTAGATCCTCCTTTGGGAACACCATGACACTTTGGTGGTTAGGGATGGAATGGAACCACTACCAAACCTCTCAGTGGATTTTAATATCACTCATCTTACAGCTGAAACAGAATAAATGAAAAGGGTTATTTTATCATATTTGTGCTGGGGCAAACTGTAAATCATAGAAGCTTCTCTATATTATCAGCTGTCATCCCGTTTCTGTTTTTATTTACAGTGAGTGACAATGAGCTGAACCGCTTCTCCCTCTCCACACTACTGTGCCATGTTGAGTGTTATCCAAAGGACATTTTGTCTAGAGTCTGAAGCTTATCATTAATAGCATCTGCTATTACTTCGCTAGTATACAAATCCCAAACTGCTTCGAATGGAGCAGAGCTCTCTGCAGAGTAACATCCTTATCAATCCAGGGCTTGATTAAACTGACGACTGCCTTTGGGTTAACACTGCTAGTCCAAATATCACGCCTTTGATCTGGCTAAGACCATTTGACAGTTCCTTGGGAACAGAGGCGGATCTAGACAAATTTTCATGGGATGGCAAGTAGGGCTGCAGCAAATAATTGATGTAATCGACAAAAATCGATTCTGAAATTAGTTAGACGAATTTGATAGTCGACTAGTCGGTGATGTCATTAATCTTTTGCTCTACTCGGCGATGTCATTAATCGTTTGTTCTAGTTGGTGATGTCATTAATCACTTGCTCTAGTCGGTGATGTCATTAATCGTTTGCTCTAGTCGGTGATGTCATTAATCGTTTGCTCTAGTCGGTGATGTCATTAATCACTTGCTCTAGTCGGTGATGTCATTAATCTTTTGCTCTAGTCGGTGATGTCATTAATCTTTTGCTCTAGTCGGTGATGTCATTAATCGTTTGCTCTAGTCGGTGATGTCATTAATCGTTTGCTCTAGTCGTTGATGTCATTAATCACTTGCTCTAGTCGGTGATGTCATTAATCGTTTGCTCTAGTCGGTGATGACATTAATCGTTTGCTCTAGTCGGTGATGACATTAATCGTTTGCTCTAGTCGGTGATGTCATTAATCACTTGCTCTAGTCGGTGATGTCATTAATCGTTTGCTCTAGTCGGTGATGACATTAATCGTTTGCTCTAGTTGGTGATGACACGTTTGCTCTGTAGACGGTGAAGACTCGTCTCTATAAGCTGATTAGACAGTTAGCTAGCTCAGTGTTGTACTTAACGCTTCTGTTGGGTTTAGCGTGACTTTTGAAATGTAGTGAATTGTTAATGTCGTCGAGAGAAGCAAATAACTATTATAAAATCACGATGTTACTTTTCACGTTAAAAATGTGCCCCTTCGTTAAAATCATACACGTTACGTTTAAAGTTCGCTGCTGCCTGCCGAGTGCACACATCTCTGGGAAAATGCACAAAGCACAGATGGTTTTTTCTACCATTGTTTATTTTCCTAAATTTACATGGATATTTGATTTGATTCCAGAGAAACTGCTGTATATTTTATATACATGTTTTTTATATTATATAGTAATACATTTTATTTACCTTTTGTATCAACAGTGATGTGCTGCAACATTAAATGACTAAATAACAGCTCATAAAAGTAAACTGTGGTTGAGCATCCTGTTTGGTTTAACACTCTGTTATAAAAACAGTAATGTTCATTAAAAGACATTTTGGAAATAAGCATCCATTTTTATTGTTTTTACTTTTAGTTTGCATGCGCCTAAAACAACCTAAAGCTAAATTCAAAAGCTGATATCAAAATAAGAGCCATAGAGTAATTTTGTATTTATTTTTATTTTTACTTAACCTTTATTTAACCAGGAAAGAAATCTACCCGATTCATCGATTAATAAGTTTGTTATTGAAACGATTAATCAAATTAATCAAAATAGTCGTTAGTTTCAGCCCTAATGGCAATATGGAGGTAAGGACATTTAATGAGATTGGCACTGAATATTTATATATACATATACACAATATCCAGCACACAATAGAGATTAAATAGTGAACACTTTTATATAAGAGCAAAGTTTATTTGGAAAAGCTCCCAAATGAACTATTTTAAGGACCACTGTAGATCCGCCCCTGATTGGGAATCCTTCTCTCGGGATAAAAACAATATAGATGTCATAGATATAATTCTGTATCAGGAAAAGGACAGACTAAACACACAAACTTTAGAACATAGATGGAGAAATTTTAAGGCGTTTTATGCCCAATACCGCCAAATGGAGCAGCTGGTTTACCCTTGTCTCTGCAGCAGTCTGTGGTGTATCTCATCTATCGGTTTCTTCTCTTTGCTTTTTTTTCCATTTGAAGTTGGGCTACTTTTAATTGCAACTGCATTAGAGGTTATTATGAAGCACAAAGTTATTTTTTTATGCAGCTGGGGCATCTTAGACTATCTAGTTTTATATCATTACAAAATCTTTTAGATATGGGGTATTGTTTTGAAATCTGTACACATGTACCTCAGTGAACTTATCATAGGGATTTTAACTTCTGCTCAAGAGATACTTATTTTGCCTGTGTTTGTTGGTTTGTCTGACTGTCTGTTATCAGACTGCACAAAACGTATTTGATGGATTTAAGCTATTGAATCTTGGAATTTGATCCAGAAAAAAGGAAGAGATCCACAAATCTGACACCAACCTTACCGTTGTGAGATTGGGCTTTTTTCATCATATTTTCAATTGCACCCAAACTAACCACTTGACTGATTTCATGTAGCTTGAGAGAAAGTTTGGTATGTACTAAAATACCTCAACAGCATCATTAGGCAGACATTGTGTTGGAATATAACTAAGGCTTCATTTAATTAAACGGGACTGTTGGAGGAATTGACTGCCTTTCAGTTTACCATCTAATGATATTTTCTGGAGAATATCGTTATGTAGTGTTCAGTAAATTCATAAAAAACTGAATACATTATGAAAACCAGCATTAATTGCAGGCCAAGAATGTAGAATGTTGTGATTACTCCAAGATAAGTTTCTAAATAATCTCGATACCGTTAGAATCCTCTCATTGGCTGCGCTCTCACCACCATCTAGAGATCAGTGTGGTCGAAGGGATCCAAAACAGCTACATCCCACTGAGCCCAACACAAAACTCTCTGCTAACGAGCGATCCCATAGTAATGATGATGGAGCCCGACTCGCCAAATTCCTTGTGAATGAACCCCTTTGCCCCTACGGTGTCGGTGAAAGACCTCGTCTCTACGGGGTTTTTATTGACCCTCAGGAAATTGAAGTGGAAGGTAACAACAGGGGATTATTATAAGAGGCAGTGGTATCTTGACCTTCAGCGTTACACATCACTGACTGAGAGCAGATTTTATTTGTTTTGGACCAGGTGGCTTCCTGATGCCTGTTAACGGTTACCTCCTCTTAAAATACATGACATCTTTTTATAATGGGCTTTGTATAGACCAAGTGAAAAAATAAAACATGCAGTCAGAGTCTTATGTGTAACAGAAGATAGGTGACAAATTATACTGGAAAATCTGAATGTACAGCTGCCATGTAGCCAGAGCATCCATTGTTCTTTAGCAGAACTTCCCACATTCTTTAGAGTTTTACCATAGGAATAAACACAATTCTTCCCAAAGACGTTTGCTTTAGGGGTCAATTTGTATGTGCTTGGTCCATAATTTCATCCAGGTGTTTGAATGGATTGAGATCTGATGAAGTCAAACCACTCAGTGAGGTCTTGTTCCTTGAATGGAAGCATCTGCATTCATCAGGTTTCTTTCCTCATTAATATTCAAACATTTGTTGCAGGGATTTTATGGGAAAGGCAAAAGCAGTAATTTCCAGAGAGTGCACTTTTTGAAGTCTTGAAAGGATGCTCAATCCTACTTGAAATATTGGCCCTAGGTTTGTTAAAGGGTTGTGAATAGTTGGAAAACAAATTCTAATCCTCTGAGAAAGTTTTCTAAAATGTTCTATCTGATCCAAAAACGAAGTCAATGTGTATTCAGTGTATTTTTTTAGAGACCTGTGATTCAAAAGAGATGTGAAGACGGTGAGTATGTGGATAATAAGATCTAATCAATAAGGAGGTTACATAACTTGATCCTTGTCTTTTGTTACCAGGCAGATGTTTCTGTTCCCATTAAAGCTACTTATATTTGAATCTGTTAAATGTTCCATCGACTTTGTGTGTCAGAAATGTGATAATTGATACAATATTTAATCGGAGCTAATACCGACTCCACTGAGATATTTCATATATCGACAGTAGAAAATGAAAAAAGAATTGCTTAGGTCATCAAGAAATTGTATAACAATATCAAAACTGTAAAACATTATTATATAATGGAGGACAGGGAAAGATGGAAAACAGACGATCCGCTATGGTGACCCCTAAAGGAAACAGCAGAAAGAAGAAGAAGATTTTTTGTGGTGTTGAGTTTTGGAGTGTCTGTCAGACAGAACAGGACATTTGACTTGGGCCCTTGGGTTTGTGTTACTGATGAAAGACTCTTGACACTGGGTGGAGTATTCCTTGTCACTAACGAAAAGCGATGGGTGCAGGAAGACCTTGGGGTCAGCAACAGGTGGAGCTTTCGATGAAGGTCCATTATCCCAGTGTTCAGTCATACTGACAGCAGGTGGATGAGTGGAATCTGGAAACGGTCTAGTTTCTCTCCCCCGCTCCTCCTCTCCCTCAGGGTCCGTCTGTATAGAGTTACTGAGGTGTGTTCTTGCCCTGTAAATCATTTCAGGCCAAAGGACGTCAGTTACAGCTCAATAGTTGTTTATTTTCCCTTTAAGCAGTTACAAACATGAGTTCAAGAATGTGAGCTGAGTTCAGCCACAATTTTATATTTTTGCACATTTATTTATTTAAACTTTTGACGTTTCCCCTCGTTTTATGGTAAGCCAACCACAAGCTGAGCTTGATATTTAGAATACGGACATTAAAATTTTACAGAATTTCTCACCAAACTCTCCAAAAAAGTGATTAGGTGTGTGTCCCAACATATCAACTCATTTATTTTAAGCAGCTACATAATAAATGAAGTGGAACTTTTTTCTCAACGGTGGCTGTCAGAGGATCCCTGTTTCCAGCACCACAGTAGGGGATGTCTCTGTGTGAGGTCAGATGTTGTGAATTAGGCATGAGTGATGCTGTGGTCCACATCTGAGGATGGAGCTGTTGAACATATAGGCTGATGTTTGCAACATGAAGCCATCTGACGTCTGCTTTATAAATTAGTCATAACTCCATGGTATTATATGGACAAGACAGCGAACAAACCACGGGATTGCTAATGAGGTGTCTAAGCTGCTTATGAGATAGTATGGTACATTCTAGAAAGTTTCTAAAAGTTGACAAGCATGCACTCATGAGCCATAACATTATAACCACCAACAAGTATAGTAGGAATAAAATTGATATTCTCGTTTCATGCATTGGAGAGCTGTTTAAGTGGGATAAAGTCGATCTGAATAATATAAGGCATGTGGTTTAAATGTTTTGGCTGAAAAATCTATGGTGTTTTAACCCGAATATTTACCAGACATTCTTTATTGTGATAATTGCACTGACTCTTTGTTAAACTAATTGTTTCCCTGAGGCCAAATTCTTTCCCTGAAGGTTCTGGAAACAACAAATTTTCACTCCCCTTCACTGGCATGTCTCTGATTTATCTACTTTTATGTCAGATGTTTCATTCATTTCTTTGTTTAGGCCCACAGGAGTATCAGGTCACTGTAGCCATGTCAATTATAGCAACAAGTGATGTGTTTGTACTGAAAAAGAACCCGTATCCCTCCAACTGAGAGCTACTGGTGATTTGACAAAGAGATTGGGCATGGAGGTGAGAGAATGGTCAGTCAAGTATACCTTTCTATTTGCTTTTCCCATACTCATTTATCACAGCATCAAACAGCGCTTGGTTTGATAAATATTCCTGGCGGCTCCTTGGTGATCAAAAGCATTAAAGCACTGAATGGTTTTGATCTCCAAGGCTTCCAAATGTTCAGGAGGACCCGTAGAACCACTAAATATCTATTATGGTTATGCAATAAAGCTACACTGATAAGTAATGATAATAATAATAACAATTTATCCTTTATTAATCACATACAGTCATACACAATACAACTTTCTCTGCATCCGACCCACCCTTCAGGATGCAGTGGGGGGCCCCTTTGAAGCGCCTGGGATGCATGTTGGGTTCAGGGTCGTGCTCATGGACCCTACAACATGCAGACTTGCTGAGGTTCGAACTGGCTACCTTCCGATCTTCTGATTGGGAGAGGGCTGTTTTTGCAAATGGTCACAGTATTGGCTACTAAATCAATATGGAGCTCTAAAGCGTAGGGGGGGAGAGCTTCCTTATTTACCTAACTCTTTTTGGTCAAAGACTATTAGGTTCATCCAACACCTAAATAAATCAACTAATTGTTGCAGCCATGTGTGATCCAGTGATATAACTGGTTGTAAATTTCACAGTTGAGGCCTCTGTTTGTTCATACTCTGACTCATGTCCTGAGCCACCTGTCTCCCCCTCAGAGTGAGCTGTCTGCTAAGATTCGTGTTCAAACAAATCTCACATCTGAGGACTCCTTCCATGAAATTATTGTATTCAAATTAATGTAAAATCATAACACTGATAACATAAATGTCTCTTTGGTTTGCTTCAGTTACTTTATTTCTGATGAAGTGTCATTGTCATTTATGGTTTCACTGTGCGACATGATCGTCCCTATGGCAGCATAAGATGCTGATCTGATTACATGACAGACCGCTGGTTGTTTTCTATAACGCTAGTCATTAATGGGAGCTGACGGGTCACCTGTATATGTTCCTCTGAATTTGGTTCTTCTGAATTCAATTGAAAAAGCTGTCTCTTTTTTTTTGTTTCATTTGAATATTTCATCTTATATAATCTCTCCAAATGATTGCAGTAATGAATCAAATTATTATTTATTGTTCAAAATACGAGGAACCAAAAAGAGAGCGCAAGCAAAATTCCAGTGCAGGTTGATTAATCTCATTGAAATCAATTTATTTTGGCCTTGTCATTACAACATGAATGCTAACATTTCAGGCTAAGTTGGCCTTCTTCAGAATACAAAGGGTGACTGGCGATCAGACAGTTTATAGAGTGATATTTTCTGAGGTCATAAAAGAGTTCTGTGAGACTGGTTGGCTTTGAGTTCTGATTGAAAGGTACCATGGCTTTGATCCTCTGGTGAGAACATATTTTGTGAAATGCGACTTGGATTGGTCTGCTGTCTTTTGTTTTGCCATTTGTAGGCTTCTGCTGCTTTGTGGGGATATGCGTGACTACCGAGTTCATATTAAATATTTCAGTAGACTCAAAATTCGGGAATCAGAATTTGCTCTATGTTTCATGGGCATCCGTCTTTACTACACTGATCCAAGTTCTTGGATCAGTGTAGTAAATGTCCCCACTCCAGTCAGTTGATTCAAATCAATCTGCTGATCCTCAAATGAGAGGATGAGGTTATTTCTTTCGTCATGTAGTTCCTAATCAGTGCAGTAGACTGTTGGTGCATTGACTTCAGTCAGTTGATTTAAATCACGAAGCAATAACTTGGCCATGGAGGAGATTTTCCTTTTGCTGTCTTCTGACGGGACAAGCAGTCCAAGGTAGTGGATGACTTGTAAGATCATGGAGTGGACGCACCTTCTCTGTATATTGTTGTGCATAAACCCAAAAAATATATAATCTAAATATGAGAAACCAAAAAAGGGAACACAAACAAAATTCCAATGCAGATTGACTAAACTCAATAACATCAATTTGTATATGCTGTATAACTTACATCACTATTAATCATGCAGCAGGAATGAATTCAAATTCTGACTTACTTATTCATTTGATTAATTAATTTCTCTTTGTGTACTAATAAATGTCCATCCGATGCACCGCATGCACGTTAATTGAAACTCATTTTTTATGTTATTTGTCTTCATGGCTCTTTACGTTAGGACTTATTAAGCATGAAAATGATAGCAAACTGTGTAACAGAAGCGAAGCCATGGGGGTAATGTCTCTCACCATTACACACCCCACAGCTTGACTTCAAAAGCTCTTCAAAAATAGGAAAAAGAAATTGGGCTTCTGCTTCCCTCATTGACTGGGTGCCCCTTCTCTTTTGATCTGTCGCACCCCTTAATTTCCCCTAATTTCAGATTGACATGACAACATGCATGAGTAACTCAGTGTAATCCTCTTCTGTGCTGTTTGTGTTGCTCTTGTAGCCCCATGGCCATTTCTACCTCCCACCTTCTCCCCCTCTGAGGTAACCTTCAAAGGTTGCCCTCGGCACAATGGATGACCAGCTGAGTGGTGGAGATGGACAGACTCAATGGAAACGCACCCTTGATTGTGACTAGATGAACGGACACTTACCTTCTTCCAACAAAGGGGTGCACAAGCTGAAAGATTTTGAGGCTCCTCGGTGTGAATTGATCAGCCAAAAACTGATCTTTTGGAAAACGAGAAGAAATACGGAAATATACTCTCTCAGCATAGAGCTCACATGCTGACTGCTACACCCTGTGATGCTTGTTATGAGTTGTGCATCCACGACCAATGATCCGGAGAGCTGCAGCATAGAGGGAAGCTGCTGCACCCTTTCCTCCTCCATCACAACCTCTGACCCATCCTCCTCTATGTCAGGACAGACTCATAACACCTCATCCTCCATCAATAATAACGCCCCAGACACCGCCAAGCATGAAGCTCCGCTACCTCCTCCACTGCCACCCCCACCTCCAGCGGCACCCCCGCCCCCTCCACCAATGGCTATCATGCCCAACAACCACAATGCCAGGAAGAAGCGCCGAGTCCGCAGCTTTTTCTGGAAGCCGATACCAGAGGAGAAGGTTCGTGGGAAGCCCAACATTTGGACGCTTGCCGTGCGGCAGCAGCAGTACCAAATTGATGTTCGCTCCGTGGAAGAGCTTTTTGGGCAGCAGGAGGAGATGGTTGCAGGCATACGTGGGCCAACGTCAACCACTGGAACCTCATCTCGTGTCTCCAGATCCCGCTCCTTCAAGGAGAGCAGCAAGGATGAGGTGAGTAGCAACACTGGAGAAGCTGTATTGTTAGTTAACAAAGAAGATGATGCAGTTTTTTGTGCTGAATCAGCGATTAGACACAAGTCCTCTTGAGAATTAAATGGTCCCTCATCTCCAAAGCCATTATGTTCAACAAGCATGATTTGTCACCATGACCACCTTTAAACAAACTACTGTATTTATTACGTAACATAGGCCATATCATTTATATCAAGATCTCTTCTGCAGGAGATATCAGCTGAGGGAACAGCTTTACAGGAGACAGACTTAGTAGCTTCAGTAGAGACAGTTATAAACAAAAAAACATTGTAATCTTTATTAAAGATGCACAATATTGTTGTTTCAGCCATTATCCAATATATTAATATTTTATTAACAGATTATATATATACGTTTTTTCCCTTTATCGCAGAGAGCATAAAGTGTCTCCTTTATTAGCGTTAACATATCATGCCTCCTTATATCCCGTATCTCTGGAGTAAATAATGATGCTACTAACAGTTTTTTTACTGTTAATTTTGAAGCGTTTATCAGCTGTTGTAGAAGACTTTGTGCATCCATAGTGTTTATTATACGGTATTATGCATAGTGTTTCTTATTAGGTTCCCTTGTTAATGCCAGGTTGGACCAGATTACTTTTTCTTGTAGCATATTTTCCAGAGTAATGAGTGAAATAATTTGTACCTGTCATTAAACTCATGGCACTGGGCTAATCTGTGCATGGTTGAATCCGTCGCATATGAGGGTTGAATATAAGATACACAATTGACTCATGGCTGTGCACCAGTGATAATTACAGGATCCAAAGTGTTCTAATTAACTCAACCAAGTAGGCTATGTTTTCACTCCTGTGTGTTTGCATCTACGTACGTTTGTTTGTGGGAAGGATTACTGAGAAACTACTGGACGGCTTTACAAGACATTTTACCCACATAAAGGGTTTAAATTGTGGTGTCATTATGTGTTTCGCAGCATTTAAATTAGAACAGAAATAAGCCGTTGGAGTAGTGCCGTAACAATGTGGTTGTTGTTGCATTTGTTCTATAATGTTTCTTTGGGGGTGGAGCATATTTATTATACCAGCATATTTTTGTACTTGTCTTCCCCCCCACCTGTACCGATTGTCTGATTAGAACCATACTCTTGTGTAATTACTATTTAAAGCTGTAATTAGGCCTTCTGAGGGAGACTTTAGAAAAATATACGTTATGTTCAGTCACCTGTTAGAGGAGGCTGTGCAGCGCATTGTTAATGAAGGTGGGAGCGACATGTATGGCCCAGCAGACTTTCAGTGTCCCACAGGTTCTACAGGTGTGTTGGAGGTATACTGTAACTCTAGCAACAGCATCCAGGATCGGTTAGAAGAAGGGAGGCTATGTACATTTACATTTTATTTTGTACACAATTTACAGGACACCAGCAATGTGGATCAAGTTAGTCTGGTTCTCAGCTCTTTACCCTTCCTGTCTGTCATGAATCAATTATGTAAGTACTGCTGTTGGTTTACAAAGCACTGAATGGTTTAAACTAAACAACAAACTCCCAGGGAAATACAGGTTAGCTCCAACTCTTAGTTCTTTTCATTGTCAAAGTGGTGTTGTGGATTGGACAGTTGCAGCTTAGCAAGAAAGTTGCAGGTTCATATCCAGCTCTCCCTGTGTTTGCATGGATTCTCTCCGGGTACCCTAGCTTCGTCCCACAGTCCAAACACATGCAAAGGTGGACATGTGACTCCAAATTGCCCAGAGGTGTGAATTATTGTCTGCCTCTGTGTGCTGACCTGTAATGAAGTGGGGAATCGTCCAGTGTGTTGTCCAGTGTCAGCTGAGCTAGGCTCACTCTTCATCTCTCCAGTGACCCAGAAGAGAATAAGCAATTACAGAAAACAAATAAATGTAGACTTGTTTGTTATTACATTGAATCGTAACTTAATTTTTTTTTAATCTCATCTCTGTCCCATCTATTATGCATTTACAAAATTTATATTTATATTTGTCTTAACTATTTATATATATTTTTTATATTTTCAGATGTTGTTAGCTATGATGCCTCTTATATTTTATGTAAATATGTAAACATGTCATATGTGAATTTACTTGCTGAAAATTGCTCTGCAAATAAACTTCCCTTTCTTTGGCTAAAACTACAGTGTAATCAGGACTGTATCCCTTATGGTTTCCTACAGATCAGCATACTTGACTCCAAGAGAGGGATGAATGTGGGCATTTTCCTGAAGCAGTTCAAGAAGTAAGTCTTCAACATGCTTCTTAAATAAAGTTTGGTGGAGTGTTTACAGACAGAAGAGTAATTAACTGCAATAAACCTTCCTGTCTTTCCTCTGGGATCATCACAATTTCATATTGCACTAATGTCTTTAAATTCCTGTGCAAAGATATAGAAAAATCTTTGGTCCGACTCCTCCCCTTAAGTCTTCCATATGCAAATGTTGCACATGGGAAATTTCTGTGGGACATATGCTGATGTTTTAGTTTTGTAGCAACTTTAGAGATTAAAATTTGTACTAGAATACCATATAAAGGAAAACTGAAGAATAACGAGTGAAGAGTGGGTACAAGGAAAGATGGAAAACAATTTTGCTGGCATTTTAAAGTTTCAGCTAGCCTGTACAACAACTGAGAATAGCTCTATTTGGCCTTTATGACGATTGACACTAATCTAACCTTTTGTTCATCGTAATGATGTTTATGATCCAGAAGTATTTAGAGACAAATTCATAACAAGAACATATCTCTCTCCCAACTATGAAAGCAAATACTGATGGCACCTTGAAGTTATTATCAATCAGAGTTTGTGTTTTAATAAATAATAATAATAATAATTTAGGGCCAGATTGATTTGTTCCTTAAAAACCTTATCAGTTCAAGGAGATTGAGGTCAAAGCTGATTCAGCTCTCCTTATTTATAATCAGTTGGTTCAGGAACCCTTGAGATGTGTTTGCACGAATTGTCTGGAGCAGAGCTCAGAAGGTGTGTGTGGTTTCTGTTTTGCATGACTCCAATGTATTTGAATGTAATTTGACTTTCAGCCATACTAGTCAGCAATGACGATGACCATTAAATATAGTGTTTACTTTTGTATGTTCCTTTTCATTTGGCTTCTAGGGGTCTCACATTATCATTACTGTATATTATCTCTTACCCTCTTTTAAAGATGTTTTACATCCAAAGGTCTTAGTGGCTGTGATGGGTACGATCTCAGTTTTATTCCGTTTGAACACCCTCTCTTGCATGGGGTTAGCCACGTCATGAAGAAGTCGACAAAATCGTTTATTTATTGATTGACACACAGTACAACATAGTGAAATTATTTCTCGGGATTTTATCCCATCCCTGAGGTAGCAGTGGGGAGCCCCTATTGAAGCGCCCGGGGTGCTTCTTGCTCAAGGAGCCGACGACAAGTAGATCCTGGTGGGATTCAAACCAGCTACCTTACGATCTTCCAATTGGGAGACCGCCACTCTACCTACTTAGCTACTGCCGCCTCAACATAATATGAGTATTACCAAGATACGTTCAGGGTAAATTTTTGCAGCTTTCCAAAAATTCAGCTTTTAAAAAAAGACAAAGCATAAAACTTAACAAACATTTTCATGCTGTTACATTTCTGTGTTGTCAAAAATACGGTCACAGCGATGATGTTAGTTGTACAAAATAATTTGATGCAATGCAATAATCATAAAATAGTAAAAATTATTTTGAAGGTTAATCATTAAACCAGGGAAAGACAAAAATAAAAAAAGTTGAATTTAAGGCAGTTAAACTTTATATAAAACATTGAATAATAAACAAAGGCCCACTCACAAATATTACCAAATACAGAGTATCAAAACTACCATATATAATAATAAAAAATATCTAAAGGCATAGTATGAACATAAACTATGAAATACTTCATTTAGGACATGACGGATATTTTCTTAGTGGCCTTTTTAACTAAAATCTGTTTTTTATCTGTCTGATGTTGATATAATACATGTTGACACACACATATTCCGAGCAAGAGAAACCCTTAAAATGAAAGTTCTCCTCATAGTATTTCTATGTGGACTTCAAAAACCTCACAGATGAATTCCACTAGAAGTACTGAAACAATACATGCTCAACCACAAAGACACATCTGGTCTTGTGAGTAACAACTGGGGTTTTGAGCTTTTTATGCACAGGAGCAGCATTAAGCATTAAGGGAGAGCACCTGTACCATTTATCATTCAACTTGAATTGAAATCAGTCTCTGTCTTCCAGGTCCAACCACTCCATTGTTGAAGACATACGACGAGGAGAGGGAAAAATATATGGAGCAGAGCTGCTCAAAGATCTGCTGAAGCTCCTGCCTGACGCGGAGGAGGTCTGTCTTTGTGACCCTCTGTGTAGCTTTTCACTAAAAATGATGAAAAAGGAGAATGAATGAGCATCAGCTCTCCTCAATTTCCCCAACAGATCAAGAAACTGCAGGCATTTAAAGGAGACCCAGACAAGCTGGCACTGGTCGACTCCTTTATGTACCTTTTAATCCAGGTGCCGCGGTAAGTTATTTCATTGGAACATCAGTCAAAGATATACGTTTGCAATTTGTGGGCACATTTCAACACCATCCTTAATATAAAAGCTTTATTTCTACTTGAGACAGTACATGAGAATTCACTATTCTAAATGTAACGCAGCTGCGTTTCCAAAGAAAGATGGATCTTTTGACATTTGCACTCTTTGACACAAGTTTTTTAAATGACCCTACTGGCAAATCATTTTTTTACTTATGCCTCAAATCCTAAAAAGGGCTAAAAATATATCATTTTGTTTTTCTGTTGGAGATGATGCAGTCAGTACTAGGAGTATGCTAGAAGTAAACACAAAACTCAGAAATTGTTGAAACTGAAGATATAAAGTTATACTGTTTGCATATAGAAGAATTTTGTTTCTTTTTCCTTATTTTCTACCTGAATGTTTAACGGTGAAAAACTATGTTCGGAGAAACTAAAAGTCCTTCATATAAAGTCAATTTCATCACCTACGGACACACATTTGAAACAGCTCTTCTTCATCTGCAACAGGTTTGGGGTTCGGATCGAGGCCATAGTCCTCCAGGAAGAGTTCTTCCCCTCCTGCGCTGTAATGAGTCACGACATTGATGTAGTGCGTGTTGCCACCAAAGGTAATCCCACGAACACACACACACACTTACACACACACTCACACACACACATGCAGTCACATGCTTGTACAGGTGACCCAGATATCTGAGCCGTCAGCGTTGCTGAACAAAAAGCAGGAACGTGTCACCTGAGATACAGTGATGTGGGGACAGAATGGAAAGACAAGGTTCCGAAATATCTGTTCTGTCATTTTGATTCTAATTATATGTAAATAGTGCTTTTCTTAAACAATTAAATTTGTTTGTTTCATTTTCCCATGAGAAATTGGAAAAAAAAAGAATTCCCCCACTTGTGATTATTTTCAATAGACTGTTTCTGTGCTTTACCTCAGCCTACTTTAACAGCCATGCTGACCTGCTGCAGAATTATAGCTACATTAGAATTAGCAGTTTTACAGTGTTCTTTTGAGCTTAAAGTGACCAAACACAAGCTAAAATGGTCATGAATGGTTACATGTAAATGTTAAACTTTTTCCTTTGTTCAGTATCTTAGTATATGCAACAACATGCTGGCGCAGTAGGTACACAAATGACTCATGGGGTTCAAATCCAACTCTGGCCTTTAGTCCATTCTGTTTGGAGTTTCCTGGCAGTCTAGCATCCCTCCACAGTCCACAAACTTGCAATATAGGTGAATTGGTGACCTCAAATTGCCCGTAGGTGTGATTGTGAACGTGAGTAGTTGTTTTTCTGTATGTGTCTGTCCTGTAATGAGTCCCTCCTGCAGTTTTAGAAAAAACATGAATGACTGAATGAATTGGCGCTGTTTACTTATTTATGGTGTTAAATTAAAAGTTACATTTTCAACAAAGTTGCTACTATCCATACTAAAGAAGTCATACATTCCTTTGACAAATTACATGGGAATCCATTTGATAGTTTCAATCTACCGATAGAACAGAATTGCCATTAGCAATGCTATAAATTTCATGTGATGCTGAAAAATAGCAGTGGAGGAGACGCCAGTGTTCCTGAGGTGTTAATGTACTGACCAAGGAGCGAATCTCCTTTTAGCTGAGTCACATTTAACTGTCTGTGCTTTATTGGGTTTTCCCTCTCTTCATCACTTTTACTTATTTACTGCGTAGCAGAGCTCTCAGTAAACCATCGCATGGGAACCTCATACAGTGTTTCACATTTGCTCAAACACTTGTTACTAGAGCAACACATGACATCAAAAAAAAGAAAAGAAATAAGAAAATCAGTAATTTTCCTTTGATTCTGAACTAGGTTTTGAATATTACTGCTGATATTTGTCCTCTGTAGTGGTACTGACTGAATGGGCTCCTCTCTTCTGGATTCATCTTATTATCTCATCCTGTAGAGCTGATGAACTGTGAGGAGCTTCATGCCATCCTGCATCTGGTGCTGCAGGCCGGAAACATCATGAATGCTGTAAGTCCAACAGTCGTGTCACGTTCCTGCGTGTCCGTCTGAAAAAAGATTGGTTTTACTTCAGTTTATTGATGTACTAGTTTGCTTTTGAATGCTTTCTGACTACCCCAGTCTATCTGTGACTTTCTGTCCAAAGCCAACTGATGGTTCACTGAAGTAATTAATCTTAACTCTTCACATTTCCTTCACTCAGACAGGAGGAAATCTGGCTGCTGTATCTCAAATCGCATTGTTCCGCTGGTTTATTACTTTGTAGTATGCAATACTGTATATAAGTGTACTAACTTGTGTCATATCAGAAATTTGACATTGTGACATTTGCTGCTGTTTGCTCTGGATATTACGCTGCCAATTTTTGAACGTCCATTCTAGAACCAGCACTGCTAGTAACACACATTTTCTACAACCAGCACTGCTAGTAACACACACTTTCTACAACCAGCACTGCTAGTAACACACACTTTCTACAACCAGCACTGCTAGTAACACACACTTTCTACAACCAGCACTGCTAGTAACACACACACACACACACACACACACGCACACACATACACACACACACACACACACACACACACACACACACACACACACACACACACACATACATACCCGCACACACACGCCTCACTTGCACTTTGCACTATGGGACAGTATAATATTCAACATGTCCATATTTCAAACTGCACATTTAATATAATTTAATTTAATATAATGTTATTCTGTTATATTCGTCTGTGTGCTCTTTGCTGCTGTATCACTGCAATTTCTCCTTTGTGGGAATAATAAAGGTTTATCTTATCTTATCTTATCTTATTCACTTTCAAAAACATCAACCAGCCCATTCCCACTATTCCACTATGCTAAAATCCAGGTTATGAGTGCTAAGGAGCATATATAGTTACCTTTGTCCTCCATTGGATTAGTGAAAGTTCATACATTCTTCTTTTGGGCTGATAGGTGTGCATCCCATAATTTGTTTCTTCAAATTGCTTATTTGTCATTTCTTTCTCTCTTTTCCATTAAATTAAAAGGTAAAGTTTGTCCAAACCATTGACTTGAAATGCATATTTTTAAATAGGTTCCTAGTTTGATTACCAATGATTAGCAATAAAAAATAATTTTTTAATTCATTTTTGTCGGGCCATTGCACAAAGAATAATCTACTGTCTATCAGGCTGTCGGACCACAAGAAAATGTCATTCGTGGTTTTGGAGTTCACATTTGATGTGTTTGTGTTTGATTCTCAGGGTGGCTACGCAGGCAATGCTGTGGGGTTCAAGCTATCATCCCTCCTCTCACTGGCTGACACCAAGGCCAACAAGCCAGGGATGAATCTTCTGACCTTTGTTGCCATGGTTTGTAACAAACACTATTTTCAAATATCATGCACATAGTACTCTACATGAAAATATGTAGAGTACTGGCTTGTAAGAGCCATTACAAAAAAAAGTCAGCTTTCAGAAATTGCAACTTCCAAATCAAGATCTGTCTAATAGGATGATTAGCATCAAATTGAATGTTGTAAGTTTTCAATATACTTCAGTTTAGGAAATATAAAAACTTGATGTACTCGTACTTTAGGACAGAATTAATGTGTATAATATTTGAGCTCTATACTTTCACCTCTGTCAGTAAATCCATTTGAGATGCTCTAAATTCACATAGGTCTGCATGGTGGCGCCGTGGTTAGCGCTACAAATCCACCTTTGCCGGGCTTTCTGTGAAGAGTTTGCTTGTTCTCCCCATGTCTGCGTGGGTTCTCTCCGGCTACTCCGGCTTCCTCCCACGGTCCAAAAACATGCAATATAGTTGAATTGGTGACACTTAATTGCTTGTAGGAGTGGGTGTGAGTGGTTGTATGTCTTTATGTGTCGGCCCTGCGATGAACTGGCGACTTGTCTAGGGTGTACCCCGCCTCTCGCCCGATGTCAGCTGGGATAGGCTCCATCCTGAACAGGATTAGCGGTTGATAATGATTGAATGATTTAAATAGATATCCTAATAATAATGTACTTTACAATGGAAAGCCTTGGAGATATGGCTTCCACATTATAAGGGTGACTGGAAATCCTTCGTGATCAGATCAGAAAATTAGCTGATCTGAAAATCTGAAGATTTTTTGATCAAAAGGCGGTAGTACGATAATCTCTATTTCGTGGCGTCCAGGCACTGGTGGTGGTGGTTGATGACGCTGCTGCTGATGAAGTTAACTTCAAGGTTAAACTGTGACACACTGCACTGTAACTGTAAAATGCACAGTAAAATTTAATGCTTTGACTTAACTTTTTTCTCCAAAAAAGTAAGGAAACCTTTGTTGCTTTTAGATTTTAAGAGCTGAAAAATAAATCCTTTACTTGAAAATGTGAAACTTAAAAAAAAAAAGCATTAATTAAGTGAAGTGAAGATGTTAATGGTAGAAAACAACAACAATTAACTGTGTTCCAAATGTGCAAAGAAATGACTGGAGCTTCACTGGAACTTCACATAAATGTGGACTAAACAGCATCCGAATACTAAGATGGGCAACCGATGGTGACAGACAGGAAACAGACTAGAGCAAAGAGATAATAATAATAATAATAATAATACATTTAATTTATAATGCACTTTACATTTGGATCAAATCTCAAAGATATTGGACAAGAGCTTACATGCATAAATGATATGGCCAGGTATATATCTTCATGTACTCTATGGTGTAAGTAATTTACATATGAACTATTTAATGTGTCTGTGAACACAGGAAGCAAAGAAAAAAGACGAGAAACTGCTCACGTTTCCAGACAAACTTCAGGATGTCCAGAGCGCAGCCAGGTAAATCATCATATTATATAACCTAGCACATCGCGTTCCCTCAGAGTTAAGGATGGTCTCAAGCAGGCTGGAAGGAATCTTATTTTGTTTATTAAGTCAATTGGTAAATTTCAACTGAAATCAAACTGGATATTTAGGTTTCCAGAGCCTTAAGACGATAACGTCTTAAGGCTCTGGAAACCTAAATATCCGTCATAAGACGTTACTTATCCATCATTCCCAGATTGCAGCATAATGCTGGTTGTTGTCAGGCTCTAGGCTTCCCAAGGTCATTTCTGTTTGGAATCCTTGCAGCACATGCAGCAGAGAGCCGAGATTATTCCTTCCTGCCTCCCTGTGGATATATGAAGGAATTTTCACATCTTAACCTTTAATGAATGACACAGCAATCATCAAAAATGCTGCTATAAATTGTTATGAGGACAGTTGTATTTTGTGATGTTATTATTCTGTATGTAATAATAACATCACTACTATGGGTAGGTAATCCCCATAGTTGTCACTAAGCGCATTTTTTGTTCCTGCTGTTATTTATTTCATGAAGAATCTCAGTGGAAAACATCGAGTTGGAGTTTTCCTCCCTTTTGGTCCGGCTTAAATCCCTGGAGGAGAAGATTCAAGGAGACCAAGAGCTGCTCCAGCAGCTAGAGCCCTTCCTGCAGGTGAAGCAGCACTAGTTATATAATACATATTATAGATGTGCACACATACAGAATGTTGGATCCAGGCCACCATCAAGTGCTAGAGGTCATTACTCCTTTTTGGATTGAACGTGTGTGTTTGATCTGTCAGGCTTCAGCACAGACGCTTCAGGACCTGAAGAGACGGCGGCTGGAGCTGCGTAAAGAGGGAAACGCTCTCATTGATTTCTTTTGTGAAGATAAGGACACTTTCAAACTGGACGAATGTTTCCGTATCTTTCAAGACTTTTGCATCAAGTTCATGAAGGCTGTCAAGGTAGGTTTTGGCAAAAGTTTGAATGTTATTAAAAGGAAGTTAGGCAATTTCACATTTTAAAGAAACTCTCACATGTACAAAGAGCTTAATGGTCCCAGATATTATTATTTTTTAACAGCCGAGTGAAACAGAACACTGAACAACATCCTGATTCCCTTTGGGCAAGATGATTTCTAGAATATTTCCTAATTGCTTACTTTAATATTTTAAATCTTTGAGTTCTGCCTCTTTAATCATGTTTAAACTGAGTTTCTTGTTTCTCTTTCAGAGTGTTTTGTACCGTCAGCCTTTCTTCATCATCATAATAATAATGTTTACTTAATTTTATCACATATTCATACAAGTACTAGTTAAACAGTCTACAACACTGTGCAATCAGTTCTCTTCATTTGACCCCTCCTTGAGGAGCAGTGCCCAGACACTGTGGAGTTCGGGGTCTTGCTCATTGACCTCTCATGTAGTGAGGTTGTTTTTAATCTGACCTTCATGTCGCCCCTTCTTGGATTGTTTGATTAAGAAAACCCGTGAGTGGTTCCTTCTAATAGAAGGAAGAAAACCGTCAGGGTTGCTCCCTTGTAGTTTTAGGATTTGCTGACCCTGAAATGCATCAATTTGTCCAGTACCAAGTTACAATAAGTCTTTCTTATAAAGGGTTTATGAATGGTCTATAGCTGGTTGATTGCATATGCAGTCAACAATTTATAAATCATGAATAAGCTGCTATAACTCATGAGATACAAAAGTTGACAGGGACAGTTTCTTGCCAGATAGTGAAGTTTTATTGAATATTGAAAAATGTACTATACGGTTATTATTATAGTTTATTAAGGATTCATTCAACCTGATTTTAAACAATTCATAAATCCTTTATAGGGGTATTTTTATAGAGAAGGCGTACCATTTTTCTAAGCTATAAGCTTGAACCTGACTCTTCCATAATTGCAAGATATAGGAGGCAGGTGACAGGTAATAGAATTCTCAAAGCCTTGTAGCTCATTGTCACGTGAAAACATGGTTGCCTTGGATCGACCAGTTCACTAATCATGGTAACCCTTCTTAAGTTTTTACATGTTATTTGGTGGTTTTGATACATTTTATCAGAGCGCTGTATTGAATAGGTGGGGACTGCAAAATAATTCTACAAAACAAACTAAAAATGCCAGACAGATTTAAAAAAAACAACAACAATGAACATAAATTGATTTAGAGATAAAAAAAAATATGTTTGAAATATTAATTTCTTCTAACCTGATTTGAGATTACAATATTTTATTTGTATACCTCTCTTCATGCTCACCTCTAATCGTACCACCTCTTTTTCTCAGGATAACATGGACCGTGAGCTGAAGGAAGCCGCCCGACAGCGTCGCCTGAGAGAGTTAGAAGAAAAGCGTTTTGCGTGGTCGGGCGTGGATCAGAGCGGCGTGTTCGGTCGCAGCAGCAGCGAGAATGATGTGGAGTTGCTCACTAAGGAAGGCTTGCTGGACTTCTTCCAGCAAAGATCTCAGAGTCCAAACAGCCCGCTGGTACGCTCGGCCAGCGCCCGCCGCCACCGTCACACCATGACCACGATAGCGGACAGAGAACTCCAGGGATACCTGGAGCTACTTGGAGGCACTGGGAATCTCAGTGACAGTTCCAAGTTTAACAGCCTACCTCGTTCTGGTCGCAGCATAAAACGGAGAACAACCCCCTGGATCTCAGCCCAGGACGACAACCGTGAGCTGGGCCTTGACAGACGGGTGACATCTCCATGTCTAGAGACGGAGCCCATCAGCCCACTGGCCAGGTTTTCCTCCTCCGGGATCAGCGATAATGATCCATACAACAACATTAATATCTACTCATCTGTGTCCGAGGGCAGCGCTCTGCCTCATTCCCTCTGTGTCTTTGAGAAGTCCACCGATCCTTCAAGCACAACAATTAATGGCCACATGAATGTCAATGTGGAAAGACATACTTTGGTCCTGGGTCCTCAAGCTTTTGACCTTCCAAGTCTTAACAATGACAGTAATCATTTGCACTTTGTCAATCAGGGGGATGTCATGGTGACTGATTTGGAGAGTGTGAGACAGTCACCTCCCATGAATCTGGACCTCCTTCATGGTGACGTTTTAGAGAGAGGAGCAGTTCCCAAGACAGTCTGCATAGGTAAAATAAATCCTCCCACACAGGTTTGGGTCTCCACTGATGGAGAGAAAGAAGAAGATGACAACAGTACGGTATCATCAACAACTTGTGATACACCCCTCCCATTAGACACCTCGGTATCCAATAAGCAGTCAATGTTTTATATACTGGACTGCACAGAAACCGACTGCTCTGTCACCTTGGATTACTCTGAGATTGAAAGCTTATCACTAACAAAAGAAAGCTTTCTCAGGATGCCATACTGCAGCAAAGATCAGGAGAGTTCGTCACATCCAAGCTCTCTGTCCCCTTATCTGGTGTCGATGTCACCCAACGCCCAGTCTGTCCCAACCAATGAGCTTTCAGCGCCAAAATCTATGGAGGCATCCATGACCGCTAAAATAGAGGAATGGGATACAGACAGCTGTGACACCGCTGAGGGAAAACAAGATGGGGAGAAAGATGAACAGAGAACTAGCAGAAAACCTGCATCCACGAAAGGCAGAGATAACAAAGCGACCAATTCCAGCAGAGGTCACGGTGTTCGAACACTCACTAGCAGCGAGAGCCAGGGCATGAGGAAGGTTGTGCCCATTAGTAAGCCTACAAGGACAGGCAGCAGCAATAGAGTTCAGGTTCATGAACCCTCAGAGTCACACCGGTCTCATCGAGACCAGAGCATGCCAGCCAGGGGACGGAGTGAGAGGAACACAAGACCATCTCGACACTCCAGTCTACCGCCTGATGAGTCCAAAGCTCAGAGGGCAAGCAGCCTCAGCAGCACCATCTCTAGATGGGGACAAGAGTCAACCCCTAAAAAAGTTTTCAACCACAAGCCGAGCAGCAAACCCCTGAGGAACATCCCCAAACCTGCACCTGAGGAAAAGATGTGCCGATCCACCATGAGAGCCCTGGCTCACGCTCAGACAGCAGCTTCCTCTGAGAACAGCACCATTGATGCAGTCATTGCAAAAAACACCTTGGATGTCCCCAGCTTCGCCCGCAACACTGTAGCTTCATCTTCCAGGAGCAAAAAGGACCTGGCAACCCTGTCTGTCCCCTCCATCCTGTCTAACATCCCCTCGCTCCGGGGCCGAAAAACACCCGTGAAACAGAACAGGCTGTCACCCACTGTTCAAACTAGCGAGGAACGGCCACAAGGGACAAACCTGCGACGGGTGCAAAGTGTGAAAGCAAACAGTCGTAACGTCTACCGCGGCGAGACACCGCCCCCACCTCCAACGCATGAAGACCCTCGTAAGAGTAGTAGCCTTTCTGAGAAGTCTGTCCAGTCTAAAGACCTGGCTACACCCAGCAGGAATACTAAACCAAGCTGGAAATGAAACCAACGCAGAATTATCCTCTCATGTCATGCAAAAGACAGGAACTTCATAAGGACGATTTTACGTTTATGACTCGCAAAGAGCCACATGCAATGAATTGCTCCAGCTACTTTTTTCACAACTTCCTTTATTTCTAAGGGGGCAAAAACTTTCTAGACAGGATTCTCTCAGCCTGCGTATCTGTGTATGTACTGTTAATGCTAGTGTCTGTGATGTTGACGTTGAACTCTACTGATTATACGATGCTGCTAATTAGCTCGGACAATTTGAGATTGAGCTTGAGCTTGAGTTTGATGTTTTCATTCAGGGTTAAAAGAGCCACTTGCTGCTTTTATTATTTCTTCAGAGTTGTTGTGTTCTTATGTAACTGTATCACTCCGTTCACTCTGCTTTTTGATTCCTTTTCTTGATACCTCAAAAAGATCACAGTGGCCTTGTACCAGAGGAAAAAGTACATCATGCCCACTTGAGTCTTGATGAAATCAGACACATTGGTTTAAACTGCAAATGTCACTTTTTCATGACATTCTTGTATTTAATATGACTACAATCTCTCACAGATTATAGGGCACCTGTAGTTCTTGGTGTACCTTGTGTATGTAGGTGTTAGGAGTTTGTAAATGTGTCGGAACTCCTCCGTAATCTCATGGAGAAGATGTGCACGTAGGAATTGTTTCCTGTATAGCGTAGGATAACACACAACTCAGAGCTATTGCTTTGAGATGTGAGCACTGAAAGCATCTGAAACAACACTTATGATTGTCAGTCATGTTAGAGCCTTGTCTATTTTTTCTACTATGAATGTAATTGTCTCATATTTTCTGTAGACCTGCACCTTTTCCTGACCGGGTTATGACAAGACTAGTCATAATTATCCTGGCTTAAGTTTGTCACTCACGCATTCTCATTCCATTTGAGTCATTAGCTAATCTATTTTGAAAAATATTTTGAAAAAAAGATATCAAAGGAATGTAAATCAACATTTACTGCTGTTTTGAAGGAATTTCCAAAATCCCGAAAGATGTTACCAAGCATGAGGAGAATAACAATATTCAGATATTCAGTCTGCTACAAAGTACAAGAGACTAAATATAAAAGAGATCTATATTTAGTCAGACACTGTGTTTGTCCTGCTGGATTTGTACACAAGAACGACATATACATAGAAATAATAAACATGCATCAACATTAACCTCAATCATCGTACCTCTATACAGACAAAACTAACCGTTAAAATAAAGGTTATATATGTGTGTATGGATATATTCATGAATATAACTGCCCTATAATACAAATGCGTATTTTGATCTACACGTAACACAATATGAGATATTAGGGATAACGTTGAAAAATTAAACCGAGGTTTCTAGCCTGACCTATGTCTCACCCCGACACAAAGCACAATTTAGTGTCATAGAAATTTGTCCAATTTATATAATACTGAGAAAAACAATCAAGTATCCATAAGAAAACAAGAGATATTTATATTGACAAAGCGTTGTATTCAACTTTCATTCTAATTTCTGTTTATCTATGCTTCTTGTGTCATCCAGAAATATCAAGGACTAGTTTTACATTTACCTGTCTAGACAGAAAATAAAGTTGGAATCTGGATTGTTCGATCATTTCTTCATCTGAACACTTGGAAAAGTTTTTGAGGATACTTGAAATATATTCAAAAATATTAGTATCACTATATTTTAAGCAACCGCTCTAGTCTCTTACTGATCCCCAATCATTATTATGGATTGGAATGTAATGTAAATGGTTGCTTAGCTCCATTAGGGTTAGGGTTAGCACTAACCCCCAACACCGATCTGGATTCCGTCTCTATGATCATTGCAGACCTTTTGCCTTTTTTAAACGTAATCATGCCATTGCCTTCATGACAACAACACACAGTGCTTTTCCTCGCTGGAGCCGATCCATCAGCAGTGGGATGTGCTTGATTGTAAAATGAAAGTATTTTGCCTGCAAACTGAAAGGTGACTCCTCTGGTTATTCTAACTATTATTTCAGTCACAAAATGTAAAAACAAACGAACTATTGTTCTGGCTGTCCACACTTAAATACAGAATTAGCAGAAAAGGGTCAAAGAGTGAGGCTTGTGAGCACAGATATTTTAAAGTGCTGTGAATGTTTGTGTTCTCATGTTGACATGCTGTGGGTGTCCTCCTGCTCCGTTTGATGCAAATGAAGCGATGACCCAAAAGGTCCCTGTGAGTGTGGCCTCCACAGAGCTGAAACCTGAAGGTTCACACAGTCAAAGTAATGAGGAGCTGAGGTTAATGAGGATTGTCCAAGTTCCATAAAAAATGAAGTAGGCATATTCAAATAACAACTATCCAAACCCAAAAGTACACTTTTAACAATAATAGAATCATTATTACTCCTGATTATTTTTAAGCTGATTGATAATTCAAACCAGAATTCATTAAGCTCTTGGGACTGAGAATTCAATAGCTTTTAAAAATTCCTACTTACTTTTTGTGTGTAGAAAAAAGGACTGTGGACTTAAAGGAAACCTCCATAAATACATTTGTGAGCAATTGTCCATTGATGTAAAGTATGCTCAATAAAAAATTGCTGTTACCCACCTAAGTGCTGGGTTGATGCTGCTATGTAACGGTTCGGTTTGACATAACATTGGGTTTAAATACTGACCCGAAATATTGGGATGGAGATACGACCTGAAATTGAGGCTCATATTTCTTTTAAAGACCATAATTTTATGCAGACAGTGAGCTGCCCTAATCTTCAACCCTTGCTTCAGCATGTAAGGAAAGAGTAAGAACTGTTGGTCAGAAGATATCAACAATATGTTAGCCTAATAGATCCAGCGATGGGTCACCAAAATTACCCAAATTGGGATATTTTTTTAGAGCGTACACAGGGAATTGTTTGATTTATGTGAAATATTGCAATAACAGCATCACAACCTCCCAGAGGGACTGAACAATCATAATAGCTGTTAAGGTTTTTTGCAGGGTGTAACTTGTAAACCGTACGTACCAAGAAACAATCATCTTTAATACAAATATCATGAAATGTATTTTCTATCAGTAGAAAAATGTATCTATAAGGTTTAATTTGTTACATTAGCTTTAGCTTACATGTCGATTATGGATCATAATGCTCAAAGAAAGGTCACACCGTCTTACTTTGCAGCTCCAGCAGCTCTACAGATGCTTTTCCCCCTCCACAGACACAATTTATACACCACATCCCAATCTTTTGCACCTCTTGGATCCCCTTTGTGTGTCCCACAATGTCCCCTGCTGCCTTCCTTTTAACAGTCTGACCGTCACAATGACTGCCATTTACATTACATCAGACCAGCTTACAGCAGTGGGGATGCTGTGGAATTTGAATACTCTCTGGCCCTTTTCACCACAACTTCCTCATTGCAGAGGAGTCACCTAAGTAACAGGCCAAACAACAATTACTCACTAAAAGACCTGCTATCCCTAAAGGTCGAAGCTGTCTGCAGACTTTTGTCACAATAAAAGCTCTAGAGAAGCCCAAACTGCTATGGTTTATCATCTTTACACCAAACCTGCTCACAATATGTGACTTAATATTATTTAGAGGGAATCTTTAAATGATTCTTTAGTTTTGCTTTATGCGTTTCTTCATTAAATGATCAAATGTGTCTTAATCTGAGATTAAAGCCCCCAAGATGTGTATGATAGTGATTATTTAGTTTGTCAGGAAATGTTCCACTCCTGAAGCAAACAGGAGTGGAACAGACACTGCTTGGTCTTTTTTAATCTGGAATCTCACATTGACGACTGACAGGAACGACTGATTCCTATGTTGAGCAAATGATCAGCTCTGATCAAATTGTGACTTTACTATTAAGGGCGGTTTGTATTTCTGATGATGACGTCTGTGGAATAAATTAAAATCACATGTTGCCATGTAAACTGGAACCCTTTTCTTGTTGTGTCTTTGAATGGATTGGTTGAACCCCGAACACTGACTAGTATAAAATAACTGGTGGGAGTGCGGGACATTGTGGTGGTGATGTTTTGTTCTCACTGTGTCTGTGGGTTCCCTCTCTGTGCCCAAACTTCCTCTACAGTCCCGAAATATGCAATATACAATACTGAATAAAAACAGACTAGAGTAGCCACAGAATGCCATTTTTAATGATATTTTTCCTTTTATCAGGAGAAAGAGGTATTCACCCTCCAAGTACTGAGCTTCAACTCCTAGACTGATGACCCCACATTCTTCTTCTCAATTTTCTTTGAGAAGAAGAGGTCTGAATGCATGTTTGTATGGGTGGTTGTGTTTCAGGACATGGCATATCCTGGATTTAAAGGCTGTCAGCTTTATACCTACATCTCATTTATTATCAAGCTCTTCAGATCTTAAAATAAAATTGCTGCTTACTAACTGGTCTGACAGCTGCCAAGCATCTCATAGCCAGTTGATGGAAAGCTCCTCATTCTGTCAACATACAAAGCCGGCTCCTTCATTTTTTAGACGTAGCAAACATGGAAGACTGGGCTGTCAGCATGCATCAGACAGACTCGCTCTGGAGACAAAGGACTGCTGGGATGAAATACCTTCAATAACTGCTGTGCCTGTCCTTAAGGTCTGGATGGGTGGGGTGGGGGGAATGAGGGGGTGGTGGGATCCAAATATGTTCACCAATATGTGTACATGTACATGTAAAAACAGCAGATGGAAGTGTGTGTGTGTGTATATGTTTATATTCATTTTTGTATTTTATATATGTATACTATATTTGTTCGGAACCATGTCTGGACATTAGCTTGGAACATTAGACCATTATATTGTGTTTAAATTTCAATAAAAAGTTTATCACACACACACACACACACACACACACACACACACTAATAACACACAAAATAATTGCTCCTAACCAAATTCAAAATGATCATAGATAAAACACTGCTGGCAGCAAAACCTTACCTGGTGACATTGCACCAGCATGACTGCACCGACTCCACCTCAGCCCCTAAACCACAGGAGGGCAGCAGAGTATCCCATAATGCCCAGCTCGTTCTATGATTTATTTTCTGCTGTAAAAACACAAGTGTTTGTTATACTTATACAATCGTTTGTTTGAAATGCTATGTGTTAACCGATAGGATTAAAACAAAATCCAAGCACTCTTTTTTTTATGCAGTAATGATTGATTACATTTAATTACAAGCTGTACCTGTCGCTTATTTTATATGAGGTGTGCTTTATCGTCTTCTATTGTTTCCCCCTCATGTCTTCTCTACTCGTATTACTACTACTTGATTCTACTCTCAGAGTTTATAGTTAATGTATTTTTTCAGCGCACATGTAGCAGTATTTTTTGGGAGTTACAAAAATAAGCAGTGAATTTCATTTGCATTTGAAATTGAAAAAAAATTTGCAGACAGTTTTCTGTGAGCAGATGAACAGAACACAAAGTTTTAAGAAAAAGTGTTTGGACAGAATGAGGCTATGACCTTTTGATCACTATATGAGAACATTTCTTGGAGGTTCAATTTTGCTTCCGGTCACTACACCGCCTCACAGCTGATTCTTTTCACAGTCTGAGCTTTAAAGACTTCTGTAGAATACATGTCTGCGCTGCAGTGTCTAAAGCACATGCTGATGTTTCTCCTACTGCTACAGAAACAAGGAATTATCAGCATGAGATCAACAGAGGGACACTCAGGTTAGCAGCCGACATACAACGGCCTGTTTGATAACAGAAATCAATAAATTACCAATGAGAAAATGGTCTTTGAAATGATCACAGTGTGATTATTTGTGGTAATATTGACATATCTTTCCTGTTTCAGACGTCAGATCATACAAGGCATGAGCCAGTGGTGAAAGGAAAGAATTGACCTCACGGACGCAGAAAGATGAAACGAGAGCTGAAACGGGAGGAAACAGATGAAACGGGTTAGTCTCTTTGCATTGGAGTGAGAATTCATGACGACAAGATTAATAGTTATGTCAACAGATGATGTGAAATAATTAGTCGTTCAAAAAGTCTTTGGTGTTCAGACTCTTCAGGGAAATTTCCCTCCTTTGAGTCTATACACTGGTGGTGATGGCTTATGACTCTGCTGAGACTGATGGACGATGAAGTTGGTGAATCAGGGCGGAATGGGAGTGATGGGGTTAGGGTAGGAAGGCTCATGTAACTGCAGCTACAGGATAAAGCTAGAGGAACTTAAAAGAACATTTTTAAACACAGCAACAAAAGGAAAGGCAAACCATGGTGTTGGATAGGTGTGACCCACTGATAAGAAAAGTTGATATCAGTAGCTGGGTTTACATGGACACTTTTCTCCTTTCAGAATGAAATGAGAAAGAATGTTTCTGTTTGACTGTTTACAGGCGCAGTGATCTAGTCAGAAGTGGTGTTCACATGCAATAGGTCATGTCAATAGGAAGAGCTGACAACAGCTATGTGACGAGCACAAAAAATACCACATATGACGAGTTTAAACGGGTCTAGTGTGTGATATGGGAAGTTTTTCTGATGATTTTTTAATGAAGAAACCTCCTCCTCCTCTTCAATCTCTTTATTTGCTGCATACAATGTGAAGCTATTGGTTCTGATCCAGTTTTGTTGTTGAGGGATTTATCCTTATGATCAGCTTCTTCAAAGTTTTCCACCTTTTGAAGTTGTTCACAGCTTCAGACTGTCACATCTCCTAACAGGTTTTCTTGGACGTGGTTGTAGATTTCATGATTTCATACTTTTCCACTTCATTTTTTCAGGGTTTGTATCAAGAACTAAGTCTTTGCCGTGGGCATTGTGTGAAAGCGGCCTCTAAGCTCCTACAGGGAGTCAGTATACAGTCCGAATATTGGATTTACATGATTTATTTTATATTTCTATTTGTTATTGGATTTTTCAAAGATTCCTAGACACAGACATTGTCTGTCCCTGCCAGCTTATTCTGTGAGTCCAATTTAGAAACAAGTCTCATATGTGGACCTTGGTAGAACAAGTATGCAATAAAAATATTTTATTTGAGCAAGAAAGGCAATAATAGTCCTACAGTGCAAATTCAATATACTGTATTCCAGCATTCAAAATCCTACTTAGGTAAGTGTACAACAGTACGACCATGAAAAGACCCGACGTTTCAGTACTAACTTTATACAAAAAGTCCAATTTAGAATAATACAAATGATCATAATATATATGAATGCACATGTTAATATATACTCTATTACTGTTCACTGTCATTGATACATTCATGCGTGCATTGCTTCAATGTGGCAACCAATTTTATTTCTTTGCTTTGTGCTTGATTTTTGATGCATTATATTTATATCCCCGAAAAAATGGGGATACTATGGAATTGTCATCGCTGCCGCGTTATCCTCTGCGTCTGCCACTGCCACACACCCGTAGTGAGAGTACCATAACTCAAGAACAATTAAAATGATTATTTTCATTTTATATCAACATAGATCGCTCTGCAAAGAAGACGTGGAATGATTTTGGGAATAGTCTGTTTTACTTTTCCGACACTAGAAGAGCTTATCTCCAAGTATTTTCGGGCCATAGTTTCTCAACCGAAGGGTCGAATTAGTTTAAATTTGGTTTATATGAATCGACTTGAGGAGATCTATCTTGTGTATATTTGAAATTTTACTCACTGGAGGGCATTTTTACGAAAAAAAACAGCTTTTTGGACATAAGTTTCACATTAAGTTTGAGGAGTTCAATAAGGAATTGCTTGTAATACGCAATGGATCGGGGGCTTTTTAGGTATATTGCTTTGCTGTCGGGTATTGCAATGTGGGCCTAGTTTATTGATTGTTTTATATTTGCTTTCATAATTTAAATCTGCTAAATAATTCATTCAATTAAGCTTAAATGAGTAAAAAGCTAAATGAATGCTTCCATAATGTCACACATATCAAACATAAAGTCATATAAAATTGAAATATTCAGGTAACATGCAAGTATGTAGCTCAAAATAGTATTTGAGTAAAAATACATTTGCACTTCCATTGCATTGTGTTTAACAGAAGGATTATAATTCAGATATTCTTCACTGCTTCTAATGCATTCTTATAGAAACATGTAAAAAATGCAATTATGTTGATTACATCAAATATTAATATTATTTGTTTGTTTTTATTTAACCCTAATTTAACCTTGTAAATCCCATTTAGATTTAAAATCTATTTTACAATAGCATCCCAGCCAAAACAGGCAGCGGCAGGATTACAAAGTGTTGCAAACATGCAGATCTACAAAAAGAAAATTCAAGACATTTGAAATAAATCAAAAATATGGGATATCAAAATGACTCGTTCCTGTTAGTCAAATAACTTCAGGGATCAAGTAGGAGATGTACGAACCAATAAAAAAACATCTTCAGTCAGCTTTGCCTGCATCCATGCCATTAAAATATGTACCAGTGAGACCAGCTCTCTGCCATTCAGCTCATTTTGATTCCTGTCAGAGGGAGCAGCAAAATTAGATCACCTTGTCGTGAATACAGTGCAGACATTAGAGACTAGAGAGAGTAATTACTTCTGGGAGAGAAGACAATAACCCTGCATGCTTCTTTATTTGATATAGTTCAGGATATAAGGTGGGAGCAGACCAGTTCTGCTCAAACTTCCAAAATCTGTAAAACACCTGCCTATTGAATTCATTCAGACACCGATGCACATTTAACAGCAGCAGGAGGAGACTGTGGTGTGATTTCAAAGATATGAATATTTTCTCGAAATACAGATATTTAAATACTCTCCTTCTGAATCATTCAAGGCAAATACAACATCCATTTATTTTTCTTGACATTTTATTTTCTAATGAGGGTTAAGTCTTGTTCTGGAGCCAGCTTCTTAACACTTGTGTTTAATTTCCCAAACTAAAGTGCAAACTATGGATTCTCTTTACTCTGCGCTGCTTGCTGTTTGAATGGACCTGGGGTTTGAGTTTTACTGTTAGTGCACCTTTTCAGAAATCAGAGGTGGGATGCTGAAACCAACAGAAATCTTTGCACAGTGCCTCTGATTGTGCATTGCATGCTAAACAGGTTCCCTTTCACTCACTTTCACACACACACACACACACACACACACACACACACACACACACACACACACACACACGTACACACACACACACACACACACCCACACGCACACACGTACACATACACATTCACACCCACACACACACAACTATTTTACGAAAAACTTTGTGAGGCCTTCAGAATCATCATGGTCAGCCCCTCCTCCTCATCCTCCTTCTCCTCCTCCTCCTCTGATACCCACCAGACAATAAACCTCAAACCCTCTTTTCTCTATAGCACAAAATCATTAATGGAAAGGAATGCAAATAACTTGTTTCCATCTCTCTTTTCTTATTTTATCTGAAAAGAGTCTTTCATGAGGTGCTGCATAATATAAGGTCGTCATGGAAACAGCCTCCCTCATGAGAAGGGAGGGGACTGACTGGCACCACAGTTACAACTGGTGCTGGGATGTACCGTCAAGTTTAAAACCATATCAATTTTTCAATTTGAAGCAAAATGATTGATTAGTTGTTTGTTTCTAAAGTAATTTATAAATAATTTGCCTTTTTTGATAACAATTATATCATTAAAAAAATGAATGTAAAACCACAGCTAGCATCTTAGCCAAGCACAATAAAGGCCATAAGTAACACAGGGAGCCCACTTTCTAGTCACCACTTTGATGGTCAGTATGAATTATTAAAAGGATAGATGTGACTCATAATGTCAACTATTAAAAAAAAAACATAAAATTGCGTCAGTCCATCAAGAGGAGGATTACTGCTGGAATCAAAAAATGGTGGGGATTTATTAATTAGTTATTGTGTAAAATAATGTACACCACGTACAGTAAGTTGTATGTAAGTTTCAAGAAAGTTAAAAAGCCTCCTGGGAACTTATTCTTATTTTGTGCATTAGAGAAGTAATCTCATGTTAAGAAAATATAAATTTACTGAGACATTACATCATCATTTACAAGTTACACTTCGATTGAGATACAGTGTAGATTCCTAAAGTCCGATCAGTCACGATATTAAAATACTCCTGTTAACTAAGTCTGTCTTAAGCGACAGTATTCATTGCTTCTAATTTCATTGCATTTTGTCTAATTTAAAGGCCCATTATGGTCTGTGACCAGACTCCTAGTTTCTGGGCAAACTTAATTGACTTAAACTATTGGCAGATTTTTTTTACCCAATACAAGAAAATGTTACTTCATGTAAGAATATTTGGTTATCAGATGTGTCTTTGTTAGAACACGCAATAAAACACCTTGTATAACCACTAGAGAAATAAACAGAAATAACAAATGGGTCTCCAGGATATTTTTAGGCATGAATGTAATATTGATGAAGTTTGTTGTTTTTTTTTCCACTGGATCGAATCAGCTCTCACTGCTGTCTTTCCCTCTTATGGTCTGCGGATCCCTCTTCCAGCGGAAATGAGCTGGAAGAGAGAAGCTTCTCTCAGTTCAGCTCCAGTGCTTTGTGTGCAGCTCAGCAGGCAGGACGAGTAGGATTGTGGACAGAGGAGGAGAGAAACAACCACAGCAGTTAAACAGGGAGAAGTCCATTCAGGACCTAAGTCCCTCATTTTAGTTTTCTCACCGGCAGATCAGAGAATAATTAGGTGAGTAAATCTGAACTGCTGTATGAAAACAGAATACATAGACTTCTAGACAACTGAAACTATTTAAAGCAGGAGAAGCTATCGAGAGTAGTAGAATCTTCAGGTTTACATTATATTTCTACTCTAGTCAGTCAAATAAAGTGTGTATTTATGTCTGAGTTGAGTGTCGACTAGTTGAATGATCCATTAATATTTCTCATCATTGTCAGAATACATTTGGCTTCACCTACCTGCTTACAGGTATATGTGGAAATAAAATGGAATTATTCATTGATTTTAAGGCTGTTGTGATATTTAAGAAGATATATGTGTCTATTAGTGAGTGTTTTATTTTAAGAGGAATTTATCAGTAAATGCGGTTAGATTTCTGAGAATAACCAAAGTACCTACAGCAGTGAAGCTGCAAGGAGCTCTGGAACAGAGACACACTGCCACCGCAAAAGAGAGTTAGATGACGTTATCTGATTGCCCACGTTTGCTGTTTGTGTGATAGGCATCTCAGTAAGTTTTAAATAGATTTCGATGAGATTATAGATAGATTTCTGGATTTCATGATGGAATCTGGACTTCATGACATTTCATATTGTGAGATAAGGCATTTTTGAGACATTTTTGAGACATGACATATATGGTATTATAATAGGCAAATTAAACAAAAATACCCCAGATTGTCTATAAGATGTTTTTGTGAGTTTAAAAGATTTTTTTTTAAAGGAAATGGGGAATTCAACTTTGTCTTATATTCAAGATGAATCCATGATAGTTTTTTTGAAATCTCATCCCACTGTTAGAAAAACAGTATTGAATGTATGTCTTATTTTTCTTTAAATGGACAGTAACATCTTCCAACAAACCAACAATAATTTTACAACAATCCAAAACCCAAAACTTGATATATATTTGATATATAAAACAACAAAATGTAGCAAATCCTCACAATAAGAAGATAGAAACGGGAAAATGTTTGGCATTCCAGCCTAGTGATGTAATGGCCCTGCCCAGTAATAGAGTTTTTCTACATTTATTCTTGCTGCTTGTGGATTGCTAATATTATAATAAGTCAACAAATGTCACATAGAGAGTAGAGCTGGTATGTCAGTCAAGCACAGTCTGTGCAGAGAGTCCTGAAAGGAAAACATCTGTGTGGAGTTAATACGCCGGTGCACAGTGTAAAATCCAACACTATAATGTTTGGATGTGAGACAGGGATTATGAGAGTTATGATAAGTCTGGTACTACCACCAGACCCGAACCTTTAAATGTTTAAATACTGCTTGCCGTCTCCAGCATGCACTTAAGTCATAATATAAGGTTCATGCCGTGTTACAGCCAGCAGGGGATGTCAGTGCAGCACAGGACAACAGAACCTGACTGTCCAGTCAGAATAAGCTTATAATGAACTGACTATGCAGTCTCCCATTGGTATCACATCCCCAAGCCAATATAAAAGGAAATAGATGTTAAGTAATATATATGGAGTTCATAAATCTGTCCCTTACTATGTCAACAATACCAAGATACTGTGTTTCAAATAATTGGTTTAGACCAATAATTGTTTTTTAACACCAATTTAGCTTTTCACTGCAGAGATGAGTGAAAAGCTAAAGTGATACAAGATACCATCAGTCTAAACGACCCCCCTCAACACTCTCTTATTCTGACTTTGTCTTTCGTGATTCATCGTCTCGTATTCTACGGCGTGATCCAGTTGATCCCTGGACCCTCTCTAGCTGCTCATTAAAATCGTGATAAAGCTGCCCAGTCAGGATTTTTTCTTTTGCCCTCAAGTACTTTTGATCTGTTTATCTATAGAGTACGATCACCTATGCCTCAACCTTTACATGCAGTCATGGAGCAAACAGGCATAATTACTTTGGTTGATATAGCTGTATGGTAAATTGTCTGTAAGGATTGTCTGTAAATTTTGAGCGATGAAATTTACCTTATCTTCAAAACCTTCAATCTTATGGACAGACTGTAAACAATATTTGGATTCCTTATCTAAATGCATCTATTTCCCCTGAATAAACCCACTCCCAATTAATTGGATTACCTATAGCATAGAGAATGGTACGTAACAACTCATATCTAAACAAAACCTCCATTATAAACTCAAAATAAAACGTTAAACAATTAAATTAATGGTAGCTAATATACGGAGCCCCTTTGGTGACATTGAAGGAATAAAAATATTTCCTGGCCACGACTTAAGTTCTTCCCACGAGTTATTAAGTCATGGCCTCTTGATATTTATTAATTTATTTTTATTATTTATTTATTTTGTCTGCATGTATTTCCATGAAATGGTTTGTAAAAATGTTAAAACACAAACCGTTAATGTACGTGCAGACAGATTTAGAAACAGAAAAAAGAAAAAGAACAAGAATAAAAAATTCTTAAGTGGATGCAGAGGTACTCGATATAAAGAAAATCACCATCAAATATTCCCTACAAATAAAAATAAAAAATACAGTACAGGACTTCAGTGACCATTACATCATCAGCCAGAAATACAAAACCATTTCTTGATTCTATCTCTTTAACATGAAGCTTTTCTCCTTTTCACGGATTTACATCATCAAACACAGAATGTGTTTGGGATTGTTGGAAGATGTTACCGATGGGCTTTGAGAATATGGGAATGCTATTTTGGTCTTTTGAAAAGTTAGTGATTCCTATTCTGCTTCTTAAGGACAAACTGGTTTCCTTTCCTTCACTTTTGATATAATAGCAATAGAAATAAATAATACAGCACTGTTAGAGAAACATGATTTGAAAATGAATTGAATCCTGGTCCCGTCTCCATTCAGAGCCATACTCTGTGTAATCTAGTTAAGTGGGAGTGGGTATACACTGGGGAAACAGATGCATTTGGGATAATTACTGTAAACATAACTTGTAGCCATAACAAGAAGATTAAAGATTTCATGAAATGGGAAGCTCAGACCAGAGCACTAGAGTCTTTGGCTTTTGTTTTCTCCCTGTCAGGAGGACATTTTGGGGATGGATGTAAAGCCTGAAGAAGACGAGGCAGTGGTGATTTTGTTTTTGTGGAGTCACTGATGTTTTCCTGCCAATATGGAAAATTAAATCTGTTAACAGTGAAGGGTAGGCTGGCCTCTGACAGTGGAATGAATGTCTTTAAAAATGAATTGACGGTTCTGTGACGTAAAAACTCAAGCTTTAATCAGGCGGGGGTTTTTTTCTTCAAATACCTTATCAGGTTTGTAATCTTTTGTCATGGCTTTCACACTATCCATGGTGTGGCTGATCTGACTTATCGGCTTATTTCCGCTTCTTTGAGGTAGTGAAATGTGAAAACCACTTAATTCAATGTTGCCGAGGGAATCCTGAAGAGGTGCATCACCTTACTTGTCGTGGTAATTGATCTAATATTACTTCAACCAGTAGGCAAAGGATTGGGGTTCAATGATTTGGTCACCACTGTCGACCCGACTGGAGAGTGTTGAAACTCTCCAGTCGGGGTGGAACGCTCGGAAAATTTGTTTCCCCCCTGACGGTCTCTTCTCCAGGCCGTGATCTCTCCATGCTCTCTTATGTACTCAAAACCTGAAGACTGTATGACCAGTGAGAACTAGAAAGTCTGGATGACCATTGGAGCACTATAAGTGGCACCTGAAGAACAGCTGACCCTCAAGAAAAGATTAGTATAGATAACGGAGGCTAACAAATCCGGTGAACATACAAGACGCGTGAAAGCAACCCCAGAAGTACAAACAAGAAACGCCCTTACAATCTTTCGAGGGTCAAAGAGAGATTCACCAAGATGAAACCAGCCAGGAGAAGAACATGGACAAAGATTAGGTTCAGTCAGACAGCCTGTGCTGATCATATTTCATCTTAGTGTGAAATCTGTTCTACCTGGGGTGGAACAGGTATGAAGTCGACGAGTCTACTTAAATATATGACTTTATTACAAACAGATCTGTTATACCAGAGAAGGTCCTGGCATGTTCTGAGTTTCAAACAAAGATCTTGCCATTCCGATACAGCATCAACGTCATATTCATACAATATCAAGGCCAATCTACCGGCTCAGGCTGTCTTGCATCCTTCAGGCGGCACAGTGCAAACATCATTTGCCAGACATAACATAGGAAAAGGCCTCAGAACAGGGGCAAATGGAGCGTTTTCACTTCTCTATCACTAAGTGATCTCAATTATGTTATTGGGTCCATAAAAAAGAGATAAACTCGAGCTATGTTTGAAAGGCATGTAAAATATAAAATTACAGCCCTTATGGCATTTTTTCAACATTTATACAAGAGGAATGGTTGCTTATGTTGTTAACTATGTCCTTGGCCCAACTTAACGTTGTAGCTAAAGCTATAAATCAAATGACACCAGATTACTAGGTCAAATAACTTAGATCCATCCATTCATCCATCCATCCATTTTCTTCCACTTATCCGGGGATGGGCCGCGCCGGCAGCAGGCTAAGAAGGGATTTCCAGGCATCCGTCGCCACAGCCACACTCTCCAGCTCATCCGGGGGGATTCGGTGGCGTTCCCATGTCAGAAGAGATATATATAGTCCCTCGCGCGAGTTCTTGATCTACCTCGCGGTCTCCTCCCAGTTGGACATGCCTGAAAAAGTTCTACATGGAGGTGTGCTGAGTCATCCCGATCAGATAACTAAACAGCCCTTATAGCATTTTTTCAACATTTATACAAGAGGAATGGTTGCTTATGTTGTTAGCTATGTCCTTGGCCCAATCGGAGTAGAGCCGCGGCTCTACTACAGCCGAGCTCTCTCTGGATGTCTGAGCAAGGCCAACCTACCAAGGAAGCTCGTTGGAGCCTCTTGGTTCCTCATTAGAGATTACTATTTGGGCAAATCCAGACAAATGTTTATCCATTTTCTAACGTCGCTGTTTTGTTCTGCATCTTTGTGTTTTAGCTTTTTTGAGGACAATATTTCACATTTTAATGCTTTATCATGTACTAAACAATAAGCCTGATCCTCCATTAGTCTAAATTTAGATTCTCAAAATTCACAAACTTCTCAAAACATGAAACAGTTATCCAGCAGCAACTTGGTCGTTATCCTCTTCTTCATCCTCCTTCATGTGCGAACATGACATGGATCTTCTTCACCTTCCTCCTAACAGGAAAACGTGAAAACTAGAGATCGGGTATTGTCCTTCCAGGGTCCTGTAGATAACACTGCAGATGAAACATGGCTGCCTCCATGTAGGTGGTGAAACTTTATCCTCAGAATTCATTAAGTTTAATTTCTTGTCACTAAAATACATACATACCAATGAATCATGCTGTTGGAATAGCTAAACCAGCTTTAATGGAAAACATATTTTACAGATTAAAGTGTCAACAAATTATTTTGGCAGTACCTAAGCCCATAAACATCATTAAGAATACCCAGAACTACTCCAGTTCTGGTGAGGAAGTCTCCCACTTTATTTATTGTTATGTATGTGTTTGTTTATTCTGTAGTGATGTGCTGATAGAGCAAATTTTTCTTCCTCTTGTCCTTCCTAAGTCTCTGTCTTTGCTTCTGTTGTATTATCTCTGTCTTGTTTACAGCTATGCTTCAATCCCCTGAGGCAAGTGGGCCACATAGTAATGTACTTGTCTAGTGGGTGAATGATGCAGCTACACTGTAGGAGATGAGGTCAGCCATAACATCGTGACAGTTGACAGGTGAAGATGGAATAACGTTGATTATCTCCTAACAATGGCACCTGTAAGCAGCTGGGATATATTAGGCAGCAAGTAAACATTTTGTCTTCCATGATAACCTATTGGAAGCAGGAGAAATGGGAAAGTGTAAGAATTTGAGGGCTCAATTCTGATGGCTGGATGACTGGGTAACAGTATCTCCAGAGCTGCAGGTCTCTTGGGTGGTCCCGGGCCGCAGTGGTTAGTGCCAACCAAAGTGGTTCTAGGAAGGAAAACTGGTGAACTGGTGACAAAGTCATGGGCAATGTTCATTGATGTGCAGGGGAAGCATAAGCTAGCCCCTGATACCCGATCTCACAAAGGACCCACAGTAACTCAAATTGCTATAAATAAATAAATTAAAGGAAAATGCTGGTTCTGATAGAGATGTGTCAGAACACACAATGCCTCTGAGATTTCCCCTTAAAGAGACCCAAGGAAGCGTCTCGTTTGGTGCAAACAAGAAATAATAATAACAATAACGATAAGAGGTGAAAATAAAGGCAGTGAAAGGGCGAGTTGACAGAGTAAGCTGAGGTTAGAGGCCTGGAGAACAGTTTATATATGAGGTGTTTCTTAGATGTGACCAGCGATGAGGCATTGTGGATTGCAGGAGGGAGAGAGTTCCAGAGGGTGGGGGCTGCAACACTGAAGGCTCTATCTGTAAAAGTTTGCAGTTTGGTGTGTGGGGTGGAGAGCAGGCCCATGTCTGAGGACCACAGCTTCCGGGAAGGAGTAAAGGGATGAAGGAGGTACATAAGATATTGTGGGGCAAGGGCATAGAGAGATTTGTAGGTGAGGAGGAGATGTTTTTGAGATGAAAGAAAGAGGATTTGGTTATGAACTTTAGGTTTTCGGTTTTAAGTGTACAATAAGGCCTTTTGTGGAAATGGAGATAAAATTATGTACATAAAATCAGACTTCATCTTTATTTTACCACTAAAGACACAGCAGAATAAAGAATGCAGCACGAAGCTATGACAGTAATTCCAGGGTCAGTAGGTAGAATATTGTCATATTTGGACTCCTCTGCTCTTTCTCTAGTCATGCCTGCATGAGTCCTGCACCCATCAGGGTTAAAGAGCAGATCATGAGTTATTAAGCCCCGCCTCCCATAGCCTCACTAACCCTGATTGGCCTGTTCTCTGGTGTGCCCGCCCCCTTTCATCTCCCTCCTGCTGTCAGTCTGTTTGGATTATTGTAACAGCTCAGGCCTTACTTTCATTCCCACAATGCACAGACTGTGAGTGCATATCAGAGATGAGACGGATTAAATAGGTGACAGAGAGCAGTGTTTGTTTCACCCCAGAGAGGAGAAAGGAGAGGAAAGCAGCCATGGAGTTGAAGTAAGTGGGATATTTTGGATTTAAAGATGGAGAGGTGGGCTGGAAAGAGTATGTAATTAAAGGAAAAGGTGACCAGAGGATTTATGGAAGCATGGATGAATGTGGTTTTGAGGGAGTCCCTTGACAAGTAACTTTTAAACAAATCGTGTGCTTGTCACTCTGTTTTGGCTTCTGTAACAGGAACCTTGTATTCAAAGATGACTCTGTAGCCCCAGGTTATTTCCATCGAAGACTTAGGAGCTCATACTAGAAGTACAGGTTCCAGGTACCAGCTCTCAAAATGAAACACACATTGTTTATTATCGGCAAATGTGCTTTAAAGTGACTTTGTTTGCAGGTTTATGCCATACACTCACAAGAAAACATTTGTTTTCTTCTATCATGCTGTTGATTTGTCTTGTCATCAGGCATTTGAATGTACATGTCTGTATGTGTGCAGAGTTTAGTTATAGCCATAGGCTTTTCAACCTTTACGGCACACAAACCTTTTTGCCATGATACAAGTAAAATCATCTTATTTGACACATAAAATATAGTCTAAAGTATTGAAGGTTAGTCATTTATCAGTGTGGTGAAGCTGCAGAATGATACGAACACCCGGTTGTGAACCACCTGCTGATGTGGAATATGACGGCCATCATAAGGGGGGACAAAACAACAAACAAAGTACATAATTTCTCAGTCGTCGACAATGCACAAGATTTAAACTATCTAAGATCACATTTCTACAAAATTAATGTCCACTACTACTTCTTGGCCTGTCAAAATTATTCAATAATTATCTGATCACAATTACTTGATAAATACTATAATTTACTGAAATAATCTTGTTGATCCAAATGTAAAGTGCATTATAAATGAAATATATTATTATTATTATTATTATTGTTTAATTGTCAGAATTGCCAACATTCCTAGTATGAAACAGATGGATGAAAGTGGAGTATATTATTGTTATTTCCAGATTGTTTTTCCGCTGTTTGATGTTTGACTGGCGCTCAATAGTGATGTTAGTGGATTATCTAACTCTGCTAAAGAGTTATAATATCTTTTAGTGCCTCTGACTGATTATTTTTTCCAAAGAACTTAATATTTCAAAGAGCTTCTCTTAGTGTAAACATCATGGTTCATGTAGTAACAAAGCCAAACACCAAATAACTGGTTTGGTCTCATTTTGGTTTTAAGCCAAATGATAAAAGAGAGCCAAATATATTGGAGGAGGAGATTCAGCAAATTAAAGCAAAATGGTCACGTTCAAAACTGCTTTCCCAAAAAATCTCACTCGCTTGGTTTAAATGACTACACTAAAACAAAACCTTGACGAACTTTTGGTCCATCCAAGCAGAGACTTAATGTAATTATGGTTACAACTGTGTCAATAAATGTATCTTCTTTTTCATAAGATACATTTGTGTTATTACATTATTATTAGACTAGTATTATAATGGTGGAGTTTGTTAATTTCTGTTATTTCTATGACAGTTAGTTGTCCGCTAAAATTTCATGATTAGGACAGCCTCTTAATGGTTTGTACACACTGATCATCTGATCAACGGCTGACTCTTGCTGTCAGAATAACAATGATTTGATGTCAGTGGGAGTGATATATTAGGCAACAAGTGAACGTTTTGTCTCCAAAGTTGGTTCCTGGACACTGGGAGTTGTAAAGATCTGAGCAACTTTGACAAGGGGACAAATTGTGATGGCTAGAAGACTCTCCACAACTTCAGTTTGTGGTGGTGTTCCCATTCTGTGGTTATTACCTACCAAATGGTTTCACATTAAATGTACACCGTTTTATTAATATCAGATCACATACTGTCTTGAATATTACTGTCTTCTATCAGTGCTACGTGTCAAACGCAAGGACTCAATCAGCCTCATGGCCTTTTGTTGGTAAAAACATTTTGTGAGGTCATACAGGAATCCAACTGCTTTTAGTGATGTGCAGACTGAAGGCCATTGTTGTATGAGATCCTCTGTGGCTGTATGACGGGGCTGATGATAAGGTGTCTAGCCGGAATTTATTCTTCATATACAAGGTCTAACAGCTCTATAAATATTTTGTGTATTTGTGAATTTCTTTTCTTTCTCTGCTGGGGTACATGGCTTTTATTTTGATTGAAACCAGCACATCATTTGGAGATGTGACTGATCCCACAGAAGCCTTTATTCTGCTGACGTCTGTATTTCCACATCATGTAGAATGAACTCTTCACATCTCCAGAAAAAGGCTCGACAGAATTCAGTGAAATTCAAAATACTTAATAGGTGGACTGGAGTTGTGTAGTGAATTTACTCTTAAAGCATGTTCAAACATTTTTCCTTTCCGTTTGCTCACATTGAAAGCTTACGGTCTATCCACATCCGCACAAATTTAATTAAATGTATACTTTACTCTCGAAGACCCACATTTTATACATTTGGTCACTGAGTCACAATGTTTTAAACTCATTGAATTAGGGTTGACAGATGTCAATGGTAATTCTTATCCTAATTCTGCTAAACAACTTATTTAATTCTGATGTGCTAGCCCTACGCATCTGTAAGCCTGAATTTGAAGTCGGAACAGAAATGTGTGTGTCTAAACACACACAGGCTGAGCATAATCTTATCTCGTATCACCAGAACGCGTGGTTGGGCAGATATAAAACCCAGCGACACATTGACGTATGTTTTCCTTATTCAGCCAGTACAGCCCTTTTTTTCTCCTTCTTTATTTTCTGAAATATTTCACTTTCACCTTTTAACAGCCAAAATTTTGTAGGAAATTCCTTATTACACAACTTTCATTTCATTCATTAAACAGAAACTACATGCCTATAAATCCAAAAATGTGATCTAAACATCATGAATTGCTACAAAGTATTCATCACTTTTGATATTTAAGAGCCCAAAGATCACTTTCCTCTGTGGGTTTTACAGACACTACCGGTCGCAGAGACTTTCATAAAGAGGAAGAGGGGAAGTGATGAGGCAGAAGGCGTGCCCTGCTGCTGTAATCTCCCATCTTACTATCCCCGGTGGACTCTTTAGATAGTCATGCGGATGTTCTCATAATTCAGGGTCAGGGCTTATGCCACACTCTCCAGTATTGAATGCTTGCAAAATCCCTCATTCCAACAAAATGGAAATGTTTTAATTATGTTACAAACTTCCTGTGAAATAATTTCAGACTGTGGAGTACAGTTTTCTCAGGACTTAAGTATACTCTCATGAAACAGCTGGATTGATGAGGCAGTGTGATTACTGCTGTCATCCTGAGCCTTATATTCGAACCATGTGACTGACGGTGGCTGAGAGGATTTGAATGAATCAGACGCTGTCAGTGTAAACACAGTAGAACGCATCAGTTGTAGACGATGTAAAGATTTTTATAGAGTCAAATTCATTATATAATAGCGATGTTGTCTTCTCCTGATTATGGTGATTTTATGCATAATAATGATTAATCTTATTCTTATCATGTGCCTCCAGAATCGGTTGATAACGGGGATGTAAGATGTGACGAGACAATCAAGGCAGTTTGATGATCGATCGTTTTCTGACTTGATTGCTCTACTGGCGCTAAAGCCAGAAGCACAAAGCTATAAAGTAATCTGGTAACTAGGGGGAAATGGCACACAGTTTCACCTGCAAAAACAAAAATTATACTTTTAACCAGGGTGGAAGCTTTACGCTAGAAATGGCAGCATCAGTCTGATGATCAGTAGAGTTTCAGACAGACACACAGGCACACAGGCACAGAGGCAGGCAGACAGGCAGACAGACAGACAGTATGGTGAACAGAGAGTTATAAGGGTGTGAAGCTGTGGCGGGCAGTGGGTCTTTCTACCCGGGCATTTAGTGTTATAGTGAGCGGCTTCAACCTCACCAGTAATCAACCCTCTCAACTTCAGTTGGACTGTTTGTCCAGAGAGAAATATGTCAGCAACTACTGGCTGTATGAGATGAAATTGTATAAAACAATCGTGATGCCCAGATGATCATTGTAACTAACTTTGTTTATTCCATGTCTTTTTTCTCATTGCAATTCTGAGTCCATATTTGGTTAAATTATAAGCAACATTCTCTGCAGCATTTAGCATCAAACAGTGTTCTGGAGTTACTATCATAGTTCCTACTGGGTGGCGCTGTGGGTTGCCACATTTACCATTAAAAACCGATGACTTAATGAGGTCTATTGTTTTCTGACCATGGCAGAACATGGGGGTGGCACAGGGTGAGACATGGAACTGTCTTTCTGTATTTGTATATTTATTTTCATTTTATTTTATTCAGTGTGAACGTCGCCTGAGACTTATAGCTATAATACACGGAAATATAGCAAAAGGCACGATCTTGCAATGTGAAATCAAATTCCTGCCTCCGTCCTTTTATCTGGATCCACGTCATGCCTTGTCATTTGCTGAGCTGCTCTAACGAGTTTCATGAAAATATTTTTGAGTAATCCTACTAACAAATAAATGGACAGCACTAGAGCATGCACCATTCTTAAAGAGGATGAAAGTGAAAAAGGCGGATAAAACCTTCCTCTGATCCTGAGCGGTGAACCGGCAGGTGACTGTTAGACTTCAGACCTGACAGATGAGGAGGTCTTACATCATCAGGAATAATAAAACAGTCAGTAATCGGCAGTTAAAGTGACACAATGCAGCTGGTCTCAATGAGCATGGCCAACTAGAAATTCCATCTGTTTGTTTTCACTCTGACTGTTTACAGCGGCTCAGGCTGGGCCGTTTTCATTATTGTGCAGGGTGACATGGCATTTAGTGCGGCGGCTAGAACCCGAGAGATGGCTGAAAACAGCTGAGCTCAGTTCTCTGGAAAGAGCTGTTGTGTGGACACCAGAAGAAGACCCATAGTGTCATAACTACTATGTATATATAATATACCATACCCAATAGAAGAGAAATGCTGACTGAATGATCTCCTTCTAGTAGTGGTGAGTGAAAATCGTTTTTATTTATTTATTTGCCCTAGTTGATAACAGTTGCGTTGGATGGTTCATAGAAGCATCAGGAGTCCTCTTAGCCATGAGTACAGGTGACTTTATGCGTCTTTCTGTGTCAGGGTTGAAGTCAATGTGAACAGTGTGTTTGCGCCTTTGAGATGTCAGAGGCCGCTTATAAGGTTCTTGTGGTTCTTGTTTGCCTTTTGTTTACATGAAAATGCAAACTTTTGTGAACATCTTCTAGAGTGTAATGTAAAACGGCATCCTTCCTGTCACTGTGTAGACGGGCCAAACGCTCTAAAGAAACTTCATGCATGGACTATACATTTTCATCCTAATGTTCAGAACAACAACAAAAACAATGGTGGTCTATTGAGTTTTGTTTGTGCTGCAAACGCCGCTCCTGCAGTTTGTAGATGATAACTGTAATCAGCGGAGATGATTATATACACAGCTTTTCAGCCTTCTTAAGCTCCAGCGGCCACTACTTGCCAGGAATTCATATTAAAGTGATTTCAGTGTATTTGCTGATGTGTGTGTGAAGCCCTCGTACAAACTGTTTTTAAATTTATTACAGGAAAAGCAGCATTGTATTTTTTTTTTGCAAACCTTTTTTTGGTTGTACCCAGCTAAGGTAAAACAAACATTTTTGTACAGAAAGAGGGGGGTTTCAAGATTTTTTTTTGCTTCACGTCAATTTCTTTTACTTCACTAGATTTTCAGCATTTCCTAATGACCCAAAAACAAATGTATAAGTTTTCAGAAACTTCGGACAGAAGGGTTGTAACAGGGGATGGCCAGGCTAGACAGACGTGTAGAATTGTTCAGACTTGTTATTCATTAATTTTTATTTAACATTACTAAGTGGCTCACAAGCTGTACAGGAAATGAGGGTTTCCTTTCTTAATTCTCATCTTTACTCAGATTACTTAACAGTCTTCTAACCACTGAACACAGCTGTAAATGAGCACTGAGCAAACGAACGATGTGACCCAGGTACCCAGGCTGAATCAGGGCACTGCTGCTGACTGGGCATAGATGGACGGCTCTGCTCTGGAAGCGTTCACCTCAAGAATCATTAAGATACCATCTGCATACAGACATGAACACGTGTTCTAAAGCCCACATACTTCCATTCGTTCTTTACGTTGACATAGATACATCCACAAGATGGCAGTGAAGAGTCCAACGTTTCAAACAGAACAAAAGTGACAACATCCAAGGAGGTTGCAAGAGGCAAGGCAACTTTATTAATATAGCACTTTTCAGCAGCAGGGTAATTCAAAGTGCTTTAAAAAAATAATCAAGAACTTTGTCACATTGTGCAAGAGCATTTAGAAACAGTTCTAAAAATGTTAAATAAGATTAGAAGATTGAAAACACGCTAGAATAAAATAAAATAAGGTAGAATAGATGAATATCAACTGTCTAAACCTGTTCAACCTCAGACATAATTCAGTTTATATGTAATAACACATTAAAAAACATAAGCCACTGCAAAGATGGAAGGAATTATTTACTTGGCAACTGTTTATGAGGCCAACAGATGTATTGGGACATTTGGACAACTGATACACTTGTCCGTAGACATTTGTCATGTCTTGCTTCAGTTGCTTCAGCTACTTTTCAGTGATTTCCTCTGTTGCTTCTCCGCTTTGTTTGCATCTGTAAGCACTCTCAAAAGCATGCTCAAATATGTACAATAAATGAATTTTGAGCATAAGTTAGTGGTATAACCATGTGTTCCGGCGAAGTTACTTGTTTCTGGACCAGTCATGGTTGCCAGATTTGGCAGGGTTTCGGGTACCTTGACCACTTTGAATCAAATGCACTTTCGCCAGTTTATATTAAGTGTAGGAGGGTAGAAAGTCCAGAAAGCTATTGAGATCCAAGAACTGAGAGCTTTGCATCTAAAATCAAATTGGTGACTTTCTTGTTCTTAACCTCAGGGAAATGCCAACGGGATTATGACGGTGTGTGTGTGTGTATCTTCATGTGTGTGTGTATCCGAATGTGTGTCTGCATACGTGTTTGAAGACACATTTGAACGTGTACATTGGAGAGTTTTCTCTGGATTATAACAGTGCTACTTTCACTTCCTCATACTAATCCGATATATTGATCATATTTTGCCTCTGACTTTACCTCCCTCTCATCTTTGCTGCGTCTCTGCATGAACAGTGACTCAGCAGCACGAACACACCCACACATAAATTCACTCAGAAGGCTCTAACGCTATTGGCTGTGGAGGGAACCCATAGCTGCTGCTTTGTTTCTCTTTCCTTTTTCTGAGATCACAAGCCGTCAGATATTCCTGATGCTGCACATACACACTGCACTGCATTTACTCGAGACAGAGAAAGAGACGGAGAGAGAGAGATGGATGGATGAGACAGACTGAGCCAATAATACAAGTGATGGGAGGAGGAGGAGGAGTGAGACAAGCAGAGATTGAGTAAAGGAGAGATGAAATTGAAGAGATGATGTAAAATCTGAAATACAATCCGGCTGAGCTGCCCCTCCTCAACTTTGTTCGTGTGTTAACACTCATAAACACAGAGAGGAGCTGCCTGGTTGGGGACGTCCAGTCTTCTTCTGTTTGGCACAGCAGCATTGTTTCATGTGAGGAACGACGTGACTTGGAAAGCAGGATTAGAGGCAGTCTGTGAGCAAATTCAGCCTTTTTCCCTCACATGGAGCCTGTGTTTCTGTCTGTGTGCCGGAGTGGATAACTCCTGTTGATGAAACATTGTAAGTCTTCCTGTTTATAACGGGACATACCTTCTTTTAAATACCTGGTGTTGTTTTGTACTTGTGTTTGTGCATGGAAAGACTAACAGTGTATTCTCCAGGGTGAAAAGATGATGTGACTAATTATATTTCCATTTTTTGTATCCCCCACTGTGTTTGAGACGATGGCTCAATCCAGCAAGAATTATTCCGTTTAGCTGGTGCGAATCCGATTATGTAAGATTTTGGCTGCAGCGACCTTGTGCACTGTCAGCACAGTCTGATATGCTGTCTATTACAACATATGGATGGTTGAGTGTGTGTTCATCACTTCCCGGGGCAAGAGATGGCAGCAGGAAACATTATGGGAAGAAGGCAAGCCAGAGGGGATATTAGGCAGAAAGTCAACATTTTGTCCTGATACTGATGCATAGAGAAAGTGTGATGCTTTGGACCATATTCTGCGTGAACATTTTGGGACCTGCCATTCATGTGGATGGTTCTTTGATATATAATAACTACCTAAACATTGATGCAGAGGTAGTTCAACCCCCATGGAATTAGTATTCCCTAATCGCAGTGGTCTCTTTCAGCAGGATACTGTGTCTGCCACTCCAACAAAATGGTTCAGGAATAGTTTGAGGAACACAAGTTCAAGGAGTTGATTTGCGCTCCTAATTCCCAAGGTCTCATCCCAATCTAATGCTTGGCAAACATGCAGCACATCCTTAAAGTACAGCTTGCAGTACTTTAAGGATGTGCTGCTATATCTTGGTGCCAGATACCACAGCTCACCTTCAGAACCCTGGTGCAATCCATGTCTCAATAGCCATTTTGGTGGCAAAAGGGGAACCTACACATTATTAGGCAGGTGGTTATAATGTAATGCTAAAGATTGTTTATGTAATCATCAATGTGTCACAGATGCAAATACTGTATGGATACACACTTATGAATGAAAAATCAGTTTCTGGGCTGAACAAATATCACATTATGAGCAGTTTATTGTTGTCATTACTCTGCTGCTTCAGTTAACCTGCTCTGTTATGATCAGTTTCATAAAGCTGAACTTAGCTACTCAGAATCCTGACCGCTGCTCATAATCAGTGTAAAATGCAGAAAATTTTGATAATGTTGCTGACAGTATACCAGGATGAGCCTGAAAGCACTTTTACCCATCAATCTGTTTTTGCAGAAAGACAAAATCACCCCCCCAAGAGTTCCGGTTTCTTATTTCACAGGAGAGAAAGAGGAGGAGAGCTTAGAAGAGAGAAATAGAGTGTGTGCACCGTAGAAACAGGCACGGTCCCTGAGGGTTTCCTCTCATCAGTAGAGGTGGCCTGTTTCTGTGCAGTAGACAGTAAAAGCTCTTACAAACCTCCCGTGACAAACTCAGCCACCCGGTAACGTTAAAGAGATTTCAGACATTCAAGTCTGCAGTAAAAGAGTTAAAATACTGCAAAACAAGTCTTACTCCTCCATAATTATGAAGAATGAATGTTTGTGTGCGGAATTCATACAAACATTTGCTTTATTTTGTAGGTCTGTTGTTCTGCTCTCATTCAGTGCTGAAGAGAGTTCCTTGCGTTCACTTTATAATTAAATATTTATCACTCAAAGTGCTATTTATGACGAACCCACAGCCTGTGGCTCAGATTCAAGTTCTGCTCTGGCATCTGGTTCCCAACATGGAGGTGAAGATCCACTGAGAGGCCGTAAGAGAAATTCTGCCATGTTTATTTTTTTTCAGACTTGCAGCTTAGTTCTATATTTTTGGATCTTAGGAAAAGATAGATTTTGCACAATACATACCATGAGAACCGAAACTGTGACTTTTAAAATAACATTTACCATATTCAAATAACATATCTATATCTATACATTACCTTTGGTAATGGCCTGTATTACATGTTAGGACTGTACAATAAATCCGTTTAAATCTTGACCTTAACTTTTACCATCGGTGTAGCTTACCATAATTATATCCCAAATGTCGGGGATATAATGAAATCGTCATAGCTGTCGTGTCCAACGCCGAGCCATCATGTGTACGTGATAACTAAAACCCATAAACCCTGTGCGAAGAAGAACTGGATTGACTGGCTTGTTTTGGAGAAAGGTCAGTTGCATGTTTTGCCAGTAGGGGGAGCTTCAGCTCCAGAATTGTTCTGACATCGCGTCCTAAATGTAGGTCCGATTCAGGCCAAATTTACTTCATATTAACTGCCTCAAGGAGATCTAAATTCTATTTGTTACATTTTAGTGTATTAAATTATATTTCACTCAGTTTTTTTTACCATTACCTCCCAACATTATGTTCGATTATATACAAATTGGCTTTTTATATATAATATATATATATGTATATATATATCATTTCACTATACTAGTTCATTCTTTACTCATTTGGGGCTGCTTTTTGTGAAAAGAACAGTTTCTCGTCCACAACTTCCCAATTATATGTCCATTTGTGTCTAATTGAAGATCACATGGATTGACACGAGGAAATCTGACTTGTTTTATTACTGAGCTCAGAAAAAAAATGTTTACATCAATACATCTTCATTATTGAGTCACTATAGGATCTTATCTGAGAGAATATTACATCATAGAAATGGGTGTGAGCAACATGGACTGTTTGAAATTATTAATCAGTCAGATCTAATTTGAAGAGTTAAGTCAGCCAGATTGCTTGTAGAATGCATGGACTGGTCGGCTTTTCTGTGATGCACTCTTGCTGTCGCAGGCGTAGCCCTAGATAAATCAACATAATGGAGACATATTGATATTTCAAAATGCTGTGCTTGCCAGAATTCAAGATAAAAACTTCAAAATTCCACTCAAGAAAAGTAGCATTTAGATTTTGTTACTCCTTATAAGACCTCCTGATCAAACACACACAAAAAAATATCAAAAGTCACAGAGGAAAGTTTTTTTTAGATATATAAGAGACCCCCCTGGAATAAATATGACTTAATAGGAAGAGTTATAACTGACCTCCTTTGCAGTGGGAGATTTGCTGTCAACAGATTTATTGATGTCTCTTTTGGGAAAATGCTGCAGGATATTGTTTATTGGCAAAGAGGCTCAGCAGCATTGTGTGTTCAGTACATGCAGCCACTAAGACAGGAAGTCACAGGCAGAAACTAAACTAACTAAAGGTTAAACTGAAACCTTTCTGGACAATGAGTCCAGAAAGGAGTTTTTCTGTCAAAAAAAAGCTTACACTGCAAAAATTCCAAATCTTACCAAGCGTACTTGTCTGATAAATTATTTTTTCTAAGGGTCATTTTTTCCTGTGTATGTTTAGGGACATAATGGATAAAGGCTGTTTTAATTTCAGTGCTCAGAGGACTGGAGTTAATCTCATCTTACTTTCCCGCTGATTGAGGATGAGGAGACTCACTGTTTCTAATCCTAATACTTCTGTTTCTATGAGTCAAGTCCTTCAGCCACAGGCTTTGATTGGTTTGTCTCTTTGTGTGTCTCCCCTCCCAGTGAGGGAATGGAAGGAAGAAGCTATTTCTTATTTTAAACTTTGAACTTTCCAACCCGCAGGTCTCCCCTCATCACCGCAGGTCACCCATCTGTGTTTGATCAGGAGTGGACTCTCCTTGGCTCTGCCTCATCCTCCCTCTGTTTCTCTCTGCAGCGTGCCGTGTAAGGGGAAGAGGGTCTATGTCACAGTTCTAGGATGGCCAGTGAAGGTTGCAATATTCCCAGCCCCGTGGTCCGCCAGATTGATAAGCAGTTCCTGATCTGCAGCATATGTCTGGATCGTTACGAAAACCCCAAAGTCCTGCCCTGCCTGCACACCTTCTGTGAGCGGTGAGTGTGGATCTCAAAGTGTGCATGTTAAAATGTGTACAGGTTTGTGTGTGTTTGCAGGATGTTTACATTTAAATAAGGAATAGCTACATTAAGTGGTTACTTTGTACAGGTTATAGCAAGAATGGCATGATGCATGACTCTAATTGGGTGATTATAGTGCCTTTTAGATTCTGATGGTTTTTTTTTTTATAATATTGCACAAGAGATGTGTCTGCCACTTTGCTGGTGTCATTGGCTGTGTTGGTGCCACCCTCTCTGACAACCAGCCTTTGTTCTCTAACATAATACTCACACGAAGAACCGCCTGTCTCTTTTTCTAAAGAGTCATTAGGACAGTGCAGCTGTTTTATCTTTAAATCATCATTTATTCTTGCAAAAGATACAACAGTGATGCTCCATCCTCAATCACAGAAAGATTGGCATGTGTGCGTGCTACAAGCCTAATTTACCCTGATGTAGTTCAAAGAATATGATGTATGGGGAGGGACCAAACTCATCAGGGAGGGATTATTACTACAGAAAAAGTTATTTATCAAATACACACAAGTACAGGAGGAAATTTAAAAAGTTTGGTAAAGCTTGTGATTTAGTATGCTGTATAATACAACAGTTATATCCTGAATGACATCACAATACCACACTCACAATTCATGTCACGTGATCAGGTCATATGAGGCCATGTGTTCCCTGCCCCACCTGTACCACAGTGTTCAGGGAACACTTAAAGTTAAGGGTAAATATTGGTTTCAGAAATGGCAGAATATTCTCACAAGTTTTAACATGAACTTGTAGATTTGGTCTGAATCTTTATTTCTTTTGTATGCAGCTGAAAAAAACTGAAGAAAAAAAAAAAACTCAACACACTTCCCAGTTAAGGACTTATCTTGATGTAGTCACAGTAATTTACATTCACTCTTTTTTTAAGTATAGCCAGTACTTACACCTTTCCTATCCCAGAATGTATTTGGTCCAACTTCTTAAAAGGATTCTCCCAGGCAGTCAACATCCTCCCTGCTCTTCTCCTGCAGGTGCTTGCAGAATTACATCCCGGCCCACAGCCTCACACTGTCGTGCCCCGTGTGCCGCCAGACCTCGATCCTGCCGGAGAAAGGTGTGGCGGCATTGCAGAATAACTTCTTCATCACCAACCTGATGGACGTGCTGCAGCGGGCGCCAGACTGCTGCAGCCAGGAGGCCGCCGCTCTCAACAACACCACCACCGTGGCAACAGGCCAACTGCTATCCTGCCCCAACCATGGAGGAAACGTAAGAGACATACTGTCAGCTTGTCTCTTCATATCACATCCTCTCTATCACACATGAAACAACATATCAGACATGATAATGTGTATCACTGCAGCATGCTCACATTTAGTAAGAAGCACTGAAAGCATTGTGGATATTTATTCATAACCCAAATTATTTAAAAAAATAATTGATCTTAAGATATATGAAAGATTAAGGGAAGACTGGAGTCGTAGAATTTAAACAGTTTTTTGTTGATTTTTTATTTGGGAAAATACCTGAGGATGAATTAGTATGATTATTTAGTTTGTTAGGCTCCTAGTTTGATTTGTTTTTCCTCTGTGACTGGTTACTGAAGTGCCTCAGTCGTAGTTTGGTTTTGAATTTTAAAATGAATATTAAATTAATTCCTATTTAAAAATAAATCACCACCACGCTAGTGTGTTGAAATGTCTCAAATGCTGTTGAACCTTGAAGGTCAGTACTGCGATACATGAATACCAATCAGCCATAACATAATAACCACTGACAGGTGATGTCAGAATAACACTGATTATACCTTTACAGTGGCACCTGTGTCAGTGGGTTGGATATATTAAGCAGCAAGTCAAGTTTTTTCCAGAAGTTGATATACTGGAAGCAGGAAACATGGGATGACTAGTAGTCAAAAGCAGCTCTTGCTCTTGTTGTTAGGTGTCCCGTCACTTCAGTGGTTTTTACATACTACCAAGGAAGTTTAAGGACAGTCAACTGGTGAGCCAGTTACTGGGTCATGGGCACCCAAGGCTCATTGATACATGTGAAGAGTGGAGTCTGATCATTATTGTTCGATCCTACATAGCATTTAAGGACAGGTAGTTAATGGAGGATAGCATGAAAATAGCCAAATCTCAACATGAACAAAAACAAGATTCTGGAAGCTTATTGTATATGCACACTTAATAAAACAGGGGTTTGCCTCAGACAAAGAAATTCTTATTCTGTCAATCTCCCTTCACACAAAACAGTAAAACATTTTTAAAAAATTAAAAAGCAAAAAGGAAATAAGTTTAAAGCCTTTGTTTTAAAATAAGAAAAGAAAAAAGTTTAAAAGTAAGTTGCACATTTACACTGTTGCAGACAGTCCCGAGTCAAACTAAGGTGCACTAACAGTTAAAAAAAAAAAATGAAAGCAAAGAAGAAAAAGCAAAGACCATGAGGAGTGTGATCTGCTTAGGTTTACAGGATGGGTTTAATAGAATTCATTATTTTTGTTTTCTACATTCCTACACAAACATTTGTTTTCTCTCCTCCCTTCTCAGCGACTTGCTTTTAATTTCAACTGTACTTGTGTTTGTGCAGCATTAACTCTGATACTTAAAGATATAGCCTTGGGCCGTACTTTCTTTGGAAAGTTATTCCCAGCATGAACAAGCAAAAAACCCTGCAATATTTTACAATTTCTATGTCTTCCCGTTCAGGTTATGGAATTTTACTGCCCACCTTGTGAGACTGCCATGTGTCAGGAGTGTACCAGTGGTGAACATGGTGAACACCCAACTGTGCCTCTTAAAGACGTAGTGGAACAGCACAAAGCCTCGTTACTGGAGCAGCTAGATGCCGTCAAGAAGAGGTACGGCAGTTGCATTATGTAGATCACTTCATTCCAGATGACCTCAGCTATAGAATGAATGAGATGATCCCGCTTACTCACCGTGTGAAACGTTCTCCTTGTTTCTCTCAGGTTGCCAGAGATCGACTCCGCCCTGCAGACGTTGTCAGAGATCCTGCAGCAGCTGACCAGTCAGAAGGCCTCCATTGAGGTTGACATCCATACCACCTTTGATGAGCTGCAGAAGACCCTGAATGTCCGCAAGAGTGTTTTGCTCATGGAGTTGGAGGTCAACTACGGCCTCAAGCAGAAGGTGAAGTAAAAGAAAAAGTCTCTCTTCCTGAAGCTTCTATGCTAACCAGCGTGCCACCATGCAGATGTTCAGCAGGTATAAACATGCAGCGGGTAGATCCTTTTTTTTTTGCATGTATTTTAATCGGTGACTGTAAACCAAAAGTATTTGATAACTTTTGCCTGAAGATAGTAGTACTAATAATAATTTAATCAAGCAACAAGATGTTTTCTACAAACTTTATTCACTAAAGTTGACCCATGCAGAGTGTGGTTTAAGTGTTATGTTTTAAAAATGATTTATATCGCTCTGCGGTTTGAGTTTCTCAATCATCTTCACTAACAATATTTTGTTAGCCTATGCCCCCACCAAAGTAGGCCTTTAGAGATAAACTTCATGGTCAAATATTTACTTACACTTGTAATGAACATGCATATCATCCTACAGCATGTACAGACAGTGGCAAAGGTTTCAAAAATTAGCCTGCCTGGAGCTCATTAAAGCTGTGGGACCATGAGGTAAAGAAAGGAAGGATTCCCAATGGTGTGCATGATGTCTTTGATCTTTTCTGTTTCTTGTGATACAATGCATAATGTTTAAGTTTTTAACATTTATAGTGCCTGTTAGGAACTTTCTTTGAGACAAAGCTTTGACCAAGGTGCAGAAACAATATAAGAGGAGGCAGAGCAGGTGCAGTTAATATTTAATTAAATCCAAATAAGGCACGAGGAAAAAGCATGAGAGAAAACTCTAAATAACCTACTTGGACATAGCAAGGACACGAGGAAACAGAAACAATAAACTGGCACAGAAGGAAAGGTGAAGACAGACTATGTACACCGAGGTAACGAGACAATTAGATACAGCTGGAGGGGAAACACAGGTGAACATGATGACCAATCACACAAGAGGAGAACAGAATCACAGGACAGACACAGAGAGGAAAAAGGAACACAAGTGAAACACACAAAGACGACACCAAGAAGGACTAAGGAAATGAAGAACAATGAACAGATAAACACACTGAAAAGGCAACACAAAGGAAACATGACGGGAAATGTAAAACTAACTTAACAGCATACATTACACTTTCAAAATAAAACAGGAACACAGACCAAAATGACAAACCTTCACAATAAAAGAATACTAACTGAACACAAAGTCATGACAATGACTGTATGCAGAACCATACGGATTTAAAAAATATTTTTGTGTGCAGGTGCTCCAGGCCCAGCTGGATACCTTGCTGCAGGGCCAGGAGGGCATCAACAGCAGCTGTAACTTCACGGAGCAGGCGCTGAGCCACGGGACGGAGGCTGAGGTGCTGCTGGTGAGGAAGCAGATGAGCGAGCGTCTCCTGGAGCTCGCCAGCCAAGAGCTTCCTCTGCAGCCTGAAGAAAATGACCAGCTGGACTTTCTGGTCGAGACAGACGGACTAAAGATGTCCATCCACAACCTGGGCACTATAGTGACAACCAACGCCGTGGCGTCTGAGACTGTGGCCACTGGTGAGGGGCTGCGGCATTGTGTGGTGGGTGTGCCCACCTCCATCACCATCACTTCTAAGAACAAGGACAGAGAGCTGTGCAAGATGGGTAACGCACTCTTCACTGCTGAAATGTCCTCCCCTGATGGCAGCAAAGGTGAAGGAGAGATTCTGGATAACAAGAATGGCACCTATGAGTGTCTGTTCACAGCTCCTAAAGAGGGGGTGTTTAGTTTATCGCTGCGATTATACAAGCAACATATCAAAGGAAGCCCCTTTAAGATAAAGGCCAACAAGTCCATAGACGTGTCTTCAGCCCCAGATGGCCTGAAGAAGAGGCTGAAGTCTCCGGGGAGTAACCAAGTAAAGCAGAAAGCCATCAAGAGGCCAGCCAGTATGTACAGCCTGGGACGGCGGAAAGAGAACCCCATCGAAGACGACCTAATCTTCAGAATCGGTAAGAAAGCAGACATTTTACCAGCAGGATGACCAATTATAAAACTGCTATATTTTATTGATACTGATCTAAGTATAGTTGGAGCACTTGAAAATCTATTAAATTCAGAATTTGCTGACCACAGAAATTTTTAACTTAAATTACTCATAGCTGTCTTTTTTTTTGAAAATAAAGAAAAAGAAAAAAAGTTTTTGGTAAAGGGAAAAGCATCATTTTGACATTGATGTGAGGTATAAAAAAGACCTGCATTTGTTTCCATGATGTCTTACTAAAACTTTTTGTATATCCTGTTTTTAGAGTGCAACATGAAAGAAAATAGAGAAAAAAACGTTTGTATTTAAAATTACAAAACCTGTTTTTTAATTTTAAATAACATCATGATACAATTAACTTAATGGAATAAATTGAATGCCATTACATAATTAGGGTACAAAAAGGGAAAGGTATTCTGCAAAAGATACAGAATATGGATGCAATCAGATTAAAGATATATTTACCAACAATGGAGATCAGTTGAAGGATTTATTTTTTTTATCAACACATAAGAACTATATGCTACCAGTTCCGGGGAGGAAATGACTCAGGGCTGATTAAATACATAGACCATGCATCGATTTAATAATTTATTCATGCCTACGTTACAGAACAGAACAGTTCCAGGATATAAATAGTTGAAATGCAGTAAAGTGCAGACACAATATTATGGACCAGTGACACAGGTGGATTTCACCTTAAAAGCATTTTGGGGGGGGGGTAAGATATTCAATTACTTCCAATTATAGCAGAGATGGTTCAAAATTTAACAATTTATTTAGTCCTCTTCATGTGCATCCCACGTTTCCCTTCCCAGCCAGCGGGTATGCTCAAAGCTACTGAGTATGACAACCAGTAGCCTGTAACAACAGCCCAGCTGTGAAATGAAATGAAAGAGTGGTTGGTGCTTGATAACCGTGGTCAGAAAGTATTCCTCTGGACTATAGTCAAAGGTGTGCACCATCTATAAAAGAAAAGACTAACTGGACTACTCACCAACATGTCTGGCTTATTATTACAGAAATGAAACATGTAGTATTTGACAGAGTGGGGCGGGGGGGGGAGTTGAATTGTCTATTGTTATAAAGTACACTATTCTATCATGATGTGTTGTGTACAGTCCTCTTTTCAAATAGCAGCCATTCGAGATGAGTGACGTGGTTTCACTCAGAGAGAGACGTCCAGGCTGGTGGGATGGTCCCGCCCACACACACACGCCAGTAGACTTTTGAATGCATTCTTCTGTGCAACATTCACATAGGATAAAAGTAACAGAAATGAACAGGAATTAAAAGATAATTACAGGTATTGAAGTCCGCCCCTACCTTTGAAACACCTTCATTTTCCGTCAAGGTCAATGCAGCTACCAAGATGTTCCTTTTCATGTCATATGGCACAGTTCAAAAATCCATATGTCTTATTAAGATGTCTGAATAGCAATTACATATGCTCATTAAACTTCAAAGAGAGAAGACAGAAATATTGAGATTGAGTGAAACTAAAAAGCGATAACAAAAACTTACTGTGGGATTCTTTTTTGAACCCTCATGGGCGCTCAGCCTCTGACAACAGTTTGACCTGCACAGTTTCTAACCTCACAATAAAATCTTAAATTTTACTGGTTAAAAAATTTAAAAATAATAAATAAACATTAATGCATTTAAAGATATATTACAATAATTTACCAGAGTGATATTTTGGGGTACTGTGGCTGAGGAGGTAAAAGGGTCACCCTCGAATCAGAAGGTCGGGGTTTTGATTCCTGGATTGCCCATTGCTGTTTACATGTCGTAGTTTCCTTGAGTAAGAGGCCCAACTGGCTCCCCGAAGGCTTCACTGTTCCTCATAGATGGGTTAAATACAGAGAACAATTTCATTTTTCTGTACTCTTTATTTAGATTATTATTAATGAATTAAGTGACATGAAGTATTCAACCCCCTTTGACACTGGCAAAACTCTTCTATTAGTTACCCATCCAGCTGGTTAGTTTGTAATGTTTAACAATTTTATATTCCTTTAGAATATTGGCCACAGGACATTTTTTTGATACAAAAAACGTATTTTTCTCATGTTGTGTAGCTCTGTCTTGATTAATAAAAAGCCTTCTTATCGATATTCCTTTTCTCATGTATTTATTTGCATATTTGGTACTATTGTAGTCAGAAATAATGGAATTTAATGAAGTTAAATTATTTTAATATGGTGGTAATTGGATTAGGTTACTGGATATGATTTTAAGAGGTATTGTATAGGAATTCTTTTAATAGTAACCCTCCAAATGTTACATCTGTACTGTATTTCCAGGCACAAAAGGACGAAACAAAGGGGAGTTCACCAACCTGCAGGGAGTGGCTGCCTCCTCTCTGGGCAAAGTGCTGATAGCAGACAGCAACAACCAATGTGTCCAGGTACAAATACCGAGCATCCAGCTTATCACTGCTCTGTTAATTTTCATCACTGTTGCACCTCAACATTTCCTTCAAACTCAGCTGTTTGCGGACATTTTTCAACACAGAGAAAAGCATGTTTAAGAAAAAATGTTTGTTTTTTTGTTTTGTGCTACAGATTTTCTTAAATGATGGTCAGTTCAAAAACCGCTTTGGTATCCGAGGTAGGACTCCAGGTCAGCTTCAGCGGCCAACGGGTGTGGCTGTCCACCCTAACGGTGACATCCTAACCGCCGACTATGACAACAAATGGGTCAGCATCTTTTCCAGTGAAGGCAAGTTTAAGGTAAGACAGGCTTTAAGTTTGTTCTTTATCTATATTCTACACAGAGGCACACTAATATAAATATAATATAGCTTCACTGAACACAACAATAGCACATGTTGCCAGTGAGTGTCACTGCTATAAATACTAGTATTTAATGGTATATTTCACCCATATATAAATAGATCTTGCCCACCTATAGTTCAAGTAGTACAATTAATAATTAGTTAAATCATGTAAATTTCTTTAAATATGTCATTATTATGATCGCTTTAGTTATAATAATTTTTGACTGTGGTATTTTTTGATATCATATAGCAATATTTTAGGGAATTTTTCCCTTTTTGTATATAAACTGTATATAATTCCTGTGTGTTGCAACTGTAGATCACGTAGGACATGAGAGGAATATTCAAATCTCTGTTTTTGTTACGCTTAACTCTGTGTTTGCAGGTAACAATAGGCTTCATTTGCTGTAATCTATTTCTTTTGTCCACTTGTTGTCCTCCAGAACAAGATTGGCTCAGGGAAGCTGATGGGTCCTAAAGGCGTATCCGTGGACAGAAACGGCCACATCATTGTGGTCGACAACAAATCCTGCTGCATCTTCATCTTTCAGCTTAACGGCAAGCTGGTGACCAAGTTTGGTAGTCGTGGAAATGGCGACAAGCAGTTTGCAGGTATACTGACTAGTGAGGTGTGCATCGCTACCCTCATTCTCTCCAGCTGGCTCACTACAGCACGTGTAAAGATGTTTGCTACACCCGGAACCATCAAACATTGTCCTTTAGTTTGGGAGGTTTTTCAAAATAAAGCATAAGACAAACCCAGTAGAGACAGAAATCATATCATACCAGTCTGATATGACAGTATACACAAGTTTCATGAATTGAAGCTCAGATTTAGTGGAATCATAGACATTATATCCTCATTATTTTTTGGGGGCGATTGCACTAATTAACACAAATTATGAATATGTTATTTACAAATCTGACCGTAAATCACAAAGCTTTATATGGTCATTACATAGATTTACGCTATAGTAAATTCTTTAGCACATAGACTATGGCTTAACAACATCTTAATTATTCCTAGTTTAATTTGCCTTTTTAATGCATCACTCTAGTTAACCCTGCAGATACACTGTAACGTTGCTTTCTGCTCCCGTGTGAGACTTTGCTGTCTTTCCTTTTACAGGCCCTCACTTTGCTGCTGTCAACAACAACAATGAAATCATTGTGACAGATTTCCACAATCACTCAGTCAAGGTGAGCACAAGAGAGCGGTAGAGGTTTATTGCAGATATACAACATCTGGATGTAAGAAACTTAAGTGTTTGAATTGGATTGTTAAATGTTTCTGAGTTCATTTTCACTCCAAAAAGTGTAATTTTAACACATTATGATTCAAATAATACTGTGGTGTGAGAGACTAAATCCCATTAGCGTTGCAGTGATGCAATTAAGATCCTCCCAAAGGAAGAGCCAGACTGGTCCGCTAGTTAGCAGCAAGTAACTAACTATAACCACTGTTCTCTGAGTGAAGAGACCATCTCTACTGCATTCATCTTATGTTCTGGGTTGCAGCAGGAAAGAACCCTGTACTTTTACATTTGAAGGTGGGCTAGGTATGACCGAGCAACAACCAAAACTGTTCCGCTAATTTTTTTGTTATCTTTAATAGCAATAATTAAGTCAATATCTAAATATATATATATATATATATATTTTGTTGTTGACATTTTATTAGGATGGTGTAGAATTTCCCCTATAAGCATCATATAATGAACATTTTATTCTCAAAACTCTCCTTTAATAGACGTGATACTATAGTTTGTTCATTTTGTCAGCATTCAGTGGCTGGCCAGTTTTCCATTTAGTAATTTTTCGTCATTTTTGTAGGTGTTCAACACAGAGGGGGAATTCTTGCTGAAGTTTGGGTCTAACGGTGAAGGCAACGGCCAGTTCAACGCCCCCACAGGGGTGGCAGTGGATGGAAATGGAAATATCATCGTAGCAGACTGGGGCAACAGCAGAATACAGGTCCGTAAAGCCAACTCACCTGAATGAGTCTTAAGAGAATATGAACTCATGTAGATTTTTACCTCCTGTTGCAATTACAGTTGTTTCGATTTCATTAACTATGATTAACAATAACTATCTCTATTATGGATCAACTAAATATTCTCTGCAACATTGCAGAAAATATTGTTTGTAATTGAGTCTTCAACACTGCCTTGCCACTTTACTCAATGATCTGAATGTTTGATCATAAAATTGATCATGTTTAAAACTTGAAAATGAAATGAAAATCAAAGCTTTTCCTGCTATTATATATAATAATCACCTCAATGTTATATCCATCTCCCTATCAGGTGTTTGATGGCAGCGGTTCATTCTTGTCCTACATCAACACCTCAGCTGACCCGCTCTATGGTCCACAGGGACTGGCTCTCACCTCTGATGGAAATGTTGTGGTTGCAGATTCTGGAAACCACTGCTTTAAAATCTACCGCTACCTGCAGTAGCAGCAGCCCCCCTCCCTCTCTGTGCACAAACTGTAGCGTGCACATGCAATTCCACATGGACTCATTAGTATGGAGCCGTCGTCAGATTTGCAGTCATTCCCTCACCTTTTCCTCCTCGGATCGGACTGTGTGATCTGTTTGTTCTCCATGTGTTCGTCTGTGCCATCACCTCTGACACTGAATTAGAAAACAGCTATTTCTGGTCTGAATGAAGTGTGGGAATCCGCGATATTCACGGACGATTGCTACTGATTGGTTCTTTGAGGAGTAACCTGGAATAATCTTTTTATCAATCAATCACAGCTTTACTCACATTCCATCTTAATTTGAAATAGAAAACTATTGTTCATTTGTTTATCTGCTATTACATGGCAGGAAAACAGGGGCTACTACTAATAAACACCAGATAGGCTATTTTGCACTGTACAGAAATATATTTGAAGCCAATACTTAAAAGCATCACTAGGAGTAAATTTTAGTGAATAACGTTTTCAATAATACTTTTACCTACATTGATTAGCCATAACATAATAACCACAATTGAACTCAGAATAACATTGATTATCTTGTTATAATGACACCTGTCAGTGGTTGGGATATATTAAACAGCCATTATCCTGAATTTGATGCATTGAAAGCAGAAAAGGTGGGCAAGAATGTAAAAAGAAACGATCTCAGCGACTTTTAAAAGAGCCAAATTCTAGCACCCCCAAAGCCTACTAAATAGATGGTTTTAATGTTTTGGCAAGTGGTTGAGATGTTATGGCTGATGTTTTTATATGTGAAATAGACTAGTCAATGTTGTAGTTCTTCACTTAAACATTCATATATGTTTTACAAAATCACGCCACTTGTGTGTACGTGACAGACAAGTGTGTGTGTTTATTTGTGTGTGGGAGTGTGTGTGTTATGATCAATTAAGGTAAATAGAACCGGCTGTTTGACATGTTACAATCTACTGTGACTGTGCACACATGTCTTTGAGGTGTTGCGTATGAAACCTTTTGACAATTGCCAATGTGATTATGTGCAAAAATATTATAATTTGTTGTAGAACTGGACTAAACATCTCCAATGCTGAAAATAACCTCAATATGGTTGATTAATACTCATCAGACGGTTTTCTTAGAGCTGCTGAACTGTGATCACCTTCACTCCTTAACACGTGCTTTTACACCTTTCAGAGAAATGTGTAAGCTGCATTCATGCAAGTTGCATTTTACTAAAAAATTTTGGTTGTCTTCCTTCTGTTTTTAAGAAGCAATGTGTAGCTCAGCGGTTGATTATGTGGTAAAAAGGCATTGTTCTCCTTTTAGCTTTAGTTAAAATTTGTTTATTAGTTTTCATAACTTGTTTTCATGAATTTGTTCAACACAGTCCTTTTGAATTATTTGTTTTCCATTGTCTTGATGATATTTGTAAAGCCAAAAGTGAATTAAAGTGGAGAAAAATACTGTTTTTGATTTCATATATGCATGTTGTAATACTAGGTATTATTTACTATTTTATCTGCTTAAGCCCCACTGCTTTGATGATTTCAAATTGTAGCTAACAATTTATTAGGTTGGACAGTGTGATCAAGCATGTCACAAATGTCCTTTGCATATTCATGAAATTTCTAACACACCACTGTGTTCATTTGTCGCAACCTGGAAAACTAATATCGTGTTGTATTGTTTTTTATCAGAGATTTCACAGAGCCAGCTTTATAGAGAGCCTGTTTGATTATAAATCCCTGTATAATCGTGTATATATATAATTTCCCCCCCACAATATTTTTATTGATTAATGTTTGTTATACAAATATTATATATTGCAACATAGTTGAACAGTTGGACCACAGTAACATAGGTCACAAATAAACAAATGGTTATTCAGACACACTCACACACATAAATTAAACTTGCGCAAATTACATTCCAATGAAATGCAACATTTTATAATTAAATTAAATAAATAAATGCAAATGTAAAAATGATCCTACATTTTTACATATGAGGCCTACTTTCCAGCTACTAGAATGCTCATATATGGTTCCCAGAGGAATACAAATTCCTCTTGTTTTCCTTTGGCAATGTATGTTAGTCTTTCCAGACCAATACATTCTGAAAGTTCCTTCCAACATGGTGTGATGGATCTCGTAGCTTGTAGAAGTCCAAAGTCCAGCAGGTTTACTCTGTTTCTGTGTTTGTGTGAAGCCTGCTGGGTAGATTCCAAGCACACACAGCTTAACATCTAGACTCTTAACATCTAGACTCTAGATGTTAAGCAACATCCCTCTATATTCCAGAGGGATGTTGATATTGAACACCTCTGACAGACACTTGATGAGATCTTTCCAGATTTTCTGGATCTTTGGACATTCCCATAGGTATAATTGTGTTAATTTAATCTGTGGTCCAGTTTAAGTTTGTTTGTTTGAATATTTAGGATGACGTAAGCATTGTGGGACAAATGTAGTACGTCATAAGGCAGTGCCGAGCACCTATAGTGTAAGGAATGATTCCTGTTGTTCCGGGCTGTTTCGAAAAGAAAATCAAAGAAAATAACTAAACTTCACCGGAAAAATAACTTTACCAAACTGAAGCTGACGGCCTGTCTGTAGGTGCAACATAAACTTTCTTTTTCCGCTCGGTCTTATGAATTTTGGCCTCGAAGCACAAGGGCAAAGATAAACAAGTGATCATTAGCCCCATGGCTGCGATCTTACCATGCTAACGTCTGCAGGAAGCACACCAAAGACAGTGAATGTAAACGTTACCCATCATGGCCAACGAACTACAAATGTCACTTGTTCGCAAGAGTATATTGAATGAGATAGAGGAAAATGACTGATACTGTTGGCGCCGGAGTTAAATTATGTATGTATAACAATCAGTATGCCTGTGGGTGAAAGTGACAGAGGCTAACCTCGTAAATTGTGGAGACTTATTATTCATTATCTGGAGGGAGAGACAATGCCTACTCTCCTAAAGATCAATGACAGAATAGAAGAATTTACAGACAAAAGAAACGTCGATGATGAGTCCCATTTAAAGTATATGGTGCTACCGCTGCACCCAGTGGCGAAAGATGTTACTGCACCCGATGAGCCAAATAAAAAGAGCACACTCCTGCCCAGTGTTGCCAGATATACGATCGTTATCGTATTTAAACGATGGTCTTAGGGCCTATACGATATACGATAAATACTTTTAAAAAAGGCCAAATATACGATAGTTTTGGCATTTCCGTGCACCCAAAAAAACCCCAACATCATTTTGATTCACGTGAACACCTACACATGACCAGAAACGGATGCCGGCTCATACCGGATCAGCTCATACCTGGCTGGCTCCACCTCACTTCCAATAATATCAGCAGCGCTCAGCTCATGTATGTTTGCGCCGCTTCACTGGCACCGCAACAAAGTTAAATAACAAGACAACATGAGGTTGGACTCGGCGGAAAAAAGCATTAAAAGAAAAGAGTCCAGCAGCACAGACACGGACGCCAGTAAGAAAACGAAGCAACCCCTCCAGGCACAGCCGCTTATCGCCCTGCCTGGGAGTTAGGCCCTATGTTTGAGGGATACTTTTGTATGCAATGTAAGATGTTTCTCCAAGGGGCTTGTGTGGAAATTACGAAACGTTTCAACTTTAGTGACCCAGTCCTATCCCAAATCGATCGCCTCTCTCCTGCCACCGCGATTGACGCACAATCACGATCACTATATCCATCTCTGTTCCCTCTGGTGCAAGCTGTGCTTCGCATTGTGGACATGGGCGACACAGACAGTGTTCAGGCAACAGTTAACGAGGGGAGAAAGATGTCCATAATGAACCGGCCTGACAGCTCCAAAGAGATGAATGCGGTTAAATCCCGTATAATGTTTTTGTGAATGAAAGACATGGGCGGGAAACAAGTGTTTAAGCACCTGGCATCATTTGTGCTGGTTTTCCCACATTCAAACGCCCCATGCGAACGCATTTTGTCAGAAGTGAACTTGATCAAAACCAAGCCATGGAACAGGCTCATGACGGACACTTTAAATGGACCTACGTACTGCATCAAATCTTTACCAGAAAACATCCGCCACAGCCACAGCTGGACCTTCTACATCAGTTGCCGAATCTCACACAGGGACTGATAGTGAATCCGAGGTGGAATTTGACCATTAGCTGAGTTGTGATCTATGGCTGTGTTTCCAATAAGTAGGTACTCATAAACTCGACCTTCTCCTTCTGTGATAATAATCATGTTTTACGAGTTGAATGTTAAAGATCAGTTTCTCCTGTTGAGGCAGTTATGCATGCAGTGCGTAGTTCCGGTGCCTTTATTTTGATAGTTAAGGACGGAAGCAGTGGTCGTGCAAAGAGGTGCAATTGACTGGGTGGGTGGGTGTATTTAAGTGTTACAGTCAATAAAGCAGTCGTTTCTTTCAAATGGCCGAGCCTCTGTGTTTATTCCTTAGGTTATTGCAGTTCCATGCACATATAATAGCTTTGTTATTAAATGCACTTTCCTAGCGTGTGATTTTTGAAGTTGTTATAGTATATACGATAGTTTCGGTCAAAATACGATATTAAAGCGACAGTACGATCACCACAACCGACAAACAAAGTCATCAGGGTGAAATGCGGCTAGCCAAAAAAGAGAGTGCTAAACGGTTCACATTTCTAGTTCGAGCCAGACCCGGAGGCACTGTGGCCATCAGGACTGACAGTAACAAACAGTTTGTCGTGCTGCCCCAAGAAGACAATGGGAAAATTGCAGTAACTGTTGGAAACTTGACTGATAATGAAATCACACTGTCTGGCTGCACAACACTAGGCTTTTTGAACAATATTAACACAATTTACCCGTTGGAGACAATGTTGCTGAGACTGATGGGCTCAGCGACATCAGTCGTCACACAGCAGTGTCGTGGCTCCAAGAAAACAATCTAAAGAAGTAACACAGCGAATACTGGGAACCACCTGTAGACCTGAGTCACCTGTCAGAGGACCAACAAAAGAATGTAAAACAAATGCCTAGGGTGGAATGCGATGTGTTTGCAAAGGATGAGTGGGATACAGGGTGCCTAAAAGACCTGGAAATGGAAATACAGCTCAAAGATAGTGTCCCTGTCCAAAAGACTTACAATGCAATTCCAAGACACCTCTACCAGGAAGTGAAAACACACATCCAGGATTTACTCAAAAGAGCCTGGATCCAGAAATCCTGATCGTCATATTCCTCACCTACAGTATGCGTATGAAAGAAATATATAAGTATTCGCTTGTGCATAGACTACAGGCTGCTGAATTAGAAGACATTACCTGACCGCCATCCAATACGGAGGGTCCTGGAAATCTAGGGGGCAACTCCTGGTTTACCGTGCTGGACCAGGGGAAGTCCTATAACCAATGCTTGATGAGGGAGAAAAGCAGATCCTGTACAGCATTCATGATACCGTGGGGACTTTATGAATGGTTACGAATCCCATTTGGTCTCACCAATGAGCCAGCTGCTTTTTCAACTCTATATAGAGGGATGTTTGGGAAATTTCAGGGATGAGTTTTTTGTCCCATAACTGGAAGGTGTACTACTGTTCACCAAAAGCTTTGAGGATGTGGAAAATGTGAGACAGGTGCTACAACTACAAAGGCAGCGTGGAATTAAGCTAAGGCCTAAGAAATGTGACTTTTTCAAACGTGAGGTCTATTATGTGGGTTGGGTTGTGTCTGCAGAGGGATACAAAATGAATCTGAAGGAGGTGGAAGCTGTACAAGCCCTGAGACAAGAGACACCAACCACCGTCCAACAATTGAGGAAGCTAATGGGTTTTCTTAGTTACTATAGGACCTATACCAGACTTCACCTGGACAGCAAACCCCTTCATGAGCTTCTAGCAAAGCCAAAGTCAGAACAAAAAGACAACCAAAAGTAAAGGAGTGCTTGTTGTCGACCCACTCAGCTACCACCATCCCATCCAGGTCAGTGGTCAGAGATACTCCAAGAAATACAGGACCGAACAATTTGTATATTTTCAAACCTGCCTATACTGGCATATCCATATCTACATGGATAAACCCTTCATTCTACATGTGGATACCTCAGAGGAAGGCATAACTGCAGTTTGTATCAGCGACAAGAAAGAATGCTCAGGGTCATGGCATCTGGTTCCTGGACATTGACAGCTACAAAGAATTAAAGATACATTTGGGTAAGCTTGAATTCATGGCACCTATATGGGCTAAAACTAATCGATTATGTGATTATCTGTTTCATGCACCTGACATTACTGTCTACAGTGACAACAACCCTCTCACATATGTCATCAAGAATGCAATGCTCAATGCTGCTGGATATTGCTGGGTGGCTGAACTGCCGGATTACAGACTCACTGAAATACAGGCCTGGAACAGCAAACAGAGGTGCAGAGTTTTTTTCTTGCAGATCACGGCTTATGGAAAAGATCCTGCAGGAATGTACAGACGAATGTAAGCAGGAAGTCATGGAATACATTGGACAAGGTTGGGAGTACGAGAGAACTGCAGAGCTTGATTGGATTTCAGCGGTCACCTGCAGTATTGATGTGCTGCCAGAAGAGGGCAACATCACCGAGCCAATTCATCCTCTTGGAGTGGACGATATCAGAACTGCCCAATGGGCAGATCCAGACATAGGCAGAGTCTTGGCCCCGAAGAAAACACGAACCCACCTGAGACACAAACACAAGCTTTTGGAGCGGGAAAGTGTCAAGCGTTAACTCAGAGAGTGGCCCCATCTGCAAATTGGTGAGGATCTAATCCTCAGGAGGGGCTCAGCATCTGGAACCCAGATGGTCATTCTGGAGTCCCTGAAATCAGTCATCCAATACATCTGCACCTAGACGCAGACCGGATGATTGCTCAAGCCGAAGAGCGCTTCTTCTGGCCTAAGATGAGGCAGGAGGTGGAGCAATATGTTCATCAGGTGTGTTGCTGTTTAAATGGAAAAAACCTGACCGTCCATTCAATCTTCCTTTTTGGCCGTGAACCAATTTTTCCTATTGATTTGATGCTTATGCTTCGCCTACCTGGTTGAAGAACCACAGCTGTCTGCACAACAGTTCCAGTGAAGAGGAGTATCAGGTGTAGACACTAGTATGCTGACCACCAGCTGATCCAACCCTCAATGTAGAAGCAGAGGAGTTCTATCCTGGATTGGGAAAATTTGAGGAAGTATTCATACCCATGGATAATTCTGAAGAGGAACGAGTGGATGTGGAAGAACCAGCTAATGAGCTTTTGCTGAGTCTAAGGATGAATGAAGGGATGCTGACACAAGGAGGAAGAGACAGACGAGTGCCAGAGAGCCCAGGCCTATCCATAGATATGACCAGCTAGGTCAACTGAGCTTTCAGCTTCTGAAGACCTGTCCTGTCAGTGTGAGAAGACCCTGTGAGGTTGACAAGAACCCCCTCACCAGATCATCCATATATCATTTTTATAACAGTGGCTGAAAAAAGGAGAGGGACTATTTACTAAATAAGTTTGATTCTGAGTCAGTTTATTACTATAAAGGTTTTTGTCTAAATAGATTTTGAAGTTCATGGTCACTTGGAATCTAGGCAGTGCCGAGAACCTGCAGAGTAGTGTAATGAATGAATCGTGTTGATTTGGGCTGCTTCTAAAAGAAAAGGAAAAATCATAACTAAACAGCACCCAGAAAAAATGGTTGCCGAACTGAGGAAGACGTCCTGTCTGATTTTTGGGTTCAACATATCTTTAATTATATTTATTTGCTGGTTTGGGTAGAGCTTGTCATTCAGGTGAGTGGCGGTCCTCCAAACTTGACTGGTGTATATTACTATATAACACTCTTTACTGTTAGTTAATACTGTAGCATTTTGTACTGTGACACAACCACAGTAACTAATGAAGATATAAATAAACCCAACTCAACTCAGCGGAAGTCAATCATCCCCACAGGTTTTCCATGAGGCTCAGGGTGAAAACTTGACGAAATACATCCACTGTCACCCACTATATTTGTTGTCGTCACTCTCATAGTAGGTTTTGGTATATTTATGTTGTAGCTTTTGCACTTGTGCTGTGACTTTAGCATTCATGTGAGTCGTCTCAGCCACCATATATTTATCCTTGAAGTGGATATTCTTTAAATATAATTGGAAATTATATAACAACATTAATAACAGAACAACTGTATGTCACAACAAATAGCATTTTTAAACAGCAGAGGGCGTTATCAGATGAAGAAGTGATGCCAAACCGCATCGCTCCTCCCATTTAAAGTGGTGCTGCCTTCAGTTGCAGTCAGAAATAATAAGAACTGTGGCGAGCGATTCATTACGAACTTAAAACGAAAACAAACGGTACGATAAATTACCGAAGCAGAAAAATATTGACTCCGAGTTAATATTATAACTGTACAAATATTTTATTCATTCACTTTACGGTGAAAATGTTTTTGACTGTGATGGACTGTAGCTCAAATAATGTATTAACGGAGTAGATCCCAAAAACAGCACCTTCCAAAATATTCAAAATTACGAGTATAATGAACCCAACGGATGTGGTGGCTTCCTTCCGCGGGAAATTCACTCCAGGGCTGGATTAATGTTACAAACATTACAGCGAAATATAGCATCTAACATCGCAACGTGATCCTAAATCCTGGATGTAGGTGGGATTGATGGTGAACCTAACATAACAAAATGGTAAGCTAAGCTCATCTTTATTAATTTCAAGAACTTTAGTATTACAGGGCTATGTTATCTTATAGGCAACTGTAATATTGGTGATATCGGTACGATGACCTAACGGTTCACACAGATGTTTTTCAGAACTAACGCCATGAATTAAAGGGAAAGCTAAAAATGCTCGAAATCAGTTTGAACGTTTTCATCCGCCATAATTGGAATAATTAAGTTTCTTCATTGCGTTTAGAGTGCTGCCTCTGGTGACCGGAAGATGAATTACAACATTCACACTATTATAAAATCATACACGTACATCTTTTATGTAAATATCATGGAATCTTTATTGGAACGACAATGTAACTATTCTACACAACCCTTACTGCCACTCGAATATTTTTTTATTGCTGTGTAATGAAAAGATGAGTACCTACATTAAAACTGGCAACTGTTTTTTGTGTTGTGTCTTATCATTGTAGATCAACAGTTTAAACTAAAAAACTAAACGCAACCGATGTGAGATAAATGACACATCTAAACAGAAAAACATTACACTATTACAATGCCATCAATATTGAAAGATATAATACATCAATAAGCAAAAACAGTCGAACTAGTATTATTGTGGATGATAGATGTAAAGTAGGTGCATTAATTGCTCTTATTGAAACAATCCAGATCTTATATTACCTCATCCATTACAGTCAAAGAAGAAAGGACTAAGTTTGGAGGAGAAGAGAACTCGAATGATGGAGATTTTCTTTGAAACGGTGAGATTTCCGTATATAGTAGACCACATAACTGTTGAATATCAAAATAACAAATTGTGTATTGTCTATTGAAATCTTGTCAGTAAACGTACTTTCCTGCTTTCCAATTTTTAAGTTCATCACACTAACATGAAAATGACTAGGGGATATCATTGTCGATATGTCTTTGGTTCTGGAGAACAGTGTATCTAGAATATTTGACACACTATACTTACTTATTAACATGCATTAATCATGAATCAAGTAATTCTGCATTTTCAAAATTTGAACTTTCTTACAATATTTTTTTTTAGGGTAAGCTGTTATGATGATCATCTTGTCCAAAGCATATCTGGCAAACTACACATTCTAGCTTCACTAAACATTATGCATATATAATAATCGTATTACATTTTGCCTGTTAACATTTTGCATCTTTATTTCCGTGGACAGGTATTTCTGATAGGAGTCTCATGGGGGTTAATCTTGTCAGGAGCATACTCTATATTCTATATTCTGCATTTACTAAAATGAACACAAACACTCTCCGGCCACTTTATTAAGTACACATGTTCATCTGCTCCTTAATGCAAATATCTATCAGCCAATCACATGAAAGCAACTTAATGCATTTAGGCATGTGGACAATGTGAAGAAGACCTATTGAAAATTAATTTGGAGAAGAACGGTTATTTAAATGACTTTGAAAATGAAAGCATGGATCCATCCTGCCTTGTATCAACGGTTTAGGCTGGTGGGGGTGGGTTAATGGTGTGGGGTATAATTTATTCGGGCCCCTTAGTACCTATCGAGCATCATTTAAACACCACTGCCTACCTGAGTATTTTTGCTGACGACGACCATCCCCTTATGTGCTCTCATTTGCTCTGTAGAAAGATGTTTTTCAGCTAAAAGACATAGAGAAGATCGCCCCCAAGACAAAGGGCATAGGTGAGTAATGATCAGCAGGTGTTGTTTGCAAATGGTCATTAACAAATCATGCAATAAAATTAGCTAATAATGTCCAGATGGTAATGTCTTGACAGCAGTAGTTATATCCCCCATTTAGAGTCTGGGTACTGGTGGTAATGGATGATGATTCTATCAGCTAAAACTGATGGAAAAATATGCTGGTAGATCTGCAAGGACTTGGAGGAGATGGGATGGAAGTGGACGTGAAAACCAGCAGCATGCGAGAACTAGATAATTGTAGAGAATCATATTTAAAAGACAGCAGCAACATGATAGGCTAAACAGGAAGGTGTGCCACCATAATTGGATGGAGGTGGCTGCTCGAATGAGATCAGCAAATCAAATGATGCCCCACACCTTGAAGCGGTAATTGAGATTGAGCATGCGTGAAAGCTGAAAGTAATAGTAGGGTTAAATAAGCTGTAAGTTTAAGAATGTACAGTGTGACTGTAGCAAAATTTAAAAAAATAGCAAAAGTTGGTCCAAAAATATAAAAGAAAATATAAAATATGAATTAGAGAAGTGAACTTGTGTGCTTATGGAGCATTAAATTACATGAAACATGCGTGACCATATTTCAAGTAAAATACCATCAGTTCATTAATTTAAGAACGTAGAGTCCGTGTCAACACCTTTTGCTCCCTCGTGCATTCATGAATGTTTGGAAAATAAATCACCACGTCAACCAGACTAACTGTTACCATTTTAACTTTATATTTAGTACGTATAAGCAGAACCAGAGCTATCCATGGCAGTAACCGCTCAGTGCAGAGGATTGTTGAAAGCTTTTAGTTTTTAAATAAAACAAATTACCTCAATGTCAACATGGAGCCTAATGTCGTGAGGGTCGTGGTGAAGAGTAATAAAAATGCAAACATGTTCTTTTAAGTGCTACATCTTGCAGAGGAACAGACTCTGCAGTATGAGGGGAAAGGGGGAGGCGGAGTTGTTTTAAAGTGAACATTAATCTTGGAGAAACTGGATCATGTCGCTGTGATTAAAAGCACATGTTTTAGACCCCCTTACTTGGGCATGATGTAGTAGTAGGCTGAGGGGGAATGGGTCAGCAAGAGATCGGAATTATGGGCACATGTTCATGAAGGAGGAAGGAGTAAAGAGGAAAAGAATGTCAAAAACAATCAAGTAACGATGAAAACACAGAATAATTTTGAAGTTGAACAAACAAAAAAATCAGTTTGATTATTTGAGCAGAAGAGAGTGAAATGGCCGGATGACACAGTTCTGCAGTCATGCAGTTTTTATTCAATCCTCGTTTTTATTTTTGTGGTTTGTCACCAACTTCTCAGGACTCCAGACTCAGCCGTTAAAGCGGCCGTTAAGCTTCTTCAGTTTTACAGTGAGCTAACGCGTAGGAGTTTTACTTCTCACCGCTGAAGCTCTTCAAGAAGGAACGTCTATTCTGTAACATCCTCTAACAAGGTGTTATCTCATTTGAAAGTCAAAAAGCCAGATTGGCTGCACATGTGTGAGTTGTAATCTTTTGACATCAGTAAAATGATACCTATATATTTTTTAAAATCCTTAGTAAGATGTTATATTTTAACGAACATCAGATAAATCTTTATTGTCATAAGTTTTTCTAAGTTTGTTACAGACCCACCTCTGCTGTAAATCTGTCATCCACAAATCAAATCACCCCTGCTGGGAAGGCAGTCTGATAAAAAAAAGAAAAGAAAAGAGGACTGTGGACAGTTTTTTTCCCTTCTTTTAATATTTCCCCTCTCCGCTGCTTTAAGCTCCCATGACAGTGAAGGAAGTGCTGCAGAGCCTGGTCGATGACAACATGGTGGACTGTGAAAGAGTGGGTACATCTAACTACTACTGGGCCTTTCCCAGTAAGACCCTGAACTCTCGCAAGCACAAACTGGAACAGCTGGAGCAACAGGTGAGAGGACCCAGTTTCCGTCACAAAACTGACCTCATGTCTCAAAAGCTACAAATGTTAAAAAACCAACCACAGGAAATGCAGAACACAGTGCTCTATGTATTATAGAGGATCTGATTCACAGCGTCTATCTGGCTTCTTTGTGAATATACATAGTGTACATCTAAGAATCCAAGAAATTAATTTTGAAGAAATAAGCACCAAACTTGGACCAATAGTCGAGATTATGGCCCGACAAACTTTTGGAGTCAGTTCTTCCTCACACTTAGGTCTATGGTTGGTACAGAATTAGTAAACTATGGGATGCGTACGTGGCAGCAATGATGATTCCGTAACATCCCCGACGTATCTGGGTTATAATTAACAGGGTACAAGCAGTGTTCATATTATGGCGTGTCGCTCCATATGAACTCCATGTGAGCTATCCCTGGATAAATACCCAAATAAAACAATTAACAAAACGCAAAAGAGCGCTCTATTCTCTAATGCTTTAAGAGCTGATTATTTCCTTTCTTCCAGAATGTGGCTTTTGTTGTCAGTGAAAGTGACACTGCTTCTCATCTGGAGTTCTATGTGTCTGCTGGGACCCTTTTTTGGTGCCCAGCAGACAGATGTTGTGAGGGAGGGGTTGTTCCTCGGAGAACGTTGGCCACCAGATTTCTGAGACAGAGTAAATGCTGGAGATAGCAATCTGTCTCAAGATAATGATCTGATTATACCAAAAGCAGTCCAGTAAAGTGTAATTGAGCAATGCAGATTTAAATGTTTGATGTCAAGTCAAAAAAAGGAATAAGAGCCTGTTAGCTCCTCTTACAGTGTTTTAACTGCACTGTAGTTATTAATGATCAATGCTAACAGCCTGTAGTGCTCCGGTGAGCAGTTGGAGATTTGTTAGAACCTGTTTACCTTGGTAGCAATGTTAAAAAAGTATTTTTACTTTCAAGAGTTCTCAAGCGAAGCAGCGGAAAGTGTCTTTGCAGAAAGCGGTGGAAAAAGCCAAAGAGGGACGTCAAGATACAGTAAGAATGCCTTCATAAACTAGATGTGAGATGTGATTAAATGGAATGAATAATCCTGTTATAAAACCAGCAAAACCGACTTGTGTGTGCAGAAGGAGAGAAACTCCCTGCTGAAGGAGCTGAAGGCTCTGAGGGAGGAGCACACCCAGCTGCAGACAGAGTTGGAGAAATACAGGGAATGTGACCCTGAAGTAGTCGAAGAAATGAGTGAGTACAGATTCTCAAATTTCATTTCATCAGTCGCATCACTTTCGATCAGAGAAATTTAGCCAATAAAATGTAATATAGTGCATAAGAACAAAAATAATATCTCGCTCTAATAAACTTCAAATGTGTCAGTGCTTGAAATGGATGGATGGATGTCAGGTTGACGTTCAGTAAAGTCTCTTTTTCACCAAAGCGCACCAGTTCCTGCTACCGGCTACTTCCATGGTGGCGCTAGAGCCAGTCTGCATTTGGTTTAACAAGTTAACCTTCAAGGAACTTGTTTGGTTTGCCCAGAGTCATGTCAGTACATTACAGGGTAACTACAGCCTCGTCATTATGTCGCAGAGGCACTACATCCATGTCATTAAGTAACAGTGTCAACTCAGCCACGTCTTTGCATCACAGGGTCACTATAGCCACATCATTACGTCACGCAGGTTTTAGGGCCACGTCATTACGTCAGAGGCACTAGAGCCTCATCATCGCATCACAGAGGCACTAAAGCCATTCATTACATCAAATAGGCACTATATTTTACAATATTACATCAGAGATGCACTACAACTATGTTATTATGTCACAAAGACTCTCAATAGATTATTGTTGTTTAATAATAATTTCCATTGTCTCATTTCAGTTACTTTCACCTACAGTAGGCTATGTTTGTGAAAACAGAGTTCCAAAGTTTGGTGGGTTATCATGAAGTCACCCCCAGCCTCTGAGACAAGCTGTTCTTGTTTTTGGATCAGCAAGGTTTCAGTTCACTCTTGCACCTCTTAACTGACTATTTCCTGTTCAATGGTTGAACAGAAATGAAAAGAACTGGTTCCAAATTAGGCAGTGGCCCGGAACCAGTCTCCGAACTGCCTTCGTGGAATTTGTGTACAGACGTATGACATAGACAAACTGTACAGAAGTTAAGAATTCGTGTGAGCAAGCAGCGATCACTAAAGATTTCAGTTTCAAAGCATCATCTTTTACCACAAGCCTAAAGGACGTATGGTGTGAACCTTCCTGCTAATTCTTGTCTAAATGAGCCTTGTAACATTTCATGCCAATCTCTCAGCCTGAAAAGTTCAAACCCATTAATAGCATAAAGGCCCATGGCCAGGACTTACTTTACTGGCCACACAGTTCCACAAACAATGCACACATCTATTAGTGGTATTACAAAAAGTCTCATGTTCGTGTCACCGCTGAACTGTGGCAAAGGGCGTGTGTTAATGTATTACACATGTAACATGTGGTGTCTTTCAAATTTCTGGTTTGTTTACCAGCCCCAATCATCATGTTTCACCGATCATGTTTTAGTCAGCTGTTTCTTCTACTCTTTTTGCATTGCATTTCAATGCAGGAGGGGTGACCCAAATGATCTTTTCCCCTCATGATAGTGTGAGCAGGACAAACAGCATGAATCTGATCTTTTCCAATCTAATTTCAGCCACTTTCATATGTGGTACTTAGTCAGACATTTATCTGATTCCTGCTCAGGATCCATGTGGTCCCTGTATGTTTTGGTAATTTTACTTTTATTTCAGAAATGCAAATAGAAAAATCTAAAACGAGTGTTTTAAATTACATATATCAAATTAAAATAATTGGCATTTTTCCTTTTCATGCGTAAAAGGGAAGAGAGGAATTTTTAAAAAGAATATAGAATGAACGAAGATGTTGTTTGATGGACAGACTGCTGGTGTTACAAAAGCCTTAAAGGTCAGAGGGGCAGGAAGTGTTCGACTGGGTGAAGCTGCTGATGGCGGACCTGCAGGCAGACGGATATCTGACAATCTAAATGCTGGACTTCGGCTCAATTAAAAAAATAGAAGTTGACCGACTTTGTTGAATGAAACGTTGAAAGAACACACAAACAGGTTAAACTACTAGACGTTGGACTCTGTTTACATCCATCAGGATTTCATTCATTTTTTTTGTGTTTCTTGTCGCTGCGTGTTCCGGCAGGTTCAGTAGTCAGGCGGGGGGATGCCACGCGCCCCTCCACCCTCTGACAGTAACCTCACAGGTGCTGTTTAGTGCAGGAAAGAAGAACACCAAACGGCACACAATCACACAATCAATTTTTCCATCCTCCACATCCTCAAACAGCGCAAAATCAGCCACTGTGCGTTATTAAGCATGTTTATACTCACTAATTATTCATAATAATATTAAAAATAACTAGCACTGACTGCGGCATCGGAACACTTCAGTTCACCATCTTTTGTCCGATGGTTTCTTTTTTTATGAGAATTCATTTCGATTACATAAATATTGTCTGTTCATAAATATTGTTTGTTTAGGGTGACATTTATCTCTCTTTGTATTTATTGTCCAGCAAGAATCAATCCAACACCTGTTTCATTATTATTTGTAAAATAGGATTTGAATGGTAATAGTTGGGTTTGTTTTACACACTTGTATCAATTCCACACACTGTTTCGCCATTTCATCCTTCTACCACCTGAGTCGTAGTTTCCCCCATTTCTCCGGTTTTGTGTGTATGGATGTGTCAGAGTTGGTGTGGAGCCCCGCACATTTTCCCTTCATGTTTGCTTTTTGTAAATCCCACGGATTGCGTAAAAAGCAGAGTAAACATTACTTTGTGCTTATGCAGCGTTTGTAAATGAGGTCCCTGGTCTCAGAAAGCAACAAAAAATATATACTCCTTTACTCCATTTCTGTTTTCTGGTGATTTAAAAAAAAATGTTTTATTCAAATTAGAAGAGGATATTCAAACCATTTTTTAAATTTCCCTTATTCCTTTTTTGAAAGGGAAAACATTTTATAATTTTATTAAGATTCTTGTATCTTAAAATGAAAATTATGATGACCACTCATTTTTTGTTTTGTAAATTAGCGTCCCCGAAACAAAATTTCAACATACCGAAAGACACATAGAGGCTTTTTTTCCTTACTGAGCATTCCTGTTGCCTGTTTGCACTCCTAAAAGGAGGAGGAATGTTCCTACAGCAAAGACTGAATGCCTGTATTACTGTTTTATTAATTTTTAGAATGAACTGACATGCCAAGAACATTTTTTGTTGTTCCTTAGCCTGCTAGCTGTAAAGATGGGGTCATGGTACAAATCTGTTCAAACTGATATCACATACAAGTAATGTCCAAAAACGACTTGGAACAGTCAAGACGTCTGACTTAGAAAAATAATCAGAATTGTGTCTCTGCCAGCTGCAGTGTAAATGCAGCATAAATGATGCTCGACAGCTTTCTGCAGGAACAGAGCTTCTGGTGCCTGTGATAACTTGTCCTAAACTAATCTCGGCAGCAGCTGTATGAGTCCCAATCCAAACCCAAGCAGTTTCTTTATATCAGATCTCCAAACTGAGTCTAAAAAGTATGATTTTTTCCCCCCCTAGAAATAAAGTGCTTTCACGTGCATGAACTAACATCTGTGTAACTTCACCTTCATTCTGTGGGGATGGCCTCTGACTTGTGGTGGACAGGTAGTTTGTGTTGATCCGCTGAAATCGGATGTCTGCTCCTACTGGTTTGTAGGTCTCTCCTTTGAGAGTTGGTGCTGTTGCAATATTTCAGTCTTGAAACTATATAGCTGTTCTGCTTTGACTTGTTGGTGTGTGATAAAACACTGGAAGAAATGTAACGCGATACAGATAAAGCTGTCGGCAACCGGATTCAAAGGATAAGCCAGAAAGTAATAGTGAGACAGGAAAGGAGAGAAACCCTCTCCCTTTCAGTCTCCTGTGTGCGGTCTGCTACTCTTTCTATTGCTCTTCTTTTAACTACAGCTCAGACACACACTTTTGCAACAGATAACCATCTCTCCTCAGTGAAACTTTAATTGTGCTCTGACAAAACATGACGTAGGGAGTGTGTGTCATGGTGTTTTATCTAGCACTGAGAGGGTTGGACTGAATTTGCAGACTGGGTTCAAGCCTGTTCATGCACATTGGTTCAGGCATCATCTGTAAAGCAGATGTTTAATGTGGAGAAATATAATCAAGTACATTTACTCACTCAGAATTAAATCTCTAAAATTCTCTATATATATCTATTCCTATATAGATAGATAGATAGATAGATAGATCAGGAATATGAAGATATAATTACTTAAAATGATGATCCGGGTAATAGCCAAGGCTTTAGACTGTTGGCAAGGCAACATTATTTATATATGACATTGCAGCCCCAGGGAATTACAAAGTGCTTTACACAAACAATCAAAAGCATTACAACAAATTGCAAAAGAACATTAAGACATACTTAAAACAGTTATAAAAGCATTAAAAAATATTTGAATATTAAAAACAAGCCAAACAAAATGAAAGCTAGAACAGAAGAAAAATCTGTGTTTTCCTAAACAGTACTGTGTACGAAGGACAAAAGATAAAGAGCACTGAGAGTTTGAGTGGTCCTACAGTTTTCTGGGAGGTTGCTCAAAATATTTGGTCCATAGAAACTCAAATAATGTAATGAGCAGGCTCTGGGAGTAACACAATTCATGGAACGATGTTAAGTAATTAGGATACAAAAGTAAAGGGAATGGTTTTCCCCTTAAATTAACAGGAAACATACCGTATCAGATTGCAGCCACTTTTTCTGAAAATTTCACCATTAGCATCTTATATTATTTCCAAATGGAAAATATGTGAGTGGGCTGACGTTTTAGGACACAATGTCTGGATTTAAAGTCAATTTTCCAGTTCACAGTGATTTCAATGGTGACCACACTGAAAGATACCGATAAGCTTGCACGTGGGGTAAGAAAAAGCAGCAAATATGGTAAGGGCCAAAAAACATCTATTCAAATAAGGCTTGTTTGACATTATCTGAGTTAATATTGGAAATAAAAAAGTTGAAAAATTGTGAATGTACACTGATATAGTCATGATGTTTAGAATTATATTGAATTCTTCAATTACTAAGCCGCTGCCCTGTTCTGTTGTCGTTGAGAAATTTTCCCTGAGTTTATCATCTCCTCCTTAGTGGTGGTTTTTGGTATCCGTATTTTCAACCATAAAGCGAAACCACATGTTCAGGCTTCTTTTCCGGAATCACTTTTGATTCCACTGTGTCACTATTAATGAATGTCGGACTGATCTTGAATTGCAAGAAGAGTGAGACTGAGTAATTTTACTTTTAGACCCTTAAAATGCATACCACCAGTCCTGATAACCATAGCGTGTATTTTTCGCAGAGCCATGCTACTGATTGACAACTTGGACTGGGTCTCTTGTCTGATTTTCTTGGTGGACGTGTCTGGCAGGAACCTGCTAAACCTGCTGGAATATGAGTCTTGTCTGAATTTGTGTGTATTAGCTGAGGTTTTAGAAGGGTTTAAACTTTGCACAGCAGAAAACAAAGTTTCAGGTTCAGGGGTCACCGCAGTTGACGCTTAGTAGCAAAGAACTATGCAGTTAGAGCACTTTGTTCTTCTCTCTCCAGCTCAAACCGCAGTGGAAGTGTGGGCTAAACTGTCTTGTTCAGTTAAACAGGAAATCACCAGTTGTTCATACAATATAATACATGCCTACCCAACCATCACATCGCTAACCACGCTCTCTGCCATGAAGGATGTTCACTCATTTCTGTTCCGCTGGGCTTAACATCAGGCTTTCAGTGCTTCATAAACGACACCAGTCAAAAGTTGTTTTCTTCCCATAGAAATAGTGGAAAGGTGTGTCCACCCTTTGATTGACTTTTATGCACAGTATGTGAGTCTTGCACATGAACATAGGTTACAAAAACAATTCTATGATGTAAGGATTTTCAACACAAAACAAGAAGATAACTCCTAATTATTACCTAAGTTTAACTTGCCTTATTTGCTTGTAACTTTTTGGAATGGCTAGGTGGCCCATTTATGTAAGATTTACTCGGATCCGACCCGATGCCTTGCTTTTAAGCAGTTCTACGAAATTATTTTGACCTTTCATCTGCTAAAACTAAGGAAATCTAAGCATCATATTGAAGGCATGTTGTTTTTACTTAGATTTTTGATAAATGTTGTGAATAATAAGAAAATCTTGAACATGAATTTTATGTTGCAGGAAAGACAAACGCTGTAGCAAAAACCGCTGTTTCAAGGTGGACAGGTAAGTCAATTTTTCTTTTCAACTACAGCCTCAAATAGTGGGTCTGAAATCGAGTAGTTTAAAAAAAAAAAAAAACAATCAGTAGAAAAAGAGTCGACTTCTAATGAAATATATCAACATAAAATAACAATTACTTGTTCATTCCTTTTTGTGATAAACATTACATTACTGATGAACATTATACATTGCGAATTGCTCCTGCAAAATACGACAAGCATTTGCAGACCAACTTCTCAGAAGTATGGCAAATATTTATTAGTAGGTCTGCATGCACCTTTTATAAACATGTAGTCCATCAATTCCTCAGGCTGCACTCACCTGCTGGACGTAAAACATCCCCCTGCTGCAATAAAAACATAATAAATTAACATTATTTTCCACTTTTACACAATGATGTGTCCTGCTAATGACCATCAACTTTTAAACTAATTTCAGAATTTTGACCCTTTTAAATACCATTTTGTTAACATGCTGTCCGTTCTTTTATCAACAAAAATGATTTTTTATTTATTTTTTATTTTTCCATTTTTCATTAAATTCCAAGTGAATTATGTTTTGAAATTAACTCAATGTGGGAAATGTCAACGATTACCAATAACCTTTATTTTGGTACAATATTAAATTAGTATCTGGTTATGGTGTGACCATGTTGGTGGGAACATGGTCACACCAGGAAGAAATTGCTTGTATTTTCGTTGTTTACACAGTGATTTGTCATATAATAGGATCTAATGCTACAATGACAAAATTCCCCCCGAAAATACACAACATTTCCAAAAGTCAAGCCAATAATGAAAAGGCCCCTACGTGAGACAAATGTTAAATTAATCTGCAGATTAACTTGATCAAAACCAGTGAATATTAGTTAAAATCCTAGTATCAAAGTATTAAATCAACATAATGTTTTCAGATTGCTGATGTATTCAACCAAAACTCTAAAACCCAAAAATAATTACTTTGGAGGAAGAATATAAAGAAAACATAAAATGATTCATTAGAACTCAAAATAAAAACTGACACAATTCCTCTTAATATTCTTAATTGATTAACCATTATTGCAGCCCAACTGTTGGTGAAGCTTTAATCTGGATTTCACAGTAAAGGCATTACTAGAACTGCCTCTGACTTGATGCTAGGGCAGGGTTATTCCTTCCATCATCATTTAAAGATGTCAAACTCAGAGGCTAAGGGCGCGTCACCTCTCAGGAACCAGCAGTGCATTTGTGACCTGAATGGTAACCTTGGAGACAGAGACTTTTGGGGGTCATGGAAACCAGCAAGGCCTGTGGTGTTTTCACTCCTCAGGACAACAGATTCACATTTTCAAATCGTTTAAGTTTGTCTAATAAATTTCCTCCAAAAGGGTCATCGCCTGAATTCAGAGAAAGTCCTTGAACTGCAACAGAGCATAATTTCCATAAATTGGTTTTCTCTGATACCATTGCTACAATTTTCAACTTTATCGTCTGATCCAATTATTTGAGTCAACTGCAGTTACTATGAAAAGCCTTCAGAAAAAGCAGCATTGAACTGCATAAAACAGCGAGATGAAATGTTCATTCTGTCTATTTTTATGTTGTTTTCCACCATTAAGTTTTAACACTCATTAATGACGTCCTCTGGTTGCTCTTACGGCTATGAGTGGATAATTAAATTAGCCTCTAGCTTGCCTGACTGCTTGGTCATACACCACGGAACTGCTTTGGGCTAATATTATATTGATATTATGCCAAATGAGAAAACAGAGCTCGATTATCTCTTAGGAAGTGATTTATCAGATTGGTAGTAAAATGTTTGAGGTCAAAATCGCTAAAATTCAACACTCTGTGGAACCAGCACTTCACCAAATCGGATGAACTTTGCAAGACTTGCCAAATCCGCTGGTCCAAATAGGCAATTGGCCATGTTAACAGAAACAATGAGTGGCTCTTTGTATCGTTACACCATGATAAGGCTACAATACTGCTGAGATAAAATAGGCAGAAGAAGTCTATCATATTGTTAATCGCTCTTATTTGTATGAGAGTTGTCAGCTAACATTTCATTAATGTGTCAGCCTTATTCTTGCATGAGGATATCATGGTAATTTGGTTATTATAAATCATCCAAAAACATGTTATTCTAAATCAACTACCTTGTTAACACTTCCAGTCCACAGTTTACCTTTAATTTAGGGGGATTGGACGTAAACTTGGGTGATTATTCCTCATCAGGGATATTCATTGAATCCTAAAAATTGTCAGGTTAGTACGTGATGCAAATATTTTCACTGTTGTTGTTTCAGAAATGGTGCCAACAATGCACACACAAAATATAAAAAGGAAAGAAGAATGAAAGGATGGAAACAAAACAAAATGGAAATATAATCAAGTATCAATCTGAACATTTCCTGAGATTAAAAGTGATAGCTGACTCTGGCACCGCTTAGAAGCTCTGCGATGTCCTTGGCAAATAAACAAATAGAGTAAAAATGACACATATAAATCAAAATTTGTCATAGTGCCCTCACCCTATTTCAGACCCATCATGACCCATTGCATAAATCATGTTCATATGTGGGAGATGAAGTAGGAAGTATGAATCGATAACTTCCACCGGTAAGATCTTCAGAGCAGTAAGACGGATGTGTTTTTTTCTTGAACTGAGGCCAGATTCTCATATCCAAGAATAAGATCATAATCCCAGAGTGATTATGCAATACATAATATTGCATAACTCTGTAAGGGCAAGTGCACTAACGTGTTTCTTTCCATTAAACAAACAGTCTGATTTCTTTCTCTCTGCAGACAATGTTTTCTCCATCAAGTCATGGACGAAGAGGAAGTTTGCCTTCGACGACAGCCGCATTAATAAAGCCTTTGGGATTCCCGAGGACTTTGACTACATAGACTGACCGGCCATATTTTCTACAAGACTTCACAGCCGCAACGTGTATAATCTTCGGTTTGAAGGCGATGTGCCTGGTCTCAAGAGTTCTAGTTAATGTTCCATGTCTATATAAATGCACCAGGTTCCATGGTCTGCAGGGAGTATGGGTTGATATCAGTGATTTTGCGGAGCTGATGGATTTAAGCATGGACTATGTTTCTTTTGTTGCAGCTAGAGAAGGGAAGTGTCCATTAATGGCAAGCAGGCTGTGTGGTAAACACAACTGAGCCAGACTATTTGGACACCTGTTTTCATGAAAGCTGAGAGGCCCGAGTTGATGATGTAATGGAATCGCCACTTAACACATCTGTGCAGCCAATGATCTTATTTCTTATGGTTTAAACATATGATTTGGTATCAAACGCTTGTACACTTTTATTTCCTAATGTTTCCCATAATTTATTTTGAAATTTGAAGGTAAGGGGGTTTCTTCTTCATGCACAAAATGTTCACCGTTAGTGATGGCTGAATCAAATTACCGAGAATATGTTGGAGATATGTTTGCTTCAAGAACTGTAAATATTTCAAGTGCTTTTACTTTTTTCTGAATCTTTACTCTCTTGAAAATAAGTTGAAAATAAATTGTCCTTATTCTTACAAGCAGTCTTCTGTAGAGTATTCCTTATGTGTGCAGTTCACAAATGTATTTACATAGGGTCTTGTATCTTTTGTGTTAACCCCTGAGATATTGCAAATAAACGAGAGATGTTGAGAAATGTGCAGAATTACGATTAACCTGCTCATTGCCCAGTCCTTTTCTGTCCAAACAGATATAAAACATGTAGTTGTATGTTCTATTGTGACTCAGTGGCCTAGTTTCTAAAGCGTCATGCACCGTTCTTTTAAATTCCTCTTGTCAGTTTAGTCTTCTGACAAGTAGAGGAATGATAATGAGGTAAACATTGTTTTGCATTAGATTTTGTGTCTTTCAACAAGTTGGGTATAGCTCAGTACATTTTTGACACCATGATTTTAAAACAATATCCACATTCAATTAGAAGTTGTTAAAAATAGGTGTAAAATCAGATTGTCATCCCAAGGCTGTAAATATGTTAGCTTTAAAGTATTGATTTGTAATGTTATTTGCATACCGAGGAATGGTTTATTTTTGGCACCTACTGTATGTTTGTGTAAAACATTAAAATTACAGCAACTTGGCATTGAAGAAGTGGGATTGACAGTTTAAGCAGTTTCTTATATAATGCTTCCTATGCATAATTTTACTAATGGGGATAATCTGATTCATGACAATAAGTATATAGAAATCTGAGTGCTCTAATATGTTGTGTGTTTTTTTTATGGCAACCCTAAGCTCCCAGTGGGAAATGTACACTGATCCCAGTTAAAAAAAGGAACACGTAAATGGTTTACTGCAGTTTTGTTTGGTGGAGTTAGAACACCCATAAAAGAGCAGCCCGAGCGTGTGTTTGCGTGCGTGCCTGCCTAACCTGTCTTACAAATGATTCATGAGTCTGTCATGCTGTTTGTCAGAGCTAACACAGCAGGCCGTGCAGAGTTCCACGTCGCTGTCACTGACTCAAAAAGCTGCTGTTAAGTATAGCTTCCTAGATAAAACCTGCCTTTTTCAACTATAATGAACTATGGGGTAATCGTAACTAAAGGCAAAATCAATTTAAAAAAATTATAACATCAAACTTGATTGTCATTTTGCTGTACATACAATGGTAAAGCAAGCAGAATAAAAAAAAGAGTTTCCCAGGGATCCTGGGAAGTTTCAGTTTTTTGTAAAATATTACATAATTTCACCCCTTTAGTTAGGAGCATTTATTTAAAAAAAGTAAAAAAAATTTTTTACATTTTATGGTGACTTAATCTGTACAGTAGCTATAAATTATAGCTGGAAGATATAATGTATATAATGAAGTACAAATTCCCTGAAATGTATTAGAGTAGTTTTGTTAAATAGCAATTTACAAATAGGCCGAGCTCAAACTCTAAGCTACTTTCCACCACTGAATAGTGTTCTTAGTTTGCTGGAAGTCTTCAGATCCTTTACAGGAGTAAAACATCAATACTGAACAATCACATCTGTCACTTAAGCAAAAGCATGTAAATTACCATTAGAAAAATAATTAAGGTATAGAAAGTGTTGGGGTGCTGGGTTACCCAATAACACATGCAGACAAGATTTGAAAGTCTGTTTAGGTCGAAATCAATTTAACTATGCATTGTTGAAACAGTAAATCATAGGCGGATACTGTGTTTTTTATGTAATTAAATGGAAGTGTAGCTGCGAAACAAAGCGACTGCTTAGGCTGCCACGGTGTCCCTGAGAACTGATGAGATGTTCCATAAAGTAAGCTTGATTTTTCAGATATTGTTGATGCAGTGCCCTGACATTCTAACCCTTAAAGAGCTTAAAGGCTCCTCTGCGTGCACCATGGGCCGAGCTCCCCCTGAAAGCATCAACTCTTCCCTCTTCCTTTTTGTGCCTTTGTGAACGCTGATTGGAGTGGCATCCAAAGCTTGTCCTCATCTCGACTCATACACTTCAACTTCAGGAAAATATGTTAACTCATTGCATAATATACCCCACCCACTGACAGGTTCCACATATTTATGTATGTACATACATATATATGTACGTACGTATATATGTACGTCCGTATATATTTACATATGTAAATATATATATATATACATATATATATATATATATACATATGTATATATATATATATATATATATATATATATATATATACATATGTATATATATATATATATATATATATATATATATACATACAGCGATGTGTTGTCCAGGAAACTCCATGACACCAGTCAGAAAAGTGTAGCATGCAAGAATGTGACTTCTAGGTACGAGTCCACAATCATCTTTTCTGTTCTCTGAGCAGACTTCTCATGAGCTGAAAAACACCTGGAGCTCAATAAACTTGACAAAAGAAAAAATCAAGATCTTGAACACGGTAATGAAGCTTGTCCTAATGTTCAGAGTTAAACTTAAAGGACCACTGTCACTACCAGAAAGAGAATACGGACATTTATCAACTTCTGTCCCTGGATTCACTAACCTGATGGCATTATCAACCAGGAACTGTGGGAACGAACGAAACAACAGCCTGTGGAAACAGATCCACCAGAGAAGCTTGCGATGGATCGGCCACACCTACGAAAACCGGTATCGAGCATCACAAGGCATGTTCTAACCTGGAGCCCCCAGGGAAAGAAAAGAAGAGACAGAGAAATACCTGGTGTTGGAATCTTGATGAGGAAACTAGGAGTATGGGCCATACTGAGAATCCCCTGGAGAGACTGGCCCAGTATGGGAATGCCTTGAGAACTCTTGTTGGGGATCTATGCTCCAGACTGGACTATAAGTGTAAGTAATAAAGTCTGAGACACTAGCATGAGACTAAGTGTTCCATAATCATGAATACCCAATCTCCTCATTGATGTTATATGACTTGGGTCCAACTTGTAGAATTGCAGTTTTCCAACCAAGGCACACCTGCAGTTTTTGATGGTGTGTAGAAGTGCTGTGGCGGTATAGATTTTCCATGACCTCATTCTTTCGGACACTACCCAGAGCTCATGATGATAGGTGAGGGTTGGAAGAAAGACTGGTAAATTGAGAGCTTTACTTTACGTCTCAGCTCTGTTTTCGCCACAAGGGACTGATAAAACACTTGCATCACTACTGATGCTGCACCAAACTGGCTGTCAATTTCACGCTCCATTTTCCCATCATTTGAGAATAAGAGATGTATGAACTCACTACCAATACAAGTAAGCACTAGGCTACAGGACCATTGTGGTAGACAAAAATGTTATATGGTTGGTACCACTGTCACGGTGATTAGAGAGGAGTCATAATTACAGAGATGTTTTGTAAAGAATCTGTATCAAATATGCCACTACCATTGGTGGTTGGGGAGGGGAATCAAATTCTGTTTCAGGGCCCTAGGAAGGATTGGGTTGACTCTGGCAGAAGCACAAGTTGCATGAAGTACAAATGTACTTCATGCAAGTATAAGTCATTTACACTTATGTACATTCCGTTCTATTTTGTCCAGTGGTTTAGCAAATGCATTACTTTTTGCACTAGTTAGGGGGTTATGGTTTGGCTTACCTATAGCGGCAAACACGTTCACGTTCACACAGCCGTGTTGTGAGTGGCACTAGTGCCTGTCTGCACCACACAATCTGGGAGGAGGAAGGGGGGAGGGACAGAGGAAGGGGGGAGGGACAGCCGAAGGAGAGAGCAGCTGCGGCTGCTCCATGAGAAAGAAAGACCTAACGACACAAGGTAGACTGCTAGCTGTGAAGCAGCATGGCAGAGCTACAGGACTTCCAGCAAGGCAGCCACTGTCACAGGAAAACGTGGATCAATATACTACTAGGAATACTACAGTTACTTTTACCATGCGTACAGCACGGAGGGGCGCAGCTGCAGGGTTTGTATCACCATTATTCTCAGCGAGCACAACTAGAGGGATACATGTGAAAAAAATATTGAGCTACACCGACTTGGCATGAAGCATTATCTGGGAATTGTGTGGCAAACCGCATAGTCAAATAAGAATATGTGAAAATGTCAAGTATTTATATGATTGCAAAGGGAGGAGTAGTGAATGTTTTGTCATCCTGCTAGTTCATGCTAGCTGCCAGTACACTGCGCTGCTGCTTTTTGAAACCAGAACTTGTTCAGGCAAGGAAGTAACGTTATCACACTATCATGACCCAAAAGAATGCCTGCAATGTGATTGCCATCGACACAATAAAGTTATCAAACATCTTAAATTAACTCTAGATAACTTAACGGTTGTGTTTACCGCAGCAGCGGAAGAGATGTTTTCCAAGTTCGTAAGCCACCATGCTAAAGTCGATGCTAATGAGGCTGCTAGCAAACAGCCTTTGTCAGGCAGCCAGGGCGAAGTCATTTCCACACTTCTCTCTGTTATTATTATCATCAGCGGCAATTACGTTTAGTAATTTGGCATAAATTGAAATAAAAGCACAGCCGAGTAGGTTGAAGCTTAAATATCTGGACTACTTAAATGTGGCGCATTTTTGTCGCCCAATATCCAACATAACATCAATGTTCTTGCTTTCACAAAGCTCTGAGCCAGATGTCCACCAGCGTGGTCGAGGTCTGGCAACCAGAGGATGCAGACCCATTAGTCCCACTCCAGGTAATAAGGATTTTTACTTTTTGGTTTATCTGTGTTAAGGAGGAGGGGAAATCGAAAGTTCTATTTTTAGAAACATAACGATCAACCAACAAGAGCTTGCACATGCACGTGTGTGGTTCATGTATCCTATTTGTGTGGCTCCACTTCACAACCAGTTGAGTTGATTAATTTGCTCAAGTGAGGAAATATCAGACCTTGCACCACTTTGTGATTACAGTACTGCACAGATATTGTGATTTAATAGCTACCAGTGTCCATAGTTCAATACTGGAATGAAACCAAAGCTGTAGGCCACCTGCCTTGTGGCTCTTCCTTATTTTATCTTTTATGCATAGTTTACATTGTGTTGTTAAGTCTGTCCTATACACACACACACAGATGGACTCAGAGCATGTCGGAAACGAGGTAGCTTGAATACTAATTTGCAGTCTTTCCCTGCATACTGCTTTCAAGTTATTTCCACCTTCTGTCGTTTGGGTGTCGTTAAATATCCTATCCAGGATGTTTTTGAAATTCAGATATGTTGTTACAATATGCTAATCCAAACATTCAGGTACGCGTGTTTGATTATGTAATCGTGGTGCAAGACCAGCACTTACAGGAGTGATGTGTTTACCGATATCCGGTCATGAGGTCACCAGCTGACTGTCATGTTACCTGAGGGGGTGTGGCATTTTCTGCAGACCTTCGTTAGCATGCTAAAAGCATTGGCAGTTTGGATGTCTTGAAGATAAGTAATAATCATAGTATAGATTACACTCAAGCTCTACAGAATGATGATTTACATTCAGTTTGTTTTTAATAATGAATGGTATGCTTTTTTTTAATTTGATGCATATTGTAAATGAATAAGTGATGCTCCATTTTGCACAAAAATATTGGATTGTAGCTTTGTTTAGCAAATATTTATAATAATAATTTAATAGTATGTAATATACGTGCCCAGACGAGTGAGAACATAGGAGCACGTTTAATATTAATCATGGAGGTTTTTGGATTAAACAAAAATCTTGGGATATATTGGTTTAGTTTTAAGAAAACAGTGTGTGTTACGTTTCTTCCACTCATCCCTACCTTGCAGACCAATTGGCAGGTGGCTGAAATTTTGAAATTGTTAGGTTTCATGTTTAGATAAGAAATAGAGTGGTGAATAGAGTGACTGTCTCAGTTACCTGAGCTATGTGAAATAGAGCATGACGTGGGTGGCTTTCTTTTTTATTGCTTGTCTTCTGGTTAAGTAGCACACGGTATGGTGCTGTGGGTGCCTTGACGTGGTGAAACAAGAGATGTTACGTGCTCACACGTATTAGAACTTAAGTGAGCGTTAGAGAGCATAGATCATCATCTTTAACTGAGGGGATATTTTTTGAGCAATTCTAGTTTGGAAATTTTGCCACCTTAGTTGTTAGGAATGTTTAAATTTCCATTTTATTTTATTTTAGTGCTTTGTGGTTGCTCATTGATCATAAATGGTTTGAATTTCAACATTTATTTAAAATCCCTTTAACTAGAATCTAATTAATTTGAAAATAGTGCTTTACTTTTAAACTTTCTTATAAATGCGCTTCACCTGTTGCAGCATCAGAATGTTATATGTGCTATATATACAGTTATAAAATATAAAAACAATATAAATTTAAAGTTTAATCCTGAATCCTGAAGCTTTGATCAAGAAGCTAATGATAGATTAAGAAAAAAAACAACAACTTACAGATGAATTTTGTTTTGGCTTATCTACATTTTTGTAGAAATTTCTGAAATTACTATAAAACTCTGCAATGATCAGAACATCCTGTCAATTCATTTTTACAATAAGGTAGTTCTTGACATTGATTTGTTCTATTTCCTTAAAGGTGTCTGAGTTGTTGCTACTTATGTAGAAAAAATATGACATGATCTATTGTGGTTGACCAATCTTTTCTCAGTATAAATGTTGTACAATTGCCATTACCAGAGCATCTGTTGCCATTTTAAAGATATCGTAGCTGTATGTTCCCCCAAGGTGTGTGTTTGGCTTATTACTTGTTTAAGCTAGTTTGCAGGAAAGAGCAAATGGAAAGATTTAAAAAGTTGATAATGGGTCTGACAGATCAGAATTCTTCATAGTGTTTTTTGAGTGTCCCTATAACGTGTCCTCAATTGGTGCTTGTTTGTGGTGTGATCATGATACAGCCATGAGGCCCCAGATTGTTCCTAAGGAAACTATGTGTTCTATGATTGAAAAGACCAAACCTTATCTCTGTAGGACACACATGGTGCACAAAACCCACAACTGTGTATTTAACACTGTTGGCAGTTTGAACTGCTGTCATATTTTTTAGTCTTATAAGTTTTAAGGTACATTCAGTCAAATCGAAACTTGCATGCCTGTTCCTTTCTGTTGTATGATTGCATGTATTTTCATGCAGCTCTGTTGACATATAATTTTGAATAGTCCTCGGGTTATTGTCAGACTGCTTCACATTTGCAGACTTACTAAAATGAGGAGAAGATTGCACCACTTGTCACAATTATGTGAGTTCCTGCAAGGGTGCTCTGGTCTTTGGATGAAACTTATTAAGTGCTACAAAGAAAGATTAATAATATAGCTGTTCAATTTATGTTTTAAATTTTGTGGTTCAATAAATTACATTTTCTTTCACCGTAAAAGGAGCTTTGAAATCAGGTGATGGATGGATGTTAAGGGATTTTATTTATCCAATGGGAACTTTATTGACGTCACTGCTCCATAACCAACTCAGGTCTATATTGCTTACTGAAACACACTAAGTATAAAGAAGATATATGCAGTATAAAAACATACCCATATAAGATTGAACGAAAGAAAGGGAAAACTGTCATATCAACATTATGTGTTAAGAAAAGGCTAAAATCCGGATTGCTGAATTCATTCAGAATGTCCGAATGCAGAGGGTGAAAATATGAAATAGGATTTACTTGCTGAAACTGAAGGAGACAGCAAACTCTGGCAGGACTGACCGCCCGCTGTCTAACCCTTCATGATCAGGGTGGAAAAGGGCTAATTTCCGTTTTATTTTCCCAAAGCTGGTCTAGTCTTGTGCTTGGGTATACAGATTTATCTGTGGAGTGAAATAGTATTGTATGTCAAATAAACCCATTTAAACATCTATAAATAAAACACATGGGACATTAAAAAAATGTAATAGGACAGTTGGTCAACTCTCGGTTTATGGAAATCAACAGAAGGCAGTTGGTCAAAGCAGTAGTTTTACAGGTATCACATGGTATCTTCTTGCCCTGAATGTGAATTTAGAACACACTGGGCAAGAAGAATAACAACTAAATTGTTTGCTCTTTCGACCACATTGGCTCAACTATTTCTTTTAAATTTTATTTTCAGATGGAGAAAGATCGACGAAAAGACGGTCTTCCTCTGGATGACAGGTAACATTTCTTGTTTAAATATTCTGTGGTTAAAAACAGAAACTCCTCTTTTGTTGAGGGTATTTAATCCATTTCACTTAGCTTGTTCAAACACGCATATACTGTACATTCAGCTGTATATAAGAATATTTAAGGCGGTATGAAGTTAATAAAACATTTTCATCTGTTCACAAGCGGATCTTGGGTAGATGTAGAGACTTTCCGCCAAGCCACATCATTACCAATACGGTTTGAAACCAGCATACAGGTTGCATCATGCTGAAGTGTTTTCTCCCATACAGTGAAGAATGGAGTTATACTCTAAATTGCAGAATGAGAACACGGCTGTGGTGTAGGGTTTGGTTTGAGAACAGCCGAGTGGAAAAACAAGTTGCATTTGTTTTCTCTTCATACAGACAAATGAGGTGGTCTGGTTTCAGTCCAACAGGGATGAATGTTTCTTAAAAGGCGTTTAAAGGACCTCTGCTGCATTCAGGCTGTGTTGTTTATGTTGGTGAGAAAGGGGGTGTGTGACGGAGAGAGTTTGGGGGCGTGTGGTGCAGAGGCACAGAACCAAATTCCTGACTAATTTTAGAACTCCTTGAAAGAAAAAGGAGGAGAGTTCTGTCTTTCCCAGCTGTTTTTGTTCCTGCAGAAAAATAGTTTGGAAAAATGCATGTGTGCAGCAACATACAACAATCCAGTAGAAACCATGAGACTTGTCTATTTCCTTTTTATTTATTCCTTTTACAGAAGAACAGTTTATTCCAAAATCAAAATATGCATCTCAAAGCTGATTGGTGCTGACCAGTGTGGGAATATGGCTATTTTCATGGGCAGGGAGGTGACAGGCGACAGGCAAAGCAGCCTTCTTAGTGCTGGTTGACCTGGAGACCTCTAGAACTATGCCTCTCTTGCCTGGGTTATCGGGAACTTGGCACTCCTGCCATCACTCTACCCCAGCCTTTAAGAGCAAAGCAGGCTGCATATACAGAGGTTAAAGTTATTTATCCATGGTGTCCTGGCTATAGTGAAACTGTTGTTGTTGCTCCTCCTTTGTCTTTTTAGGTTTAAATTGAAATTGCAGCACATTCATTGTTTATTTAAAATGTCTTCCAGACACTTACCCTTCCTTTGTAGAATAGTGGTATTATTGTCGCACAAGTATTACTGTGTCGTGTGTTACTGATTTCACTGTTGCTTCTCTGGTCTCCCGCCCCCCCCCCCTGTATTCTATAAACATCTGTGAACACCAGTCGACCTCCACTCTGCAGTGATCCTAACCTCTCCCCCGGTGCATGACTGAGGTCACTGCTAACATTGACTTTATTTGAGTTGGATCCAGGGGATCAAATATCGCCAAACATAACTTGTTATTTCTGTACTGTTGCAGTGGACAGAACCCTTTGACTACAGCTCAGTGGTACACATGGTGAGAGGCTGAGTTTTTCTTAAGGGCAGCAGCTGTTGAATTGAAAGTATGTTCTAAGTTACTGATACAAGGTAAATTGTCTCCTCCACCTACACACTCTACAAAGATTACTGCATGCTTTATCACCATTTCAATATAAAATCTATTTTGCATATTAACTCTAATGCATTAATCATGTAAAATGATTTTGGTCCTGTATGTCACTCACTTGGGGAGGAGATGAGACTATGATGTGTGATGACAAAGCCAGAAGAGGAAATTTGATGTTTTGGACAATGTTCTGTTGGAAAGCGATTGGGCTTACCATTCAAGTGAATTCTACTTTGACATGCACCACCTACGTAGTGGAGACCAAGTGTTCCTTCATTGAAACGGAATACCCTAATGGCATTGGCCTTTCTCAGCAGCATACAGTGCCTTGACACACTGCAAAAAAGGACCAAGAATGGTGAGGAACTCCATTAGTTCAAGGTGCTGACTTGAAAGGTCAGCTGTTAACATCATGAAACCACAACTCAACTTCGGTGGTCTTCTGGAGTCCATGCGTCGATGGGTTGGATCTGTTTTGGTGCCAGAAAGGGAATCTGCATAATTCTAGGAAGGTTGTTTCTAATGTTATGCAACTATCTGCCATCACAGATTGACCCCTCATTGGATTCTCCACACACCCACATCTTTTCCGCTCTGACTAACTCTGTTTGAGTATAAACTGTTTGATGATTTATGAATTAACAAACAGAGCTGGTTATGGAATTGAGGAGAAAATGTAGCTGTCAGCATATTTCTTTTGCTTTTCTGCTAAAGTATTGTTTGTATCTGTATTCAAGTAGGTGTTTGTGAATCGTTAAAGGCAGAATCTGGAAGATAATGCAATATCTGACTACAAATTTTATCCACAAATGATGTCATCTGTTTGACAACAGTGTGGTTTTAAATAAATAGAAAGCAAACAAATGAGACACTGAATGTTCTCTGTCTTATCACAATGAAACTGTTGGTCTGGCTTGTTGGAGCCTGTAGTGAAGCACGGTATAAAAAACTAGGGATTTAAGTATAGTGTGTTGCTATGGTAACTTTCTTTTGTTCAGTTCGATGCCTCTCTTACACATTAACGGAACGCAAAACCTGCAAATAAATAAGACATAAAAACTTCATTGCATTTGTTAAGCATTTCCCAACTAGAGAACAATTGGAAAACCATTTGAACACCATGAACTTCGTTCTCTTCCCATTTGGCTTACTTTTGTCACCATAGTAGAATATGTATTTGTGTATGGCATAGCCATAGCAAGATTTTTGCCACTAATGCTGGATCCATACCACAGTATATCATACCACGTTATACAACTGATCCTCCCCGATCTTTGCCTATCCTAAAAATTTAGGACATTTAAACCATCGAATCCAACCTGGTATGGGTGACTTAAAACATAATTCGATATTTGATACTGAACAAGGGAGTGTAAAACAAGGGATAGTACCACCTAGTCCTAATGACACCATTCTCAGGATAACCCACAGAATCTTGTCACTTGTTTGTACCCCAGATCCTATCTTTCCACAAAATTAAATTGAAATCTGGCAATCTTTTCTTTTACAGTTATAACAGTATAAATACATTAAAAAAAAAAACTATTCTGGTGTCACATAAAATACTCTAACTTAACTTAAGCTATTTTTCTTTTTATCCCCAAAGGGAAAATACTGTTTCACAGAAAGTACAAGAAGAAAGTTGGACGTTGGCAGAGACACCAACAGTAGTGAGCTAGATGATATCACCAACTTTGGTCGTGAAAAAGTGCAGATTTTACCTATGCTTGATTTGACATTAATCTGGTTATACTTATTCTGACATTGAATTTATTTGGAATTGGGTTTCGTATTCATATATGTTTTGCGATTTCTTTTATTTAAATCCAAACGTAGTCTTCCATTTCTACTTGATTGCTTTCGTCGGCTCCTGTTTCATCGTGAGGTATTTGCAATTGGAAATTGCACTTGCGGTGCAATTTCTTAAGTTTTAAGTTCTCGTATTTGTTTGTTCATTGCAGTACGTTCCAAGGTCTCACACGCTCCCTTTCTGTTGTGTCAGCAATGAACCTTTTAAATTTGTTCTCCCTACATTGATCAAAACTGGACTTGATCTTGAAATTAGCAGATATTTGAGACATGTTACATTGCCAGATAACTTCATGTGTGGTGTGAGATGCCAATAGAATGCAACCTTTTTTCATTGTTTGTTTTCCTCTGACTTGATAAATTTTGCTGGGTGTGTGTGTATATCAGAAGTTCAGTATTTCGAAATCATCTTTTTTCCGTGTTTGAATAGAAACGTTTCCATTTTTGCATTGTCCACACGTAAGTGGGTACTTTTAAAAATATAAGAAATGTTGGCCCTCTTGTCCAAATGCAAACGCTATACACGGTCAACATACTGTAAGTGGATACTCTGCAAAACTCACCTTAAAATCTTTACTGCTACTACAGAAGGTTCCATTTTTCATGGTTCATCCCAATTTGTGACTTATGAGGAAAGTGGTTATTAGGGTAACTGGTAAGAGTATTGAGTGGACGCACCTTCCCAGTATATTTTTGTGCTTCAACTTAAAATGTATAACAAATTTTGAGGAACCAAAAAGGGATCACAGACAAAATTCCAGTTCAAATAGACTAAACTCAGTTACATCAATTTATTTTGGCCATGCGTGGCACATGCGTGCTAACGTTACGACATAGTGGGTCTTCATCGGAGCACAAAAGTTGACTGGAGATCAGTTTATAGGGTGGTACCTTTTGAGGTCACAAAAGAGTTCCATGAGCCTGGGTGGCTTTGACCTTTGATTGAATGGTACCACTCTGGTACCTCAGGTGAGACTATATTTGTGAAATGTCCATGTGACTTGGCGTTGTCTGGTGTCTTTGGTCTTGCAAGTTGTAGGCTGTTGCTTCTTTGTTAGGATAGTTGGTGAAAATAAATGACATTTAATTTTTAGTCCAGAGGGAGCTGAAAGTTCTTATTATTAATAGATAATGGCTGTTAGAGACCAGAAACCATGATCTTTGATGAAGGTAGGGGTATTTTTGTCAGAATTATTTTCATTTTAGTTTAGTTTTATTTAGCTTAAAACTCTCCAAAGATTATATAATCTGAAATTCTCCAGTACAGTTCCATCATCGAAGTTTCTTTGTCTTTAGAATAGTGAGTGGTTTGTGTAACAGATTTGTCTCTACTCACTACTCTCAGCTTTGACATACTATTTATAAAGAGGACATGATGTTCTTGCTTTAAGGTGTTTACGTTTTTTTGAGGTGTATTGAAATGGGTAGATTCAAGAGTGGTGTATTGATCTTATGGTTTTCTCTACCTGTGGTTTTCTTCCACCAGCTCCTCTCCATATACACAGGAGAATGGGAGGGCCCTGCAATTTCAGCCCCCAGCATTGGATTTTGGGATGCAGTAAGTTATGCCCTTTTTACCTACTGTAACAAGAATGGCTGTTCGTTTTGAACTGAAACAGACGAGATCCCTTTGCTTCACACCCACAAACAATATATTCTTCATTTTAGCAGTACAAATACTTGCACTTGCTGGATTTAACCGGACTTAAAACAAAATGGTGATGCCATAGTAAGGAAAGGGTTCCCCAACCTTAAAAAAAACAAACAGGATATCAATGTATGGTGTTGGGCTCTTTTCCAGCATTCAGGCCTTTTTCAAGCATTGAGACTCTTAGAGAGAGTTGACCTCAGAAGGGATAAAAATTTCATTGTTTTCCTCCATACGACACAGAAAACAGTCAACAGAACAACCGTCCTGCCTGCTCCTGTTAAAAACAGCCAGTCTTATAGACTTAATTCTATAATTTTAAATTGTATTTTTAGAATCTAGAAAGAGGGCAAATAACAACAAAAATTTAATTATGGCAGGTGCGTCATTATTTGACATTAAAATTCCTTTTTGTAACTCTGTATTTCATTCAAACTCTACTGCATGTATTACTTTCTACCTACAGATTTTTCAAGCCTCACTGCATGGCACCCGATAAGCTGTAGAATTGGATGAGTCTTTGAACATGAAATATCACTTCAGAGAAAATATTTAATATAGGTCCAAGTGCCACCCTTGATCTTGTGGATACGTTTAATTTCTGTGGCGACAGTCATAATTAATGTAGACAATTGAATTAACATCACCTGTAGTGACTAGTAAATAATCCTAATCATGAGATCATAGATGACACATTGCATTACTAACTACACTACACGGCTTTGGTGGCTGTCTTGCTGATATTAACTGTTCATTTTACATCCAATATTTATAGCCGACAGCATTTTGATGTGATCAGGAAGAAGCTTTATTTATGTTTATTAGGGAAAACCCAATGTGAGAATTCAAATTACTGTAGATTGGACCAGCTTGATGGGTGAGAGGAACAAGTAATACTATAAATTTAACCGTTTCATCTTCTGTTGTAAATTCTCTTCAGCGTGCATGTCATTTACTTAAAAGGAACGTGAAGTCAGATTCTCGCAGACAAAACAGGAAGTGAAGTATGTTTCAGTTGAGGCTTGGCTGACAAACTCAAATGAGTAATGTCGGAAATGTAGTTACGTAGATATATTCTTGTCTGCACAGGGGTATACCTATGAAGGGTTACTCAGCTGAAATTTCCCTCCTAAATCAGAAAGAAATTACTTAAAATTCATATTTAGAACTAACCAAATTAAAATGTTCAAATCTGTCTTCTGCCTTAGGTATTCTTAGCCAATCCGTGCCATATAAACTGCTGTTGTTTTGTATTTTGCCTGAAGTCAAATCTGATGTGCAATTAAGAAGTTTTATCATTTTTAAATGTTACATGTGAATAAACGGCAAATCATTTTGAAATATTTATAAAGTAGTACTCCATACCAAGATAGTTAAAATGCCACTTTTGCTTCCATGGAGTTCCTCTGCAGAGGGAAGCACATTCAGACTAGCTTTGACCAAATACTAATTCAGTTCAAACAGTGTTTCTCCTCGACCAGGTTCCATGTGCCCTCCTCTGTTTTCAGCACAGAACATTTGACTGTTGTCTCTATCTGGTACTTGCAGTTCTTTGGCGATCAAGGCCGATAAAGAGATGATTGGTGTCTTGGTCAAGATAGTCTAGTTATATCTTAATATATGGATATACAACAATCATACAATGAGTGTTGTTGCATCAAAATAAATCCAGAAATTGCAGCAGTAAAGCAGCTGCACAAACAATTTAAACAGAAGATAAGTCTTTTCTAATGGGGAGAAATGGTTACATTATCTGAAAATAAAAATACTGTATTTTGATCTTTGTATGAAAGATTTGTCTTCTCGGTTAAAACAAAACTCACGGCGAAGAAGACACATTTGACTTACATGTCCAACAACTGTTTTTCTTACGTCTTTTATTTTTCAGTTTTCAGTTCAGAGCCTACTATATGCTACACAAATATTTGCCTTCAAGTGACTCTAATAATTCCAAAATTTAGAAAACTGTTCAGACAAACATTTGATCTCCAGAGAGGTCTTCGGGAACGGACTGGAATTACCAGTTCTTCTAATTGGATTTCTAGGAGTTTGTTGGTAAAATCTAAATATAGGGCACTCTTCCTTGCTTGTGCAACAGCATTTTCAGCAGAGCATATTTATCTGGGTGTGGAGTTTAGTTCTAAGAATATTTTAAAGTCTATATTAAATCCCTCTGGGGAATTTTGGGAAGCGCAACAATTCGTCCCTGGATCCTCAGATTAAACATGAAGACCTCATACTGGGTTTTTGCTGATGGACGCCAATTACTGTCTTTCATCTGATAATTACTGTATCAACAAAATATAAAACACTAATTGTTCAGTCATTCCTGTGATCTATTGCACTGAATTAATTACTAGGCGAATCTCTAACTTGACATGTACACACATGGTTTATTAAAGGTAAAGCTAACTTTTATTAATAAAAATAAAACTTTTGAGTCATTCACATATTATAATAATAATGGGGGAGAAATCAATCAAGAAATTCCTTTTTTTTATTATTCTATTTTCTATTTCACAGGCCGCTGTGGTTGGCAAGAGCTGAAACAATATACATACATAACCCCAGCCAGGAAGTTCCTGTGATGCTGCTTTCAATGTTTACATCAAGCAGACAGTTTTACATACCTTTCTTCCACAGAAGAGTAAGTGTGTGTATGTGTGCATTTCTGTTAACATGTAGCTGCTTGATATCCAGGTGATAGAATTGTCTATAATAATTGGTTGTGAAGCAAAGTCAGAGGTTTTAATCCTCTTCATGCTACATACGTATAAATATATGAATACAGGCTGTTAAAATGAATGGGTTGAAAATTTATAAAATCCGGAAATGTATACAATTTCCTGCATGCATTTATACACACACCGATTAGCCATAAAAAGTAAAAGCACATGCCTGATATGCAAGTTCTCAAAACAACTTCTTTGATGTACCGTTTGTTCAAACTACATTAGCACTTGTGCTACTGCAGCTCCTCTGTGGGACTGAAAAACACAAACTACCCATGACTGTCATCGATTGGTCAGCTGTCCCTCCTAAGACCATAAAAAGCCACTGGTAACACCCAACAATACATTAAGTTCTGGAGATAGCCTGAACCAGTTGTCTAGCCACCACTATTCAGCACATGTCAGCGTGACTCAGATCCTTACACTTACCCCTTTCACCCTTTTTCAACATGAGGGACAAATTATTACTTTGCTCCCTCACAATTCTCACCAACTGACAGGTGCCACTGTATCGAGATAATGTTATTCTGACTTCACCTGTCAATGGTTATAATGTTGTGGTTAATTGGTGTAAAGAAATGTATACTATCAAACGGAATAGGACACAATTAAATAAAATACACCAATACATACAATAATCTTTGTAAACCAAGTATTTCCAGTGCGAACATAATCTGAGCAATGTTGGCAAGGGCCAGATTGTAGTAGCCAGCCTACTGGGTCAGAACCGCAGTTCTAGCAAGTGATCCTATTCTGCAGTGTTTGTACCTACCAAAGTGGTACAAGGAAGGACAATCGATGAACTGGTGACAGAGTCATGGGTATCGAAGGTTCATTGATTTGTGTTGTCAGTGAATGTTGGCCCATGTTGTCAGAGATCCCACAGCAGAGTTGCTGAATAACGTCTGGTAGAAAGGTGTCAGAACACAAAGTACATCACAGTGCTGTCTTGATGGAAAAACAAAACAATGTATTTACATTTGGATGTTTTAATCGCACCTGGCTGTGTGTAAAAAAGAGCAAAAAGATTTCATATTAAAAGTTTAACCTTTAGGAAATATTACGCTTTGACTGCAGAAAAACCAAGCACTGAACGTCATTGATGAGTTGGCCCCCCTTATGAAGTCTGGTGCTGTTCAAATTAGAATATAACACATTCAACACTAAACATTCCTCCATAATAATGTCAAGTATTAATTCTTTACTTCAGTCATGTGTCTTTTCCTTGTAAAAATATTTGAATATCATCTCATGTATTGGATGTCCTAGGTGATCGAACCCAAAGGGAAGGCATCTTTTAAACTAATCTTCCTCCCCTCTGAGGAGGACAACATAGAAAACACATTATTTATAAACACATCGTCCCATGGGCTGCTGTCATACCAGGTAAGTTCAGTTATACACCTGGTGTACCTCTTCAATGTTCATTTCTCCTTCAACTTAAACACTAGATGGTAGCTGGAAAGGTGTTTAACTGTTGCTTTTTGTATTTTTGCTTTGCCAAAATAAATAAAACAAACTTGTTTAGTATAATTTAGTAAAATGAAGTACAACCCGGCTCCACACCAGGCTCCTGTAGAGTTACAGATAGAGTCCCTCATGTTTCTTCTCATTTTTATCCCATAAAGCATGTTGTTCTAAGCAAAGAAAGTCCAAATTCTTAATGCTAATTGAAAACCATGTTTATGGATTTTAAATTGTCCATCTCATGTTGCATCATCGGGCCCGTCACATGTTGGTCAAAGTTTAAATATTAGATCCTATGCAAATGTCTTATACAGACATGTCTTAGACAAAACATTTTATACAGTACTTTGCCTTAAACCAAAAAAAACAGCAGACTTGCACACAATAACCTCCTTTATTCATGCTGCTTTCATGACCGTTTGAAAGCTTGAATAAGGGAGCTTTGTAGCCCCATCCATGTGTAGTTTTGTTTTTACATCTACTAGACGACACTTAGAAAGCAAAAACTTACACCACGGCTACCTTTACCCCAGTTTATCTCTGCGTAAACCTTTTTTGGATAATCCAACTAAAAAGCAGAGAAACAATCACAGTAGAGCATGCCTTCCTGGCAGAGTTAATCAGATGCTTCAAACTGCTAGTTCCTCTGAGTTTATTTGTACTCAATTCCTAGAGTGTGTTATCATTTTGCACTAATTGGTTACTATTTAGTAATAATTTTAACTTTAAAATACATTTAAATTTGTACCATACTGATTGCAAGATCGAGTAAACCAAACTGGATCAAATAGAGAGAAGTAAATATCCTCTTTTAATATAAATGTCTGCTATGTCTACCAAGTTCCTTTGCTTTTTAGGGCGGCTGTAGCTCAGTGGGTAGAGCGGCTGTCCCTCAATCAAAAAATTAGAAGGTAGCGGTTCTATGACTGTATGATAGATATATGTACGTGAAAATCATATGGTAAACAACTGCTAGGTTTGCCTTTCAGTTAGCAAAAATGGAAGACTCAATTTGTCACATCCACAAGTAGTACAGTGTAGCAGAATTGGTTCTCTATATTCAACCCAACCCCGAAGAGCAAAGGGGAAGCCATATGCAGCACCTAGAGAACAATTGGGCTAAAGCGTCTAGGTCAAGAACCCGACGATATGTATATCGCAAGGGCTGGGATCGAAACCTTTGGGTTCTCCGCTATACCTTAACCTCTGTAGCTCAATACACTGTAATTGTAGTGACTTAGTTAGAATCTTAATTGAAGTTCAAACAACTTAATCCAATCCAACGATTTAAAGTAGCCCGTGCACCAATAATGACTATTCTCACCAAAAAATAAGAACCATTTCAACTGTTTGTTTGATTTTTATCAATAGCTCTACCTTATTGTACTTCATTCATATTCACCAAATTTCAGCGAAAGATCTAGCATGACTAAATGGCACTACTCCTTTGTCTGCTTTTTTTTCCCTCCGTGGGCTTAATGTTATGTATATTTGGTGCTGAAAACACTTTTCTAAATGTTAACCATTTCTTCCCCAGGTTTTTGGCATTGGAGTCCACCAAGGATCATTAAAGTCAGTCCAAAGAAAGGACAGTCTTCTCATATTCCCTCATATCCATAGCATTAAACTGACCCAAACTCAGGTATGGATATACATGTTTGCTTGTTGCTCTGGTGCAGGCCTTGCATAGTATCATACTAGTTGATGGCTCATCATCTGTAACAGCTGATTTCCTCTTTCCTGCCAGTTGAGATAAACAGACGGCTTCATACATTCATGAACGCAGAGACTTGTGATACATAATGAAAATGTGTTGTCATTACCTTATTATTACATAATGTTTAGTCAGTGTGCAGTGAGCACTGAGGATGTGTTAAGAGTACATTTACTAA